>JAQJVK010000003.1:10539288-11139288 GCA_035578135.1 Flexamia atlantica | reverse complement strand
AGGTCTCTGGGTGAAGGTTGCCACGCCACCGCCTTGAAATGTTGAAAATCATCATAATAAATCATTGCAATCATGTATGACAGAGGCCCTTGAATGCTGGGAGTAATTACGTATTTGCGACCAAATAAGGCGTGTAAATATCACATTAACCAGTTAATAGTCAGGTGTTTGAATTTAGAAAGGTTTAGAGTTTGTCGATACCATCGCGGAGTGATACTTAGGATAGATCATGTCACTAAACACAATTAAAACTACTTAACATTATTATAATTTTAACTCTTGATTCTATAAACTAGTTTAAGATAGTAAAAGTTATTTATTAAAATTTTCCCTCTTACTTTACGTAGAACTATAAAATAAAAACTAATTTAATAAAAAAATCATTAATTTAATTATATTAATTAATTAATATTGTTATAGTTATTTAATTTAATGAATTATTTAATTAAATATTAATTAAATTATAGTAATTTAAAATCAAATAACAAACAACTTAAATGTCGTATTTCACAACGTACAATTTAGATTTGTTTTGAAAAATAGAAACCATTGAAAAAGATGGTTTTTCATGAAATCATACTTTAAAAAAAGTGGTTGAATAAATGTAATCCCACTGGTTGAACTTAGATTGAAGGTTATTAGGAGGAAAAAGTTATTTTGCTTCACTACAATGCATGTGATGGAAAATGAACTGTTAAGACCATGACCTTAAAACTGCAGTTTTGGCAGGTCAACAATCTATCTTGGCAAACATTAATACGTGATATTGTATTTTATACAAAGACTAAGTATTCCGTATTTCGAAGTATAAAAATTTAATTTCAAAGAAAAGCATGGTGGATGTAAAATTTTCAATAAAAATCTGTTATAGAACACAGTGCATTAGCCTGTAACTACAACATTAAAGAATAAGAATAGTTTAAATTTAAAAGAAATTTAATACTAAGACTGCAAGGGAAAAATAAGGTTCATTTCCAAACTTTTGATTAATGACGATTGAATAATTAAGATAGCAAATTTAGTAGATTATTTATAATTTAAAACTAATTTTATACAGAATCTCAATAAAATATGTCTACTAATTACTCATTAGAATATCCTTCAAGTTTTCCTTCAATATCCTTGAATTCCTTCAATATCCTTCAAGTTTTTTTCGGGGTTCATGGATATTTTACAATAAGTAATAGTACTTGTTACAATAAGTCACAACAATGTCGTTTTATATACATGTTTTTGAGACGTTACAGTTAATTATTATAAAAATCATCCCCCTCCCCTTAAATCCCAAACATAGTAACAACAGGAGTTTCCTCTTAGAATATCGTGAGAGGTAAAGTTCAAGCCAAATAACAAGGCCTAAGCCGCCCATAAGGCTGATGTTGATTCTTCCATTGTGCTTACGCACGGCCTGGACTTAACATTAAACCAAAACGTTAGAAAGTGCCACTGGTGTAGAAACACACAAAGAAATAGTATATTACGTTACTAGATCGGTACGTCAAACTGGGCGTGTGGCGTACAATACTTTACATCATACAACTCAGAAAAAAAATTTACTTTTCATTCATAAGGCATTCCTTGCCTAAACCGTTACGTTTCTCAATTCTCCAAACACCCAACCTATAATAAACAAACGCTACTGCTACCAGTGCTGCCCCTTCATTCCTCTGAAGTAACCAATAAAAATGCATTAAACGTCAGTTTACTGCAGTCAGCTGATTGTTTGCTTGTTTACTTCCGTTATTTCCGTTTCCTAATTCACCATGCAGTTATCGGCAAGGAGCAACTTTCCCGCCAAGAGTAAGGCACAGAAAACAGATGTTTCTGTCGAATATGGTGTAAAATAATAAAAACACACCGAACGCTCGTCACACACTTGTGGATGAAGTTTGACAACACGAACTGCGAGTGACCTTGCCAGGTATTCGTGAATCCCCGGTTTATAAGGGTAATAACGCGCATATGTGGGCGAACTCGGCCATAAACCGAGCGGAAGGTTTGCCCGTCCCGTCCTTGAACTGTCAGGTTTGACGGGTCTCGACAAGGTTTCGGTTTTAACTGGATTTCTACCGCCTCGTTGCTGTGACTCTTACTCTGAATTTATTGAGTACTAACTGATCAACCCGGATTCATTCGTGGAAACCTCCTGGGATTCAGGATTTAATGTTTATTTTAATCTGTCATACCTAATTCGGTTGTCATGACAACTTCATAAGCTCCCCTAATAGTTGAATAAGCTCAAACACTGAAAATTTGAAGTCCCAGAGGGCGTAACCCTAAAGACATTTTAAAAACCCCAATCTTAACGGATGCCTATACGCTCTAAGAGGAATTACCATACCAAGTTTCAAGGTTCTATGTCAAGGAGTTGGGGCTGTGCGATGTTAGGTCAGTGGTATTTGACAGACGTATAGTAGATTTGTTGGTAAAATGATTAACCTAAAATCAAACCTAAAGTTAATTATGTATGGGTATGTGGGATAATTATGCGGAAGGAATGTTATTCATAGACAAATGTTTAATGTTATCTTTGTTCAGAACGTCTTGTAAAACTATTTTAATGGATAAAACATTTCTTTATGTATCTTTTACGACTCTATCATGATTGAAAGTGTTCATTTATGTTATTGTGGGCTTCTCTAACACACATTGGGTCTGGACCGAAGGTCAATATTGACTTTGCTAATAGCTAAACTAAAATGCATCGGTTGAAAGGATTTCAATATGAGTACAAATTAAACATTCGACTTGCAGTTTTAGGTCAGTGTTTATCGAGGTTACTCTAAAGTATATTGGGTTGTACTCGTATTTCCAAAGATGACCGAGCCATCAACTTTCTAAACGGCTTTTCATCCCCTTACCGCCACCATAATTGATTTTAATTACGTAGGCAATCTCCATGCGTGCAAAATCTGAGCGGAGCATTATAAACCTGGGCCTCATTCCATCCCGTCCTTGATTTTTACGATAACCGAACTTTAATCTCATATCATTAAAGCTCATCATTTACATAGTGGAAGTCGGCCATAAACCTAAATGAGTTCCGGACACATAAACGCAAAACATTTTTATTTTTTACACGGTGCTTCTTCCTTATTAAAGGAGTCTACCGTCTCGATAAGAAGCACATTAAAGGTCTGTCAACAATAGGCAAAATCCAGAGCGGGACAGGTTCACCTTGAGCAAAGAAACTGTCAATTACTGTGAGACCCGTGGTTAAGGCTAACTACGATTGCATTGTTGAAGACGTAATTTATGTATTAACATACTCATCAACATAACGCGTACGCAAACGGTTCCGTTGAGAGTATAGTTCGAATCAAATAACAAGGCCCTCGCTGTCCATAACCCCAGTACTAAAATTAACAGTCTTACGGACGGACTGGGCCTTGTTAATTGAATCGGTCTGTATATTGGTCATGTTTTCGAGAGTGGGAGCCGACCTGAATGATCATAATGACTCAAGAATTGTTCATTTAGCGATTTGTTTAATTTGCAGAAATAATATTCTTAGATGGTACGGGAACAATTTGAGTGAACATCAAAAAGTTGTTAACTCCTAAATGAGTGAGTTGCTTAACTTTTAGTAAAAATTTAATGTATTTAATAATACATTATTTAAATTAAAGTTTTAAATAGAAAATAATCTTGTTAATACAGTAATCTAGGCAACATTTTATTTTGCTAAAATTAAAAGATAGAGTTGCGATAGCGGGATTGTTCAATATATTCTCCATCGAGCCTTTTTCTTAACAAACAAAGTGATTGTTTTGTAACAAAAGTAATATAATGACTGAAATTATTGTTTCCTAGTCATGTATTTATTGAAAAGGAACCGATATACCGGGTGTCCAAAAAAGAACTCCCTAATTTTGATGACCTCTAATTTTCAATTTATAAATCAAATCAACTCAAATTATATATTGAATGATAGGTAAACTCACCAAGTTTTTGTTACAAGTCTCAAATGTTTCGTGAATTTCACTTTGGGCTCATGGCAAACATAAAACAAAAAATCAAATTGTCCCTGTGTACTAGTAGTGAATAAAAATCACGTTTTAAGTTTTTTTTAGATTTAACAGTTATCTTGAAAACTATGAATCCTATAGAAACCTTTTAGTTTATAACATTAAAGAAAATGAATTTTTCCCTGCAGTTTGGGTGTTTTTGCAGGTTTGTAGCTTTTTAGGGTCCCGAGAAATGAGTTTTGGAAACGAACAAATTTTTTTTTTTGTGTTTCGTGTGCCATACTGCTAAAGTTGGAAAACCCCAAATTTTTATTTTTGCCAAATTAAAGGGAAATAACCAAGTTTTGTAAAAGTAAGAGGTTTTAAACTTAAACTGAGAGGTTTCTGTAGGATGCTTAGTTTTCAAGTTAACTGTTAAATCTTGTAAAAAACTCATTACAACGTGATTTTTAAGAACTACTGGTGCGCAGGGAAAATGTGATTTTTTGTTTTTTGTTTTCCATGAGCCCAAAGTAAAATCCACCAAAAAATTTGTGACTTGTATCAAAAACTTGGCGAGTTTTCCTATCATTTAATACATAATTTGAGTCGATATGATTTACAAATTACAAATTAAAGTTCTTCAAAATTAGGGAGTTCTTTTTCAGACACCGTTGCCCTCTAAAGAGGCCTGATATTAGCAGTCATAAAACCTAGTACAATAAATAAATGTTCGATAAAAAGTTAATATGAAAGTATATAGAAGTTTCGGTATAATCGTTCGACATATTGCACTTTTAGCAAAACCCTATCCCCAAAATCAACAAAAATAATGAATAAATTCAGAATGTAACGTTAGTGTTTAGAACGTTATAACCCAAAAAACCACGTAAAACATTTTAAAACGCTTAGTGGCAAGTAAAAATATAATATGACTACATTATGATGTTATAAATAGGGTATTAAAAATTATACAATTTTGTAAGTTCTAACCTTTAAAAAACTGTAACAACTTTCAACGCTTGATTACTCGAAACTAGATTTTTGTCGCTTAGAACGTTTTACGGGGGATCCCTTCGATTGTTTAAAGCAGTATAGGCAGCGCAACCCAGGGTGTATACTGTCTACTGACCGCGACCTCCGTTATCTCTTATCACTACGCTGTCACGGAGACGAGATAGCGTGTCCCATATTCCGTCGGTCAAAATACTCAGTGGCCTTTGTCACTTTTTTGTTCTGTAGAATCCCGATAAACAATGGTCGTTGCATCGTGTTGTATAATATGTGATTCATTTGTCATTGGATGTATTGTTTTGGGTGTTTGAATAACGGAACTTTGGTCGTGGATAGTGATATGGAAGTGTTGGGTTGATAAGATTTCTATAAATCCCCCCCCCCTCATGATAACAGGCAACGTTGTAGGCTCAGTAAAAAATACTGAAAATTCTCTTGACGGGTAGGTAAATGTTTAGCCGCGTTTGCTTGTTTAACAGAACTAGTAAACCCGTTGCTCGGAATCGAGCAATTGCCATATATTGATTTTTGAATAAAAATAATTATGGTTCAGTATTCTAGAACTATTTTATTAATGATAATATGGTTAAACTTCGAAGTCACTTGCTGTAATACTGAGATTATTTAAAAAGAGTATGATACTCCTTAAGGCAAATTCTAAATTAAATTTCAGGTGTAAACCCACTACCATCGGCGTATTGTGAGGTTATTAAGAACCTGTTACGAACCGATTCCCCTTTTAAATTTAAAGGTCATATTAAAAATCATATTTTTAATATCTTTACTGTCGATTTTCAAACCAACACGTCACGAGTTTTCTATAAAGCACGCAATTAATGAATATAATTGTGTATTGATCTGAATACGATTTTCCCCATTTTGGGGGCTTGTAGTTATATAATGTCTCGTCCTAGGGAAAAGGTTATTTTTCATTCGATTTAGTGTCAACCCATAATAATTGCTTTCTCCCCAATAGTTTGACTGTATACAAAATCTAAATCTCCGATGGAAAACAAATCTTTGTTACGTTAATCTTTGATTTTCAACACTTTTTTATTTGCTACGGAATTAGAAGGTCGGCCAACAAATACTCCTTTCCTGTTTTTTTGTGTGTCTTCGCTCTGCTCTGATTAGGTGTAAAGGCGTTCTTTTCTGATTGCTGATATTTGTGGTTCCTGTTATGCATGTGTTGTTGTGTTCTGCAGTATTTGGTATTTGACAGCTTTTACAGTTCTGTGTTAGTTTATTTTTTGTCCAGGTTCTTCTGGCTGTGTGTTCTAACTTTTTCATGGGGTCTCTTGGAACCTGAAGACGGGAACAGATCCCAGGTCCCGACGAAACGCCGTGAAACTTTTTTCACCAATCTTTTCCCAAATTACCTCAAAAATCAAAATCAAAATACTCACTCCTGTTGTTCAGGAAGCCGTGTACTAACTTTCTCATAGGTTATTTTCGAACCTGAAGACGGGATCAGATCCCGAATCCTGGCGAAACGTCGCCAACTTTTTTTCACCAATCATTTCCCAAATCACCTAAAAAAAATCAAAATACTCACTCCTGTTGACCAGGAAGCCGGTGGTGACGGTGAGTCGGATGTCCTCGAAGATGACGTCGACGGGTTTGCCGCGCGGCATGTGCATCAGCTTGGCGTTGCAGACGATCTGCGCCTTGGAGTCGGCGCTCAGCAGCCCTGCCTCAGCGTCGCCGGACATCTCGGATCTGCGATCGGTGATCTTGTGATCTTGCACTTCACGTTCACAACTCGCAACTCGCAACTCGCAACTCGCCGCCGCTCGACTCACCACCACATCTTATCGCACTGTGGAAGAACATTTTGGGATTAGTGATAAGAAGAGGGCACAGAAAAGTAAAAGCATTGACTTTAAGTCTGAAGCAGACTTCCATCGCGTAATCAAATGTGTACCAGGTTTTGAGTGACCTAGGATTAAAAAAGCTAGTTTTAGTGAATCCCCAATAGAGTGTACTGATGTCACCTATTAATTTAGGTATCAGGTGGAGGTAATATATCATGTACTGATATATAAAACAAGTAAGATTCAATTAATTATTGATTTATGCAATATAGAATACAAATTTATATGTAAATAGCTAAAATATGGGGTTGATAGAACCCCTTCTGTTGGTAACTAATGAAACTATGTCAACTTTAAATTCTGGGTCACCCTAAACTTGCTCCAGCTGGGCAATAAGAATGGGAAGTCTATTAATTATTCATAGTCAAAGGTAAAAGACATCAGATCAAAAGCAGGACTTTTTTTCTAGACGAGGGCCAGGCTTATAAGTTTCCATGGACAATGCCCTATTATTGTGTACCCTCAAGTTTACGGCATTATCACATAGCAAATTTGCCATTGGTGATTGGCAGTCCCGCGTTCTACCACTACACCAGGCCGCTTCCCCATAAAAGCAGGAAATAAACTGAACAATAGTAGTTTGGAGAAAATTTTGATTTGGATCGGCGATGTCCGGAACAAAGGTTTTGGAACAGTACAGCCTACGTCGAATAAGTTGGCCCAGACCGTTATTACATTCATTACATTACATTACATTACATTACTATTAATACGCCGACCACCAGTAAGGGGTATTTTAAGGCGAATATGAGTGAGGGTTGATTTTAAGATGATTGTGGCGCGACCTTGTTGTCTTGTTACTGACTAAGGCCGACATGTTCCTTAGATTTAGATAGAACTGTTAATCTAATGATAGGGCCCTTAACAGTTCTTGGGCCCAACAGAAAATGGCAACTAAGGAACCTACATTTTAAAGTGGGATCCCAACTACAATTTAGTCTGAATTACAAGTCACAAATTGGTCTAATCATGAACACAGACTTATAAACGTAGTAACTCAATAGTGCGGACGTTAATCCCTACTAGGGAACCCGCTTCCACAAGCCATCGCTAAACTGTCCACAATTTGTGACCTCCAAGTAGCCTGGATTTCAAGACACGCCACCGTTCGTAAGCCCAATCCTAAAATTAACATTAGGCTTACGGTTGGACTGGACAAAATTATTTGACGTGAACCGCAAAAATGTTGAAGAGTATTTTTGAGTACTTCCTTCGGGGTTAAGCCTTTGGAAGCACGAATTTCATTTTGACCAGTCATCGAGGATTATAAGCTTTACCCAAACTATGTGCCTTAACCATCTCACAACCTACCTGATAGTTTTTGAAGCTGTACCGTAGTAGCCCATTTCCTGCCTACCTTAAGGCACTTTTAAATGGTACCTTTGGGACAAAACACATTTTGGCTTAAGGAGTTCGATTTCCGGACCGATTTCGTAGCTTCATTTCGAGGAGGCTATCAATTAATTGACATCAATTTCTTCTTGCCTGAAGAAGGGTGTTTTATTTTAAGCAGGCTATAAATTAATTGACACTGCCTCTCGCCTGAAGAAGTTCGCATACTTTCACGATCAGGTGGAACAACCTCTTAACGACTTCCGAACTGGAGTGCCAAGGGGTGTTTTTGGCCCGAGACCGGAAAACGGAAGAACTTTGACGAACCAAGGAGGTTAGAGACTATTCTGGAGATACTGCGACAAGGCTTTTGTGGATGAAAAAGCAGTCCTTTCATTTTGTCAGGTTGGCAATATGAGGGGAGTAATTAGGAATTTAGTAATGAAATACAGTTCTTTGAACAGCAATTTAAAACGATTTGAAGTTCGAACATAAGATGCGAATAATGATGAAAGAATCAAGTCAGTTACTAATCATATGTCATAGATTGCAAAACATTGATTAATCTAAGTGATTGTTAACGTATTTTGTTAAATTGACGAACGGAAACAAGATGAAACCAATTAAATATCTTCAAGCCCTTAAAAATATATTTTTATGTTCGATCAATCAAATGGTTTGACTCCCATTACTGAGTTGTTTGATTTTGGGTTAGTAATGCAAAGAACTAAAAACCCCCCCTCATATTACCAGCCTGACAAAATTAGAGGGCTGCAGAAACAATATTGCGCGTTACCTCCAGTTAGATTCTTAACATCCTTGGAACGGACATTCTTATACTCACAAAGCGGTCTTACACTGTTTTGTAATATATGCAGAAACAAATTACAGAAGGAAGCTTGTGCAATCTTTATTGCACAAATTGGTTACTGTTTCTAATTCAGTTCAAATAAAATTATTAGTCAGTAATTTGTTAAGTAATTAATTGTGTGCAAAACGGCCTTCAAAATATCAGTTCGATCAATGTTTGGAATCACAATAATCCTTACTTAAATCTATAGCAGATCCCTAGAAAGCAAAGTTTGATTTAAGTTGTTTTACAGTTTTAACTCCATTGACATGTATCGGTTACTGTGTGTTTTAACATTAGCTAAATACCATTAATTAGTTATTAAAACTATTTGATAAATTTAAATTTAAAACCTGTAAATGAAGACATGAAATTATAAAATAAAACACTACTCGTCTTTAATGTTGTGTACTTAAATACATTCATGATTTGGGTTAAAGAAAAGCCATCTCAGATGCCCATTTGGTCGAATATAAATAATTTTTTGTTTATATTAATATTTCAAATCATGTTTAAACTATAATATCATCATTCCTATTTATGTTCAGAGCTAAAAATATCTTCAGCAAAACAAACCTACCAAGACTCAAACGTACGTTTAATTTTTCTTCAAGTATATGATTTCTTCCTGTTTATAACGTATTTATTGGTATAGACAAGACTGACTTTGAACCAGTGAACCCTGCTCCTCATTAAACTACTAGCAAAAAAATGCACTTCTAAAAGTTTATGATATTCCCCTACGAGGAAATTTCAAATGTGTTTAATATATGTAAATACCACTATATTAAAGAATATTGAAAATGAATTTTTATTACAATTTGAAAAACTGGTTTCTATTATGTAATTTTAACTTCGGGTCAATGTCCTCGTACTCGTAATGAAACATTGCAGTGATAAATTCAGAGCAAGAAAATTTAACTTGTCTCTTACATTGATAGTAAGTTAATTATTCCTGATTTTTTTCACTGACACAGATAGTAAGTTAATTGGGTCGCCGGAATTGTACCCCCCGGATTTGTACCCCCCAGAAAAAACGCTACGTCATTTTGACGTCACAGGAAGGGGGGGTACAATTCCGGCCGCGAACTTTTAGGACGAATAAATTATTATGTATTTTAATCAACTGATATTTCACAGTTGGCTGAACAGCTGCATAATTGATATAAATTAAATTAAACCTCTTAAGTCCGACCCCGGAATTGTACCCCCCGGATTTGTACCCCCCGTCGCCAAATCCTCAAGTCCTACCCCGGATTTGTACCCCCCGGATTTGTACCCCCCGTGGCCACATCCTTAAGTCTTACCCCGGATTTGTACCCCCCGGATTAGTACCCCCTGTGCTCAAATCTAGTTTGACCGACCATGGAAATATACCGGGTCAATATTCGTTGTTGTTGTTGAATTTTTTAATTAGTTCTCGTAAATCAACGGTTGTTCGTTAAATTAGCCTATTGCCTAATATTATTCAACGAATATGTCTTATTATTATTATTAGTATTAGTATTATATTGTGTAGTCTTATTCATCAGTAAGTATGGTAGAAAATCTGTCCATAATACGTGATGAAAGTATTGGATAAAATATTGTTTTGAATATCTAAATTCATAAACATTTTTAGTTTGATTAGGCCTATATATGTTTCACGTTTATGGTCTCGTATTCCGTTGGACTGTTTGCCATGAAACTTGGTATAAATATGTAAAATTTTACGGAGGAGGTTTTTAAGCCATTCATTTCGTCCTAACTCAATCGGGGGTACAAATCCGGGGTAGTACTTGAAGATTTGGTGACGGGGGGTACAAATCCGGGGGGTACAAATCCGGGGGGTACAAATCCGGGGTAGTAGGCTACTTGAAGATTTGGCGACGGGGGGTACAAATCCGGGGTCGGACTTAAGAATATGACCACGGGGGGTACAAATCCGGGGGGTACAATTCCGGGATCAGACTTAAGGGAAATGTTTAATTGCAAACCATTTAGGTGTTGATGATTTAATAATGTATTGGGGGGTACATTTCCAGTAGCGGGCTGTTTCTCGAGCGGTTTAGGCCCCGCCTCCTGTGACGTCAAAATGACGTAGGGTTTTTTGAGGGGGGTAGAAATCCGGGGGGTACAAATCCGCTACCCCAGTTAATTGTTACTGAATTTTTGTAAATATGAACTTAAATAATAATTATAATTTCATCGGAATGATCCAAATTATAAGGTAATACAATTTTAAAGATTAATAACATAACGTCACATATTTTTTGTCGAATTTTGAGCTAAAACTTGTAAAATTGGACACGTAACTTACGGTTAAGATAGTGAAAGTGCGTTAACTTGGTTCACACACTACAACACATCTCGCTGCGTCACTGATGTGAGCCCTTATCTATGAATGCCGTTTCCTTATTTACAAACCTAACTGAACTTTCCTATATTTTAACAGCTGGAAAACTACCGGGTTTTAAAGATGATTTGTTAATAAGAATAATTCCTATGGGATACATGTATAATTTGCGGAAGTGTGTACTACACACGGCATCATACCAATGCAAGATTCAGTACTTTTACAGTTGGACATTTACAAATACGATAGAGGGGTGTGACCAGCTGATCAAGAAAGTAATGTCAGAGCTTGGAATAACGCCGATTAAAGTGACAACCAATTGTATGTGATCGTTCGAAACCGATTATGTGATACACAACTAAATCAAATTAAAAATTAAAAAAAAATATCGTGGTAAGTACCAAAATAGTGTAGAAGGAATTATTTGATTCTTAAACTCCAGTTATTTTGTAAAGGTGATAACTAAATTACTCCTATAAATTATTTTTAGAACTAAAGATTTCTCTATCTGAATCGCTTTTATATAGAGACAACTCAATTATAAACTCATTTTATATCAAACTAAAATGGAAATCCCATTGATTATCATCATCTTATCCGGTGCGCACGCATCTAGGAAACCAAACAAAACATCAAAACTTTCATTGTTTGGAGTGAAAAATACCTACATTTTGTGCCTAGGAATATATACTTTATTGCTTTTTTAAATTAAATTTATGAAAATCTTAGCTAAAATTAGGTATAGATCCATTTAGAATTAAAGTTGAATGAAAAATAAAAACTTATACGTAATGTTGAGAAAGTA
Organism: Flexamia atlantica; assembly: GCA_035578135.1. Taxonomy (NCBI): domain Eukaryota; kingdom Metazoa; phylum Arthropoda; class Insecta; order Hemiptera; family Cicadellidae; genus Flexamia; species Flexamia atlantica. The sequence goes on along the minus strand of JAQJVK010000003.1, from coordinate 11,127,131 downwards.
TTAATTCGAATGCAAGCTGAACAGATATTAACTTATCAAAATATAGGTTTACGTAAAACCGAAAATTGGAAAAGTGTTTACATTTAATAATTTCACTTAAACCTTTGATCTTTATTTTAAGAGTCATATATTTTTGGGTAAGATAATCTCCAACAATCACTTTCAAAGTCCGAAAGGCAGTCAGTTTTGTTTATTTCGAGTTTCATAAACTGTTTGTTGTTGTTTTTTTTACATTTTAAAATTGAGGAGAATGAATCATAAAAAAATCTGTAAACAATAGAAAAATTATATTCAGGGTATCGGGAGCAAAATGCAGGGGGAAATTAAAAATTAATAATCTTACAAATATAATTAATAATTTTTTAGGATGAATTTTCTTTTAGAGGATTAATTTTTTTTTATAAATAATTTAATGATTAATTTAAAGTTGGAAAACCACCAACAGAAGTGCAGAAGTGCAGAAGTGCTTGATCTGCACAGATACCTTAAAACCCGTTATTTAACCTTTATAAGTGTAATTTCGTCTATTCCTGCTTCCAAAAGTACAATCAGTTGAGTACAATACGCTTTAGTACCCAAAATCATCTCAAAATTATCTTACCGCATATTAATTTAATACAGTGAGTACAAACCATAAATTTAATAAATATTCTTTTACTGAACTCTATATAATTTTTAACAATTGTTTTGCTCTGATAATTCTCAATAATCCATGATTAATTATATGACATGTTTTCCACAGAATAAATTACAGCTGAGTTATTGCAGTGCAACTATTTAGCTCGTTTTTACACCTGTTTTGATTTGTTCACCTTGAGTTTGCAATGCCTCGTAACGAAAATTAGGTCAAATAAATCATAAAATAAATAAGGACTGCCAGATTACTTATCAATTTTACGATTTGTAGAAGGTTGATCGCTGTATACTACATTCCAAAAAACTTCAAGGTTAAATGACAGTGCAACAAGGTATATAAATTATTTTTTTGTAATTCATTTATTTTTTTAGATTTATTATTAGTACAATAGCAAAATAATACTCTCCACATCACTCGTATCTTTCTACCATTATGAGGCAATCTTCAAAGTTAAGGCGCTAAATGAATTTCTTTTTACCTAACGTGCAAATAATATGGGGGTGCGGTCTAGTTCTAGCCTAGTGACAAACTTTTATGTAAACCTTATTTTAACAGAATAACAAATTCTACAATTGAGGAAAAATCATCAGGCTAGCTACAGAATTCTTATATTAACACTTTGTAATATTTTCACAAACTGCCGACACAATTAAAAAGAAAAAGAACTAACCATTTAGGCCTACTCTATAACCTAAATCCACCCCTACCTCACCTAACTCCCTGTAGTGTGGGGGTACGAAATTCCACAATTTAAGAAAAAATCAACAAACTACAAAATTCTTACCAAAGCTTTGAGATATTTCCACAAACTGCCTACAAAATTAAAAAACCCGAACTAACCATTTAGACACACTCTTCAACCTAACTCCTCGCCTCTGCAGTGCAGGAGTGCAGGAGAGCAGGGTACCCACCTGAGAGCAGGATAGGCCGGTGCGGCACAACTGGGACTCCACACCACGGACTGAGCGTGCGGCCGCGGGGTTCCGGCGTGTCACCGACGGCAGCCCCCCTCCCCGCGCCCCGCCGGCCGCCGAGCCTGCTGATAACAGAGTGATAAGATAAGTGATTGGCGGGGTGGAAGTCTACAGGGGTGTTCGGTAGCCCACTATGTCATTGTTTGTTTATATTTTTACCTATGCAGTTGTAGGATGTACGAAATGTGAACGAATCGGAGAGAATAGTATATGTTACTAGGCCGGAAAGTACTGTTTTGCCGGACGAGCGAAAGCGAGTGCAAGATTTTCAACTTACTTTCAATCATAGCGTAGTCCTTGCATAAACCAATACGTTTCTCAATCTTTCAAGCTTCAAACCTCGCTTCATGTCACAAACAGAACAAACATTTGCGACTGTGGCCAGTGCTGCAACGAGATTCCTCTAAAAAGTAACCCATAAACATGCATTAAATGTCGGTTTGCTGAAAATCAGCTGATTGTTAGTTCTGTTCTGGTTGTTAGTTCTGTTCTCCGGAAAAAACTTTCCGGCCTAGGTAAGTTATACAAATAGACAAATAGGAACAGAAACAGATGTTTCTGTGTCAGTATGATCAAAGAATATTATACGAATCCATACTAGTATTTATTCATAAAAATATAGTAGTGTGTCGGTAAATGAGGAGTTGCAGTCAAAACATAATGTTTGCCCTTGATACTGGTGTCAAATGAAAGGTTGGGATCTCATGATGTTGCTCTATAGTGGTTATGCTGCGGTAACTTTAAGGATGTCGCCACAGAATCGCTTAAAGGAGTGTCATAGTTTTGGAACTGCTCTACATTTTTACTGATTTTTTTTAATTGTAGTCAAATTTTTAAATACTTTTAACGATTATCAGGAGAAAAAATCAACCAGACATGAAAAAAGATTGTTATTTATTATAGCCAGTGGATTGCTTATAAATTTAACAAAAGTCTAACCTCAGCAGTCGTATTAATAAGGAACTTATTGTAGTTATACTTAATCAACTGATGATATAATTTCGAGTCTGAAATCGATCTCCTTTGAACAAGATATAGAAAGTACGATTGCTAAGGTAAGATTTTTGAAATAAGAAAAGTAAATTTTCTGAACAAAGCCGGGGTTGACATAGGCCTATGTTCTTGTAATAACCTGACCTGGTAACTGGCTGAGATCAGCTGTAAACCACGATATCAGAAATACAAAGAGGAACTCTTGAAAAACAAAGGTGCCTATACATACACATTGCTACTCTTTATTACAGCATTTCGCCCTATTTTGACTTGAGGGATGTTTGGAAAATATGTTATCCCAGTGAATGATTCTCTTTGGAGGCAGCATTAAATACTGCGGTACATTTATATAGATAACTACATTTACTGTTGTTGTCGGTTTTTCATTGTTGTTTGATATTTAAGAAATGGAATATTACAACCACTTGGAAGATTTTCTCGTTTACAAATATATTTATCGCTTGATTATGGTATGTAAACCTAGAGCCCATTTATATATTAAACATTTTCATTCAACGCAACGATCACTCTATGCATGACCGCCACGTCACATCGGACCAATATTTTACGACTATAAAGTCAATTTTATGACTACTTATTAGATTTTGTGACTACATAGTCAATTTTACGAATATACGGTCGATTTTACTACAGAAGCAATTTTAAGACTACATAATCAATTTTACGACTGTACATTCACTTAACTGTATTTCATGGTAGATGTTATGACTACAAAGTCGAGTTTACGATTACATTCGTTATAGAATCGAAATTAATGATTCATAATACATAATCGAAGTTTGAAAATTCTGTCACGTGATTGAAAACATTCACGGACAAAGATTATAACCTTTCCCAACCGCTGTTGGCGATTCTATTAGGTTGATAGGTGTCTTAACTGATACAATCTATATATATAATTCCGTAAGTCAAATTTTTGTAAGGAAATTGTGAGTGACTGGATGGCCGTAGAAGGATGGGAGGGGTCTTATTTTAAAGGTCTTGACGTGAATTTTGAGGGAAAACTATTCATTTTTCTTATTTTTTTACCATAAATTCGCATTTACCATAAATATCTACCATTTAAAAAGCATTGGGATCTAAAAACGTCTGCTTTGTTTGCATAAAACATGTGATGCTGATGCTTGATTCAGAGCCATATGCTAGATGTTGACATATGGTTTTTTCAAAAGGCAGCTAACTATGCACGTTCAATGTACTATAACAAATAAATATTTTAATTTTAAGATATTCCGATTTTATAATTATGAATTTGAGCATATTAATAATTTAAAATTGTTAAGATTTAAGTACGTTTGTTTGTTTACGTTATGACGATGCCGATTTAATGCTAAATGATCTACCTTATATCTATCTGGGAAATTTTTGCGCCGAAATTGTGGGCGTTTGGCAAGTCGCAGGATGATGAGAGAGGTCTCAAATTGAAGGTATTGATCCCAGGGACTCGGGAAAATACTGAAATTGATCGAATTTTACTAGAAAATGAGAAATAACGTAAAATATCTGCCATTTAAAAAGCTTCGGGATCTGGAAACATCTGCTTTGTTCACATTAAAACATTTTTTGCTTATACTTGATTTAAAATCACATACCATATATGTTCATATATATGGTATAAAAAAATAAAATTTAAAATTTAAATTTGGCCAATAAAAGTATATTTAATCTTGAATCTACCAAGACAAAGCAGTATTTATTCACGGGCAACCATAAAAACGTGTAGAACGTAGGGTACATTAACTATTTATCTAGCTCATGGTCTAAAAACCTAACGCCCGTATGAAGTGGAGCCAGAGGCTCCAACGTCGAGCTTGGAGTCGTCAACTGGAGACCATTTTCTGATTTCATCCTTACCTTTTTGCCTATTAGGTAAAAATGTAGCCTCAATTGGAGGTTTCCATAAAAAGTACCCTTTTAATGTCCGATATGTTCCGTTGAACCAAGTGGAAACACGGCATTTGTTAAAATTTGTTGTGTTACATATGTCACGACTTCCCTTGGGAAATAAATAAAGTGCTGCAATCTGTTATTAACCTTAAGAACTTTTTCAAACCATGTCCATTTGCAAACAAAGTGAACTGAGTTTGTTTTGAGATCGACGGATAGCGCCACTATTCCACAAAATTCAGCCCTTTATTATACTGAAGTAACGCCCTTTCTTAAAATTCTGATACGTACTGGCCAAACGTCAAAATATTTTTAACATTACACTTTAAACATTTAAATACGTCAAAATGTCACCGGGTTGTGAGTGTGAAGGAAATATTAAATATTCAGCATTTGTATTCCATTGTTAGGGGCTTTTGCCCATACAAGCCACTAGTCATACTATAATTATATAATTAATTGGTGGCGTTATCAAATCATCTTCCGAGAGCACTCCCGGATGTTGGGCTTCAATTGCTTTGTTGTTTGAAATAGTAAAGCTGAAGAGCATCCGTTTATAACGATAACATTGCCCTTAACGTAAATATACTAATGCATCGAGGGGAATTCTGGTAGCACTATTTGTAGTGATTGTCTGGTATTTATTGAGTATCCTAATGTACTTGGTAATCAACAAATTAAGTGAATAAATTTCTCAAAACGATTGTTTGTTAGGTTTAATTTCATAACCACGTTCGTACAAAAAAGGGAGTACAAGAGTCCTAGGAGGGTTATGTATTTTTTTTTTTTTAGTAACGATATGCCTTTAATAGCAGTCCTTGATTATAGTAATATTTTAATACGAATGGCTCAGAAAGACGGTACAGTGGGAATACTGGACTTCAGAAGAATACCTTAACTGGTATGTAGGAAGGTTTCCTACCTCACATTCTTTCTTTCTTTCTTTCTTTCTTTCTTTCTTTCTTTCTTCCTTCCTTTCTTTCTTTCTTTCTTTCTTTCTTTCTTTCTTTCTTTCTTTCTTTCTTTCTTTTTTGAGGTTTCTTTTTTTACCTCACATTTTGTTTTCAGAATATTGATATGTTTTGTGATAAAAAAATAATGGGCTGTTAAAGAAAATCAGAGGAACTATAAGTATGATGTAAAGCAATAGCGTAGATTGGTTAAGTAGTTGGCTAAATATTTTGGCAAATTAAAGGCCTTTATTGACGGTCGAACATTTTGCCAAGCGCGTTTGCCGATTCAAATAACAAAGCCCAGCCAGTCTTTAGACTAATGTTTATTTTAGTATTGAGCTTATAGACGGCGTGGGCCTTGTTGTTTGAATCGAACTATTCAACTTGCTAACCACAAGAGGGTTGAATTTAAATTCAAACAGGATTTCTAACAATATGTATCTAAGACAACCTAAAGGCAAGCGACATATTTTCTTACTTTTATTAGTTGTAACAGAGAGGAAGAAGAAACTTCCTCTACTATACTATATACAGTTTTTTATATACATTATTAAAAAGTTGGAACGTATGTATAAAGTACAAAAATATTAAAACTCGGTTCACAAATTCAAAAATGAACAGACCGAAGAGTATTTTACTAAAAAGGTGTACTACTCGCAGTACTTGAAAACAAGTACTATACACTGAGTGCTACATGCTGTTGAATATAAAACCGCTTATTCGTATTCCCTCGTTTTTGGTTTGGAGAGGCACTATTTTACACAGAATTTTGATCACTCCAGTTTATCACAAATTGCTCCTACTATTTGTTAAGAAATTTGCATTTGACTAAGCATAATATAATGAGCCTCCATAGAAAGGTTCATTAATAGGTCACTTTATATTCTTTTTGAAAGGTTTTACCCTCAGTTATATTCCATTACATTTTCACGACCACCTATAGACCTTTAGAGCCATTAGTTCAAAACACTCAATTTTTGACTTTGATGTTTTATGCGTTACCAATCTAGATTAATCATTGCTGGATTACTTTCTGTAGGCCTTTGTCAGCTATGAATATAGATTGAATGTTTAAAGCCTAACATTTAGCAGGTTCGAAGGTTGAATCTCATGTTTATGGGACAGGGCGAACGAAGCATCATTGTTAGGATTGAACCTTTCCTTAATAAGTGATTTTAGAATTTACTTTATCATTCATCGGTTTATTTTCAAAATATATAAAAAATATTTAAAAAATTTTCGTTACACTGCTGTACAGTGACCTGTTTTCGTTCCGTGTTTATCACCTTCGAAAATTCAGCATTTCATTGTTTACTTCCCAAAAACGTAGTGAAAAAACAAGTATTTATTACGTTTCATCAGCTGTGTAGCGAAAAGTATCGTTCAAAACACGAGTGATTTGCAAATCCTCGACTTTTTGAAACTCATGGTCTCAAATATGCAATGAATGATTCGCTTTCTACTCATGTTATGAAATATACTAGTATTTCGAACCTTTAAATTGTTTTCAGTAGCATTGTACAGATTATAGTAATTTTTAATTTAAAGAGTAGACAAATATATTATTTAATGTTAGCTTGACCTTTTACTTAAAGAGCTTAGATGAGATATGGGATAAGTAAATATAAAAATAACTGCAATCAAATTTGCGCAGGCCTAGGTTTTGAAGCTAGGCTCTTATGAATCCTCCAACGGTAACTGCAATAAGATTAATTTGGTGCAATTGCTGAACGTATTACAAACATGTTTATGAGGTAACTTAATTGAATACCTCGAGGGAGGTTTTATAAATAATGTTTTCAATAATCCACTTTCAAGATGAAGGATTAAAGTGAGCCGATTCAGTCTATTGGTGAGTTCCACTTTCTTTAGTAGACGGCCAGATATAGAGAACATTTATTAAAGTTTTGCGAAGGTTCGAAATCAAATAGTTTTTCTATTTACCATTGGTACATGAATTAACGGTGTTTTCTAACTCCAGCCGACAATGTTTATATCAGCTTTTGGACCATCCCTAGTGAAAATTTAGAAACAGTAATAGCAATTGAGTTATTCCCTGTATCAGCTTCTAGCATACTTATAATGTTACACACAAAAACATTTAAGCCTATTTAAGCCTTTTCTATTTTAATGTTTAATTTGAATGTCAGCGCCAGTAAAAATCAAATCACACGCTTAGTAAATAAAGCAAAAATACATCCAGGATAAAAATAGGTTGTTGAATGTTTAAAACATATACTTCAGTGAACTGTTGGTAAGGGTAAGTACAGCCCCTCCCCCAAAAAAACAGCGAGTTTTCCCTTACCTTGAGAAATGTTTGTTTTTGTATCTGAAGCCTACCACAACTCTCTGAGACCACCATGTAAAACCATCCATAAACTAACAATTTTAAATTCACCGTAACAGTTAATAATAACCTATCTTGAAGTGGTTATTGTTTCAATAATAACATAAATTTTAAAAATTCCATAACAATTTTTGTGTTTCTTCTATTTTACTATTTGAGTAAATAAAGATTTGTGTAAAAACTATTTCACAAAATATATAAGTTATTACTATATTTCAGCCATGGCATAGTAATCCAGGGACTACAGAATTATCACGACGATTATGACATGGAAAGTTGTTATCAGACAAGCATTTCGGACATGATTCAGTGGACCGGTCAAGACCATTGTTAGCGCATCGGAAAAGTAGGTCAAGAACGAAAAGCAAATCTTCGATTATTAAATTATTCAATAATTATTATATTCTATAACCTTCAAATATTCTTAGTTCACTTCTCATACAACAATTTCAGAGTATAATGTTGGTTTTTTATGCCGACTCTTTTCCGCCATTCTGTTCTTGTCTGGTAAGAACGGCATATATATTTTTTGCTGTATGCATGCAATAGCACTTTTCCGATGGGTGTTTAGTCCGAGTCAAATTATTTGGCGCAAACCGTCCTTAAGCCCTAATATAACATGAGTCTTATGGGCGGATTGGTCCAAGTTATAAAACCAAACCATTAATCCCTTACCCCTTAAAGCCCCTCTTTTAAACTAACCACTTTTCCAACTCTTGGAGGAGATTACCTTAAAAGTAAATATGAAACAGGTCCACAGGGCAGGTGTTCATAACATAAAGGTAACTTAATATATGGTACATACCAAATTTTCCCTCACAGTTCTCTTTTTCGTCCTCTTGCAGGATGACCCGGGATTGGGCCTTCATTAGGCCATATTCATATCAAAATTAATTCAGGTTTTTTTTTAAAAATGATCCATTAGTAGATTTTTTGTTTGAAATTCATTGTTGGTGATGGTTATTTTATATTTTGATTTTGATTTTTGCAGTCATTTGCCATCACTGATTAGTAAAAAACAAGTTTCACGACGTTTCGGGACCTGGAATCTGATCCCGTCCTCAGGTGGAAAAACCTAGGACATAAAAAGATTAGAAGCACACAGCTAGGATAACCTGGACAAAAAACATAGCTAAAAAGTGAACTATAAAAGCAGTCACAAAACACTATGCTGAAAAGAAAACACGGAAAACATGTCTCAAGTGTCAAGAATCACCAGTCAGGAGAGAGCACGTCCACACACAATCAGAGATGTCAGTCTACCCAATCAGTAGATGTCGTCGAAAAAGCACAAAATTTGGTATGTACCATATATTAAATTAAATACAGCTCTGGTTGGCTTCAAAAATGAACATAAAGGTAGTTTTAAAATCAGAACCAAGCAGATAAAAAAATCGGTTTATCCGTGCGACCGTGCACTTCACCGCGCACAAGGAAAACCTAGCTAATTTTACTTTCCTCCGGTTAATCCTGGCAGTCATCCGTTTTTTGACCAGATATGTCTATTTTTAGCTGGTCCCCACTGACCTGTATCCCTTGACACCAGTCTAGGTTGCCCAATGGTCGAATATCCAGTCACATCCACTCACCAGGGATTGTGAACTAACTATCGAATACTGTAGATAGTTTCGATAAATATCTCCTATCGATAGAAGTCCGATAGTTGGACTATATGAAACTATTGCTAGTTTAAAAACACGTTTTAAATTAACAAAGTATTTCTGCAAAAGAATCAGTGGGTTTTATGAAGAAAATGTGTGATACAACATAACATTTCGCGATGTACGGACCATTAAATAGTTTTGATGTTTTAGATGGCTCTTGAACGTATAAGTTAATCAAATCGTTTTTAATCTTTAACCAGTTTATTGAAGTAATTCTATTCACTTATCGATATAGTGGCATAATAACATGATAAAATATATTTCTCCCATAAGCAGAGGTAAAACCATTGTAAGCCTAAAAACTAATTGATTCAAACCCTTTAAATAATCACAATACTATCGATAGATCCCCCTACGGTGTACAAATTGTAACTCCCTTATCTGGCTTTCAATAAAGTACGCAAACACAAAAAAAAGTGAAACAAGCATGAAAAGCCAGAAGGGAGATTAAATTGTTAGGTTTCATCAAGTAGGTTAGATTTTGCATGTATTTCACAGCATGTTTCGTATATTTTGCATGTGTATTGTCAGCCTCTTGAGAGCCAATATTATTTTTGTACAAAACTGTAAAAATGGAGATGTCAGTTGATATGTAAAATAAAATAAAATAATAAAGATAAGTGTCGATGGTTATCATATCCACGAACCGGTCACTGGACACGTGAGACACGTTAACACACGTGACCAAAGAATGTGGCTCGAAGGTTGAAAGTAACTGGAGATAATTACCTGGACACTGGACACTGTACCAGTAAGAAGTACCCAGTAATTGGCGAGTGTAATGAGTAGTGAGTAGCGAGTACGTAAGCGTAAAGATTTAAGTACGTTTGCCACCAGTGCAAGTTGTTTCGCGAAATACTGTACGGGGTGATTCATATTGTGTTTAAAGCGATTGATAGAAAATAAATACATAGATGTTTACATAAAAGCACATAGTAAAAATTAATTTATTGATTTTTATTAAGTGCTTTTTTGTAAACATCTATGTATTTATTTTTTATTTCGCGAAACAACTTGCACTAGTGGTAAACGACCCTTACAGCAATCAATTATTTGATGGTGGGTGGACGCATTCATATCACTCGAATAGCTAGAATGCTTGGTTGAATACATAGAACTTCTGAACACTGAGTGGAAGTGTACAAAAACATGAAAATGTACAGGTGAAAATCCCTTAAAAATAAACTGTTTTACAATCGAAACCAAGACGGGAGCTACGGTTGAACATGCTCCCGAATTTTTTACCAATAATCGCAAACTGCATGATTCAGGATTTTTACTATTAACAGTCCAAAACTACCTGATATTTGTACACATATTTTTTCATTGGTTACTTTTGTATTTGAAATTATCTTCATTTGTATCCCATTGTTTAATAAACGCAATTTTCCGCCAATGCTAATTTAATGGCATTTTTTCTAATTCTTAAAATCAAATTACCAAGAAACCGATCAAGGGATTCGCTTCCAAATTTAATGGCATCTTCTCTGTGAGTAATGAAACGTTTGCGCGAAATTTGAAAATGATCAGTGGAACCGTTTTTGAGTAATCGCGTTATATACACAACAAAAACACACACACTCACACACACAGTGACGGACAACGAATATTCAACCCCGCTAATACATAGATTCACTTCAATTCGTTCATCAATAACCGATAACTACAATCGATGCAATAGATATCTCACCATCGACGCTGATGTATAACACATTTAAACGGGCATTTAAATTACACACGTTTGCAGATTTAGTACATTATACTAACAGCTGACGTCCTCGACATCAGCCTGAGTACAGTAACACCTCAGGGTTTCCGAAAAGAAACGCCCCCCAGGTGATCGAACTAATAACATATCTCATCATCGCCAACAATGAATGTCCAACAAAAAATCACATAGCAGCTGATTTTAGCTCGTACTTATTTTATGAGGTTCGACGCACTATCTAATGTCGACTTCTGATCGTTTATGGCAGTTTTCGTGTTAACCCTAACAGGGACTTTCAAAATTTGGCGGATGAAGAGTAAAAAAACAAACTTCGCACAATGTTATTCTTCTGTTGTCTTTAGGCACCTTAAAAAATATTATCGGCTTCGAGGACAATTATTATTAGCTTTATTAATATTGTAATTTCTTTCCTCAAGATGTACCTTAGTACTAAACGATATTTTAAAGCTGGTTTCCCTATTCCCCGCAGCCTACGAGGTTCACCGCACGTCGTCCGATGTGTGCCGCATCTGATACGCCATCTTTATGGTACCGGTTTGTAATTATGCGGCACGGACTCCAAATCGATCGCCTAATGGTTCCCGCCGGAGACGCATCAGGATTCTGCACAGGTCTCTAACCTCAGCCCCATAAGCATAAACGTTATGATGAACGGGCTAAAGGCACGTCATTTGCGATTGCGCCACGTAAGCGTCTTAATTATGGTCGAGAGCGTTGGAGGAAAACTGGGATTAGATAGGATCCTTGGAACTATAATATGTATTCCCGGGAGGTAAAGGGTAAGTAAGGATTTATTGAGGTGTGTTAAATATTTTAATGGTTTTCCTCAAATGCTAAATTGAGTATTCACTTGAGTACTCCCTTTATACAAAATCGGCCTCCTCAACGGATTATAGTACAAATAATACACCTTATTGCAATATGGGTTTGCAGAAAATATTCTATACAAAATAAAAGCTTTTCCCTAAAAAAACAGAAAAACAGCAAATTGAGAGAGTAAGATTGCAACGAAAATGTTAAAAAAAATCAGATGCAAACAAGTTATATTGGATTTTTTAAATTTAATTTGATACATTCCATTAAATGAAATATTTACTGTTTAAAAAATTAAAATTTTTAAGAAATATTACAGTGAATATTACTAACCCCTACTAACGTTGGACATCTACAAGAAAACAGTTAATTAGTAAAACACGTTTCAGTGTCATTATAATGTTGATGTTTTAATTTAGAAACCTTCTTATAACAGTTCAGAGATAAGGCTACTCAGACTTAATCGGTATATTTTATGATACCAACTTCAATATTATAAGTAGAGGTTAGTTAAAAAGCAGCATTTCGTCTTGAATTAAGAAAACCAACCGTCATTTACTGTGGTCCTAAGTCGCTGATAAGATATTCATCTACGTATCTTTTTAGCCAACTGTTTAGAATCTTCTGCAACAGTTAAGATTAAGATAAGATTTAAGATTAAGATTAAGATAACCTTAGCCTACTTATATCATTAGATTTAGTACTTAACCGTAAATAAATAATCTTCCACTGTATACCTCTATCACCATCACATTTTTTATGAAATCAGCATATTCAGCAATAGATCAGAATTCGGTAAGGATATTTTATTACTTTGTGACATATTTCCCCCTTTTTTGATAAAAAATTATCTTCTTGTTACCAAAAATAATTTATGCCTAACTCCTTACATTAAATTTTTAGATTGCTTAACTTGCTTGAGTTTGCCTTCACACTATTGTTCGAAAACATTTAAATTACCGCCCTTGACGACAATTCCTTTTTCACTTTGACGGTGGACATCCACCTGCCCCTCTCTCCAAACAATCTGTAATTATATGCGATTCAAATTACATGGCCTAGTCCGTATATAAAACTACTGTAATTTAGCTTTGGGCTTACGGACGGCCAGGGACATGTCATTTGCCTCCGTCGATATTTCCTTCAAAGGTTCTCTTCTTGTGCTGAAGCTCGGTCCTCGGGACGCCATGACATGTCTCCTCCAAATGATGCAGACATTACATTAGATACATTACTTGAAATGACGACCTACCCATGTAGTAGTTGAATGTAATTCTTGGGCAGTCTTTTCAGCAATCCCTCAAAAAGTTCCCCCCAGCTTTTGTCAAAGACAATGGAAAATCAAATTGGCGAAATCGTTGCATTCTGCACATGAGCGGATTTGTGGAAATGTCGGGGGCGCCCCCGGCCTCTTATATTTTATGGTGATTTGACAAGGGAAAGCTTCGTTTTCTAGCATAGTTTTTAATGATTCAATTTGTTTTTAAAAATCAGGATTTAATTTTATTTGATTCTCGGTTTGATTTATTTAATTTTAATTCCAGTCTTTTATTTAACTTTTTTATTTGTTAAGTTTCTATTAAAATAATAATACTTAAGGCTTATCTTCTGCCACGTTAATTTGAAATTCCCTTGGTCTTTTCTATTAAAACTGCTTATAATACAGGGTGTTTTTTTACGCAACCCAAAACTTTATTTTATCAGTCAAGGATTATTTCTCCCCGAGATCCCCGGATTTGACCCCACTATATTATTTTCTTTAGGGATACTACAAATTAAGACATACGAAAACAATTCACAGGATATTCAGCACCTCAAAACAAACATAACAAATTTAATGCAAAGAAATGCAACACGTGCTCGGGGAGCACAACCTTATACAAAAGCCAATGGCGGATTGTTTGATCACATAAATTAAACTAAATGTGATCAAATTTAAATAATGGTTTGTAAAAATGTAAAGATCAACAAAACAATACTCATTTCATATTTATATGTGCATTATGCAATCTAAAAAATAGGTTACATTAAAAAAAAAACAAAAAAACACCCTTCATCAAACATTCAATATAGTACTGTGAGCTTCTCACACGTAAAGTGCGCACCCCAAAGATTATGACCTAAACTCGCCTATGATTCTGCACGTTTAACCTAATCACCATGATACTAACGTTAATTAGTTGATGAGGTGTAAAGGAACATCAGGACTCATGACTAGTCCTGGCAAAGGCACGTCACTTGGTGATTAAACCACGTACACGGTTTAATTATGGTTGAGGTTGAACTCGACTACTCGATAAGGAGGAGGAAACTGAGATTGAAGTTATCCTTGATTGTAACATAATCAATGCCCTCAAGTGGTGCGGATTAATTTTGATTTAAAAGTATAATGGTAAAAGAGTACGCGCAAGTGAACGTAAAGGAGAGTTTTTCTTAGAAAAAATATAGTCTGTTAAGTTACGACGTAATATAGATTTTTCAGACAAAGCAGTTATATTTACGAATATTATCACATCTAGAGTAGGTCTACAATTTAGGAAGTACAGTACTAAAAAGAAAAATTTTTAATTATGCGCTGCATAACGTAATTCCGTTTAAACGTTATCAAATCACTACCGCTGCTTTGTAAAAAATAGAATGGAACAAACTGTGTGTACTAATCTTTGTGTTAGATCTAAAAGCTAAAATTTAACATAAATCATCAAATTAAAATATTTATAAAAAAATTGCATCTATAATTACGAATTAAGTGTGTATTATGTTTCATAATTGCATTTTAGAAACTTCGCCAATTTTAAAATGCAAACAATATTCTTGAGATTTGAATATTCTCGCACTAGTATTGGTTTTGTTATTACAGCAGGCACACTGAGAGGCTCGTTGTCCACTGAAACTGGTCTTGCTGGTTTTCGAACAAGAATGTCAAGAATACCGTTTTAAACGTTTATTAAAAATTTCATCAACATCAGACTTTGTTTGGATGAAATATCATGCCTACGGACACTGCACTCGATATGAATAGTACGAAAATAAGAAAGTATGTAAACAATTGGTGTTTCTGGGGTCTAGCGACTGGAAACGGAAAATTACGTTGGCCTTAGTCTACACTATTAGTAAATATTAATAGCGGATAATAATCCGCTAAAATTAAGCCATGTCATAACGCCCCTTGGCTAAACTTTAGAATCTGTCTCCACCGTTGAAATCGAAGTTAAAAATCGATATTTTTCGATTTGGTATAAATATTCGATTTCCTATAAAAACATGTTTTATTGTTATTAATGTGAAACTTATTTGAAATAAACAATTTAGGTTAATGTTTTAACCGTTTGTTAAAATGTCGGTTTTAGTTATATCTTTTACCATCCTGTTTCAATTAGAGAAACTGACAAACCTAGAGTCAGGCAGTCAGTCATGGATTACAAAAATATGCTTTGTTTGCTAATTTCAGTTTCATGAGGTATTACCTTACCTTATACCTTCCTTATACGATGATTCTAGGAATGAAACGTGATAGAAGTGACGGATATATTTGGTAGTGTAAAGGGTGGACGTAGGAAAATGGTTCGAAGATTCCAATATGGCGTTGAGTAACATTAAAGATAACTTAAATGTGAAGCCATAAGTTTACTCAATTGCAGATAATCAAGAACCGCAACATCCGCATTCGTTTCATCAGCAACATGCGGTAGCTGGTTCAACAATTCCAGTTTTTAATTTTTTGTCTACTATATAATTAATTGAAGGAAGGACATGTTCGGCTCGTACCCAGGCAATTTTATGCGACGGTAGTACCGAATTGACGTGAAAATTTATTTTCTAAATGTTTAGAAGGTGCAGCTTAAGTTTATGTACATAATTACACAGTATATACATAGAGCTAGTGAGGGACAAGCTTGAGTTTGAAGTTTCGGCAGAGGAGGGAAGGAAATCAACCATGACGTGGAAGTAAACAAGGCCTTGTGATTACGCTACTAGTCTGGTAGATAAAAAATACTAACCCGAAACAAAACGTGGGTTGATATTAGAAACAATGTTTTGCTCTTCATTCAATTAACATTAACATTCAATTAACATTCAATTAACATGTGACATGTTTCTGGTTTAGCATCTTAACAGACTGACACAAGAAATTCGTAGTTGAATCAATTGGTCATCTGTTATAATTTATTTCCGCTTCTTGAAAAATTAAATTTCTTTTGGGTTTGTTTTTAAACATCCAAGCTTCATTATGTACCTCACTACCTATACTTATACAGCAACGTTTGTTATCTTTTGTGTTTTATTTCGATTAAACCTGTTATAAGTATTATACATTTACCACACTACCTTGCAGATAAATATCTATTCTTTAAATTATCCTTTTGATGATATTATCGAAAAGTTGTTTTGGTTAACATAATCGCGATTGTAAATAACGAAAAATACCGATTTTTAACTTCAATTTTAACGGTGGAGACGGATTCTAAAATCGCCAAATTAAGCCACGTCATAACACCCTTCGCTAGCGGACTGCTTTACGTAACCAGAGTTGCCGATATTGCGGAAAGTTTGGCCGATAACTTCGATAACTATCCGCAGATAAGCAACACAAATACTGTAATCCTAAACAGGCATATCAGCCATCAGCGCCCATCTCATCAGGATCCGTTTAGCTAAGGCCTTATCACGCAACGTGCGAATGTGTCGCTTTCACATCGGCAATATCAGCTGTTTTATTTTTATTTATAGTTAATTGGCTCCTCCATTCAGAAACCCCTCTCTCTTCAGAATTAATAATATCCGTCTGTCCCGGTGACCACGTACTGTAGAAGCTGATTCACCCCTGCTTTTCACTACACGTAGGTATTGTAAGTAGTTATTGTTTTACAGTTTTCCATTTAACAAGAGTATAAGGGATGAAATAGCCTAGAACTGACTATCTTACTGTTAACTTTGGTCCTATTCTTCTAAATATTTCCATATAATACGAGTGCATGCTATATGATACAGCAACACTAACAATAGGAACTTAAAATTAATCCTCGCACTTTGTATTTAAATTTAAACTCCTAGAAAAAGTTTATTCAACCAGTTTAATTTGCGATTAAATGTCTGCTTAAAATTAATTCAGTGGTTGAATTTAAAAATTTTTTCTAATTGGTATAAAAAGGGCTTTGAAAGACAACTATACTCTACATTGCCATACTGTCACACCCTAATACTTTACATACTTTACGGTACATGTACATTTACGGAGATAAACATAGAGCGTGGGTTTTTTCAGCCGTGGGTTTTCCTCTGGTACATAAACATTATTGATAACTCAGCTCGAAAGTAACTTTAGATTCGTGCAAACATAGCTTCAATGGAAAAACAATAATGTTCTCAATATTTGTAAATATTTGATCTATTGCTTTGTTGAAATAATTGTTCTCAGCCATTCCAAGTTCCGTCCGGGCCAGTTAGACCATTTTACAGCTGGTTTAAGGACTTAAAAATATTTAATCTGGTTTTACGGGATAAAAAATATACTTATACTTGTGAGCCGATTTGTCAATTAATATGTTATATGTTTTGAAAACTTTGCAAACACTTTTTTATTACTATTAGGGTAGTTCCGTACGGGAGAGCACAAAATTACTGTCGTCAAAGTTTTTTATAAGATCTTTTGCTCTATTTGTAATAATAGAGGTTTTCTAAATATACAGAGCAATGAAAGGCATATTTCTTAACCACTTAACGCAATTTTTTAATGACTTGTTACTTGTTACGACACACAAGTATTGTTATCTCATTAATACACACCGAATTAAGAACTTATCTGCGAGTAATTTGAGTTAAAGTTTATGCATTATGCTCACATTATGTAAAAAATAATTATTCTTAAAAACTTTATTTAGGCTAAAAAACTAGGGACAGATCATCGAAAACAAACAAAAGAGGTTTGTGTGAGAAGACACAATTTTATCTGACATTTTCAGGCGCCATATTATATGGTTTTTTTTTAAATATAAATTCTAGGAACGAGTCAATGTAATTACTGTTCCTTCGAAGTTCATAAATTCCTTTCTATGTATATTTAAAATAATCGGGTAAATGGAAACTTCAAAACAAAAGGATATTTGAGAACCGGACCTACGATGTTAGTATCACCCTCTGTAATTGAGACTTCCCTGAACGGAAATTTGCTAGAACTATTCTCGGCAAATTATTATTGGTAGTCAAAACATCAAACGAGCGCTATTAAAAACGAATTCATGTTATCGTCATTTCCAAATTTGCAGCAATGAAAATCTTTGTTATATAATTGTGGAAGTGTTTCCTCCTTCACTTAATTTTATGCATAAAATAATATTTCCTAATTCTCTTCAGTGACCTCATTTCATTTATTTGCACCGTAATACATTATAATATTATATTTTATTATTATTCTTTATTGATTAATTATATTCAATAAATTACTTTACATACAAAATATAGCATAAAAAAGGCCAATACCCGAAAATATAATAAAATAATATAACAAATATTGGAAAAAAGAATTTTGAGTTTTGACTTATGTAGAATGCACAACATTCTTTAATAGGCCCTAACATGGTCCGGTAACATGTAAACAAAATTTATTTGGTTTATTATTCAAAAATTACTTTCAAATAAAATAAATACTTTATCATCTTACGTGATCAATGGTTTACATTTTTATACAGAAAGTTACGATCTAACTTCACTCGAACTTATTTCCAGCTTTAATTTCTAACTTCACCACCACTTCAATTTCACTTCAACTTCGCTTAAATCGCTGTATTTCCAAATCGTGCCTTATCCCAAAAATCACATTTTGAGTTATGGACTGGTTTCGTCTGCTAAAAGACAGACCTGGCTGTGGCAGCGGGATGTTAAAAAAATCGCACTGCACTTAATACAAAGAGAAAATCAGGGGATTTTCCAAAAAAAGCCTTATCCACGTAAAGTTTGTTCCATATTGCGTGTCATCTACATTGTTCAAAACCAGGTCTTCTCTAATGGTGCTATATTGAAAATTAACTCAGGAATTTCCAAAGTAAGTCTTATTCATCTATTAAAATCCACATCACAAAAATAGTATTAGTATTTTCACTATTACGCATTTATTTATGACATCTGGCGTCTATTATTTCGATAGCGTGAATGGGTAACACTGTTTAGTTGTTCTGGTTGAATGGAACTGTTTTTGCTAACCTCTTATTTAGGCCTTTACGAAATACTGTGAGTGTGGTGTTTTACTTCATTTTCATAAAATTTCATAGTAAAAATGGATGAAAACCACTTGAAAACATTCTAAATAAATCGGATCCTGTAAAAGGACTATATAAAGGACGTTTTCCTGATAAATGGACTAATAAAACAAACATTGGAAAATTTCAAAGTGTTTTTGGTTTTCCAAAAAGCGACTTATCCCATCCGGTATTTTCCAAAAAGTGTCTTATCCCATCCAGTATTTTTAATTTATGCCTTATCCATGGCGTCATCCCAAATCGTACTTAATCCAAAGTTTAATCTTGAATAACAAGTTAAAAAGGGTTAAATTAAATCCTTGATTTTAGATGATAGAATATACATCATTATTTAGGATTCCCTAATGGGCGGACTGGACCTTGCTGTTTGATCCGGAGTATACCCGGTTGTAAACACGAGTGTTATGACTGGCGGCGGCGGCGGCGGCGGCGGGGAGCTCTTGGCCTAGTTATATCCCGCGGCCGCCGACGATCTTGAACCCCAAAGCCGCCCATCCATAAACAACGACCCGGTAACGACGTGACGTAAAACAAAGACTCTCGGTAGCAGCGTGACGTAATGAAGCTATCCTACGTCACTGATAGTACGTCATTGCAAACTCAGGATAGTATGTGGTATATGAAGCTATTGGAAGTACAGTAGAGAGTTTGGTCATGTAATGTAAGTGAAGAATAATTTTCAAATAATCAGTATGGGGGAGGATAATTTTTAAATAACCAGTATAGCTATATTTAATCTAACAAATATTTTTATTTATAATATAAAAGTATAATTTATTGAGATAATAGTTTAGATATAAATAATCTTTGTTTCGTAAATGTTCCTTCTCTATATATATTTATGAATCCATATTATTTGTAAAAAAACAACATAAAATTATGTATAACGTTAATGAAAATTAAAAATTTACGAAGCCAATTCCACCTTGTAATACTACATCACAATAAAGAATTATAAAAAAAACATGTACAATATGATGCAGTTATATTATATAATAAATTATTTACCTATTAAAAAAATTTAAAATATTTGATAATAAAACTTAAAAAATATTATAAGAAGCAATTATGAACGCTTCATGAAATTGAGGATAAATTTATGAAGGTCATTTTGAAGAATAAGTAGTAAGATATAAGTGTAAATTATGTGTGCAATATACAACTGCGTATATTTGTTAGGCAATAAATAATAATTATTGTTATTGTTACGTCGATAATATTTTTTCAATTCTTGTACTTTTTTAACTAGAGACTGCCTACTGGTCGAAATTCAACCAGAAACTATTAAGGTTTTGTTTTGACTCCTTGATGCAATAAAACATACAACTTGATTTGTTTATATTTTATTGTTATTCCGTAATCATCATTAATTTTTTTATGATTTCACATTCATTTTTCTGCAATTTTCAAGAACTATGGCAAATTATAATTATGGGAATTGTGCACGTCTACAGGAAAGGACTTTTCTATCTGCGGAATTCTTAGATTTTCCCTAAAACACTCGTAGGCTGAGAAAAAGAGATCACAAAAATCATGCTTGTCTATATATATATTCCTCGGGTTAGGGGCAGCAAAGATGTAAGAGGTGATGCACTTTTTCAAATGCTTAATGTTTACCAAAATATTAAGTCAATTTTTGTTATCGATTTCCAAAATATGTAACATTTTTAATTTTATAAAACGAAACTAATCTTTATATGCTTAAACGTACTTGAGACTTAAATGACAAAATCCATCAACACCCCCCGTCTTTGATGTAAAGTAATGTTTTAATCAGATGTCACTCTCAATTTTAGCTGATGTCATTTAAAACTTATGAAGACATTTCCTAGTTAGTGGAAGCAAAAATATACATGACCCTGCTATTAAATACTTCTAATTGCATCATGATAAAAGTTCAATTAAATTAACTTAAAACTATATATTACTGGTGCAACTTTTATTTCAACTATTTTTGTTCTCCTAGTCATTTGTTTACTTCAATTTCTCTTACTTGAATTTAAAAGTTGTCTTTGGTTCTTCCCTTAAGTCTGGCCTTCATATGATTTGTTTATTTTACTTCTTGCAAACTTCACTCTTACCTATTTCAAATGACACCAATAATAATTAACATCATATCAGAACTGTTGATGAAATTTCAATCATAACAATACCATAGGTGAGTTCTCCGAGTGATTTAAAACAACGTGACTCATTTATTTCAAGATGTTGACCTGCGATTTTTATAACCATGTTAAAACCAAACATTTTTTTGAGTAGTACACACGGTGGTATGGTGAAAGTCTCGAAGACATGGAGGATGACGGTGCAGAGTGTTTCAACCGCAAGCAGTAGGTAGGGTCTCGTTTCATCTGATTGCTGGGTTCAAGCGATGAAGCTTATTGCTATGTAATATAATAGCTATCCTTTCTTCACCCACGACGGCAAACCAGTTTGTAACTTGGTCTTGGTCAAGGATTTCATCATTGTGAGGTTCTTAAGGTCATTTATATTGTTTTACTTCCGAATGCGTTTATTCATCCGGGGTGTATAAAGTATAAAGGTGTTATTGTGTACCTGGTGGACCGTGCCTTACTCGGTATTATTTTTATGATTATTTGTTTACGATCATGTGTTTATTATTATTATGATTATTTGTTTACACTTTTATTGTTTATTGATTTCGTTGCTTACATGGCAACTCATAAGGCCAATGTTAAAATTTTACAATTTTAAAATTAACTAGTGGCTTGTAGGGGCAAAAGCCCCTATAAATAAAATACAAATGCTTGATAAAATATATATTTAATGTTTCCTTCACACTCACAACTCGGTAACTGTTTGGCGGAATTAAATGTGTAAAGTGAAATGTTAATTATACTTTGACATTTGCTAGTGCGTATAAGAATTTTAAGAAAGGGCGTTAGCCTACTTCAGTAGTAAACGGCTAAATTTTTGAAACAATGGCGCTATGGATGTCGTTCTCAAAACAACTCAGTTCACATCGTTTACAATTATTAAAAATATGGACATGGTTTAAAACAATTCTTAAGGTTAACCACAGACTGTGAAACTTAATTTATTTGCCAAAGAAAGTCGTGACATTTAAGTTAACTCAAAAATGTAAACAAATGTCTATAGCCTCCACCTAGTTCAAAAGAATATTATATTGGACAGTTAAAGGGTACTTGTTATGGAATTCTCCGTTTGAGGCTACATTGTACACACTAAGCAAATAAATAAATAAATAAGGATTAAATCCGAAAATGGCCTCCCGTTAACGACTCCACACTCCACCTCTGGTACCCTGCGTTCAACACTTTTTTTATGGTTGCCCGTGAATAAATACTGCTTTGTCTTGGTAGATTCAAGATTGAATATACTTTTGATTGGCCAAATTTAAAGGTGAACCTTTTTGGTGGAATCAAATTTAAAGCTGATGTTACACTCAGCTGATCTACACTGTTAGACGTTTTTTGATTACAATGATTTTAAATGGCAGATATTTAACGTAATATCTTATTTCTTGATAAAATTAAAGACATTTTTGTATTTTTCCTCAGTCCCTGGCACCAAGACCTTCTATTTGAGCCCTTTCCCATTATCTTGCAAGTGCAAGGCCTGTGACTTGCCAAATGCCCATAATTTCGGCGCAAAAGTTTCGCTTACATAATATATTTATATCGATCATTTGGCATTAAATCGGCATCGTTATAACGTAAAAGAAACACTTAACTCTTTATAATTTTATATTGTAAATATATACTCAAACGCGTAATTATAAAGTCTGAAATCTTAAAATTAAAATATTTATTTGTTATAGTAGGCCTACATTGAACATAGTTAGCTGCCTTTTGAAAAAAACCCCATAGTCAACATCTATCATATGGCTTTGAATCAAGCATCAGCACCACATGTTTGAATGTCAACAAAACAGACGTTTTTAGATCCCAATGCTTTTTAAATGGCAGATATTTTACGTTATTTCTCGTTTTCTGGTGAATTTCAAGCAATTTCAGTATTTTTCCCGCCATCTCGGAATAGAGACCTTTAATTTGAGCCCTCTCCCATCTTTCTACGACTTACCACACGTTCACAATTTTGACGCAAAGAATCGCCTTACGAAATTAAATATATGATTTTATTACGTTATTAGATTTTTCTGGCCAAGTAATCTGCATAGAACCCTTTTTTGTAATAAATAACGTATTACAAGACTTTGAAGGAAATCCTCGGAGCAGTTTTTGAGATCGTTATGCAAACAAGCAAGCACGCACGCACGCAAGATAACATTGCTCATATAAGAGTATAGGATTATAATTTCGGTCCTATTATATTACTTTTTTTTATCACTCCGAAATAGTTATCTGGCGCACTGAAATAGATTTTTTCTATAAGATGGCAGTAGTTTGTATTCAAACATTCGTTATGATATCATAGTTTAAGTAGTTATCTACATGCCAACCCATTAAATCTATTGATACATTTCTTCGACTTTCAAATTATTATTTTTCAGGTTGCATTACATTTTGACTGGCCAAGTAATCTGTGGATGGTATTCGTTATTAAGGCAGATAGCTCGTATAATAAGTGAAAGATTTAATGATTCCCTATTTAGGCTTATTGTTTCTTACAATATAATTTTTTAATACCTAATATGGTCTCTGTAGTGTGACATGTATGTATGTAAACTAAGTATACATTGTAAGTATCAAGTGGGCTTGAGGTAGGCTTATAAATAAAGTATTTTATTTCATTTTCAAACTAGGAAAATACTAAAAACTCACACACAACATTCGGTTACCACATTAGTGTACACCAGTGTATTTACAATAAATCCTAATATTAACAGGTTAAAAAATTATAATTTTATGGTTGTGATTTGCCAAATATCTTCTACAATTTTGAGAACAAATACCACACCAAATCACTAATCTTTATTTTAAGACGCCGACGACGCTCTCTAAAATTGTCGAAACACATTGTTAACAAACAAAGTTTTGCTTTCCATGCAATGTAGAGGTAACAATTATATTTTTCACGGACTGCTACTGAAGTAATTATTGAGATTTAAGTATTTAATTGTTTTCCGTTAACAGTCTAAGGATAGAGACAATTTATATGTAAAATCGAATCAATCATTGTTCCAAGGACAAGCTTCCGTTAAGTCACAGGTCAACAACACAAGTTAGAGAGTAAAAGTAACTAAATACTCATTATTATATTTATGTAATTCCCACATTCTTACAAGCATGTAAGAATACACAACTTTGGTTTTAAAATACGTTAAAAATCTATAGATTTATATTTTAAAACTATTTTTTGTTTATGAGTAAAAGGATGCCGAAAAATTGAATTCACAAGTTTATTTACTTTAAAGTAACAGGATGTACTGAATTCTTAAAATAAATGTTTGTTCTCGCAAAGGGTTGTTAGTGCTATACTTCATTTAATGAAAGTGTAAAGTAAAGCCCCACCTCATTGCACCAGTTGTAATGTTGGCAGTCTGTGCCTCATGAGTACCTGTTTTTATTGCTACAGAACTCCAAAGAGCTTAAGTATAAACTGGAGCTGGAACTGGATGTATGTTATCAAAGCCAATTAGGCCTATCGCTATCTTTTTCAGTAAACTTAAAATGCACGTGATCTTTACAAAAGTCAATAAATAGTTCATAAGACAAATAAATGTATTGATCCAATGCTTATACATTGTTGAAATCATGTTTGTATTTTCATTTAAAATCTCTAAGTGGAATGGCTGTGAACCATCCCTGGGAACAAAAGGACTGTCTCTTTCCTGATTGGTTCTTTTCTATACAAATGTTATTTACACACTCACTGAATAAACCTTATATCTATTAAATCAGAACTGGCCTGGGGGACAGAGAAATAACATATATTACATTATATTCTTTCTCTGTGACTGGAATCTACCCAGACAAAAACGCATAGCAGTATCAACTGCATAAAATTACTATTTCCGTTACGTTTACCCAGTGAAAAAATTAAAACGTTCAGTAGACTAACGACACAAACATTGGATAATTAATACGGCTTAAAGCTCTTTCAATTTTTATAGATTTAATTTTCAAATTAACTGACCAACTCGAAACCATAAAAGGCTTCTTAAAGGTTATGATTATGGCAAACTAACTTGGAACTTAAAGCTACCTTGAACTACCTTGACGTACTTATTTATTTGATTTTCAAACTAGTTAACAGAATCAACGTCATTCGTGATTTATAAAAACAGTTCAAAACACGTCTTAGAGACAAAATAGAGTCATTTATCCGAGAACTGTCGATGCAACAACAACAACAACAACAACGACGACGACGACAACGACGACGAAGACGACTTAAGTGACAAGACATGTTAAACGGCCTTCTAAGGAGCTGACGGCAACGCATACATTGACTGATTTACAGACCGTTTTCAGTGACGTAGGCATCCGCCCATATGACTAATGTTAATTTTAGCATTAGGTGTACGGAAGGCATGGGATACGTCATTTGAAATGACTGTATACGTACAGCATCCGGTAGCAAGGCCTTGTTGAACCTGACATAAAAGACTAACTCACATAAAAACATACTATGGGATGTGTACAGTACACTTATTATGTTTGCTTTACTACGCCGTTTGTTGATGTGGAAGGTTTAGTGCGTTTATACGATCCAATAAACATTCTTGTAATAACATGTTTCATTCAATGAAATAATTAATTAAATGAAACAAGACAATATAAAAGGATATAAGTACTTTTAAAAATATCCGAATCGCGATAGGGAAGAAGCTGTTACTGGGTTTTGTGAACAGATAAAGTGGGGACAACTGTTGTGAGCGTATCTTTAAATACGATATCGTTTGAAAAAATATGCGCATGTTAGTAAAAGTTGTTAAAGAAAAATTTTTAACTACTCAGCAACTGATAGCGTGCTGAGTTTGACAAAAAGCCTAGCCGGTCCATCCAGAAGAGTAAGGGGAATTTCCCCAAATGACATTTGTCTCTATTTATTTTATTTATTTGTTTATTAATCAAACCGTAAATTTTCAGCTTATTTATATATTTAAATTTTACATGTTTCGGTTATCCTGATATAAAATCTTAAGATTTTGAGCTGGTTCGATGACCTACTACTCTCAGTTGCAATTATCAATAAGTTGGTAGTACTTTGCACGAGCAGGTTTGTTTAAGTATCCTACAAAATGTTGCCCGTGGCAACATTTCAAACAGTCCACGTTCAAAATGATAGTAAGGTATGATCATAGTAAGATTCTCTTTATGTATGTTCATGTAAAATATTCCCAATATTTTTGATAAATAGATTTGTTAAAATCAAACAGCTGGTAGTTAGCTTAACAAATGGATATGCTGTTACAGCTGACTTATTTAATATGACAGACAAACATACTCACAAACCTCCGCGCTTATAAAATTCACAGCATTTAACTATGAAATGGGTTTTAAAAGTACAACTTTAAGAGCTTTTAGAAATGTTTTTAAACACCTTTTACCACAGCTAAGGAGTTTTAAAACGGTGAAGGTTAAAAATACCCCCGTTGCAGCAGACCTGCATACTCAGCAAATTTCAAATGCAAAACAACAAACGGTATTTCAATCCAACTTAGCGAGATTTTACATGTTTTGTAATCTCCATAAGAATAACATGGGGAATGATTATACAGGTTTGCTGCAACTGGTATGTTAAAACTGGTTGGTTTTAATTCATTATTTAGTAGATCTTAACTAGAAGAAGCCATATACCAAGTTTAGTCAAGAAATGTTTTTATTTCCCATAAGGATAACATGGGGAATGATTATGCAGGTTTGCTGCCACAAAAATTGACATTTCGGGGATTTTAGACTAAAATACATTAGATCTCATCTAGATGAAGCCACAAACCAAGTTTTATCCAGATATGTTGAGAAATAAGCGAGATATAGAATTTTACTTATTCCCCATAAGGTTAACATTGGGACAACGTACTGTGTTTACCACTTTCAATATCTCGGTAACCAATGGACATAGAGCAATGATTCAAAACACTAAATTGTTTGTTTTTTTTAGCTGAATTCAATGGTGCCAACAAAGATTCGATAAACTTTATTTTTATATGAAAAAAACTCAAAAAACCCATTTTTGGGGGTGTTTGTCCCCCTTTACCCCCCCTTCCGGTGGTCCGATCGGGCTGGTTCACCAACTCGTCCATTCGATCACCACTTTACATGTCTGTTCCAAATTTCATTAAGATCGGACCATATTTACGGCCGCTATCGTGCTGACAGACACATGTATATATATATATATATATATATATATATATATATATATATATAGATAGATAGATAGATAGATAGATAGATAGATAGATAGATAGATATATAAAAATTCGAACGAATGGTGTTTTTTGCTTCTGGTGGCCCTAAAACGAAAAGTTATCATGGTCTCGGGCTTAGGTCTTACCATGAGACCTACGGTAATAGCTTCTTCCCTATAGGGGAAATTCGCTAAAAAAACAAATAAGATAATATTGTTTGTACATGCTCACTTAAAATAGAGAACATGAAAGGACCACTATTTTGTAACAGAGCTTGGTTTTTGTTCAAGCCTTAAAAGCTGGCTTAATTCTTACCAATGTATAATGTGTATATTACAGTACAATTTCTAGACAAGACTTAAATGTTAGCACTAGTTTTAGCGAACTTCCCCTACAGAGAAGAAGCTATTACCGTAGTACTCATGGCAAGACCTAAGCCCGAGACTGTGATAACTTTTCATTTTGGGGTGCCCAGAAGCAAAAAACACCATTCGTTTGAATTTTATATTTATATGTCTGTCTGTTAACACGGTAGCGGCCGTAAATATGGTCCGATCTTACTGAAATTCGGTACAGACATTTAAAGTGGTAAAAACTCGGACGAGTCCGTAAAGTAGCCCGATCGGACCACCGGGAGGGGGGTAAAGAGCCCCCCCCCCCCCAAAAATGGGGTTTTTTTACACAGAAAATTTAAAAAAATCCAATTTTCGTTGGCACCATTGAATTCAGCTCGAAAAAATAAAAAAATTTAGCATATGGAATCAGTGCTCTATTTCCATTTGTTACCGAGATATTGGAAGTGGTAAACACAGTACGTTGTCCCAATGTTATAATTCGCAACCTTATGGGAATTAAGTAAAAATCGATATCTTGCTTTTTTTCTCAACATATCTTGATAAAACTTGATATATGGCTTCTTACAGCTCAGATCCAATGTATATTGATTTGAAACCGCCAAATTTTTGCGTACCTATTGCAGCAGGCCTGCGTACTCATTCCCCATGCCCCATGGTTATTCTTATGGAGGAAATGAAAAATTGTCATCAGGGCCACGACAGGGGATTTTTCTGGGACATGCGAGAGCCTACATTGGCACCCCTTTCACTAGACTGTATCGATTTTTATTAATCACATATTTAAAGGTTTTGTATTGATGGATACGGTTTTTATTGCTGGGTAGCCTACATTAAGTCAAATAAAATTACCTAAGCAAGAACAGGCACACCGCTAATCGGGCGATTCTTGCTTCAACTTGCAAACAAATTAACGAGTCCAGTCAAATTAGACCAATTTAAGAAAGAATATACTAAACGGCTACAAAATGCTACAGTTGTTCGTTGCTCGGCCCATCTAAACCGCTTGCTAAAAGTCCCCGAGGGCGAGGGTTGAGTTTGAGTTTCTATAGGTTTTCAGCTCCCCAAGTCTTGGGTTTGATCTTGTTTCTTGTATCTTGTATCCTGAAGTCGCCGAGCACCATAGAACATTAATTTAGCTCTTTAACAGTTTGAAAATGCTCCACGGGTGCCGGAAAACGCCTCCAAGACGAATGTTTTGCACGTTAAACAAAATTGTAAAATACTACCCGGGCGCCAACAAAAGTCGCCAAAATAAATTTACAGCACTTTAAAGGCTCCTCGGGCGTCGTTAGGGACTCAACACCGCGCCAGATTCGAT
Source organism: Flexamia atlantica (assembly GCA_035578135.1). Classification (NCBI taxonomy): domain Eukaryota; kingdom Metazoa; phylum Arthropoda; class Insecta; order Hemiptera; family Cicadellidae; genus Flexamia; species Flexamia atlantica. The sequence continues at coordinate 11,097,881 of JAQJVK010000003.1, read as the reverse complement.
GGCGCCCTCTCCCAGTCGGAGCCCCATGCGGCCGCATGTTTCGCATGGCCCCTGTCCCGGCCCTGATTGTCATGTATCGCTTATGTTGCGTTGAAATGTGATTCCATGCATCAGACATTCGCTGATTATGCAGGTCTGCTGCAGCGGGGGTATTTATCAATATACCACAGGACTTCCGTTGGCAGAAAGTAACCGCTTCCACTAAACAACCCGAATCAAATGACGTGGCCCTGGCTACAAAAATGCTAAAGTAAACATAAGGTTTAGGCCGGGTTCACACTGGACACTTGGTCAGAATCCCGTGGCAGCCACGGTTCTAGGGGCGAGTGGCCGCGCGCTCGATTGCCATTGAAAGCAATGGGGATCGCCTCCGACCGTTCACACTACACAGCCACTCGCGGGCCACTGAATTCCGTGTCGTACACAGACGCTCGCAGTGTAGGGTGACCAGACGTCGGAAAAAGTCCCGTTTTTTCACGTTGCGTTTCGTTGTCCCGAAAAACATTGCCGGGACGTCAAAATGTCCCGTTTTTTAAAAAGTAGGCTATATATATTTCAAAAACATACCAAACGTTTTCTTAAAAATTAAGAGGCATCTTACGTTACTTACGGTTACAAAAGAATATTACGAACTTTTACCAAATGCTAAAGAGGATTTTAGTTTTACGCCACCTATTTTAAGCTCTTCTTCATCTTCTTCATCATATTATAACTTCAAAATCGATTGTAGCCAGTTCTACAACTATATTATAATAAGGAAAAAGGACTGGAGCAAGTGACAAGTATAATAAAACTTGGAACGTTTAATGAACTTATTGTTTAATTTTTGTATAGCTGTTTCCCCAGCATAACAATTAACGATAACTTAAATTTAACAATTAACTTAAAGTTTTAGATAATCATGATACTTTTTTGACCCTACTTCATACAGTATTTTATATAAATTACCACCTACATAATTTATTGTCAGAAAATATTTTTTCTTTTATAATAAAATGTTAAGATCTTATAAATGTGACTTGATTATTTTTAATCCTGAGTATGTGCATGGCGATTCAAAAAATTACCTTTCATGGCTGCATGCCATTTATTGTATTCTTAAAGAAAAACTGTAACAATCGTACGCTGTAATAAGTTGAATAAACTGAAATAAAATTCATGGTATAAAAGCTTCAAAAACAGTTTGATATTTAATTTTCTTCCATTACAAAATTTGTAAATTACAGAGACCCCCGTAAATGTGACTTGCTGTATGGTGTGTTGTATTGGTGAGGGGGGGGGTGAGTTTTGTTTAAGTGTCCCGTTTTTAAGTGGAAACAATCTGGTCACCCTATCGCAGTGGCCCAAAACCTAGCTCAGTGAGCCACTCGCCAGCCACAGGGGAGGTCAGTCACCTGTTGTTCTTGAATAAGTGTAGTGTTTTTGTACTTTGATCTGGAGGATTTCGACACAGAATGATTTATTATGGAATTCGAAGCTCAGCCAGCCATCTGGGATTTGGAATCTGGGGAATATGCCAATAAATACTCAAAATTAAAAGCGTGGGAAGAAGTTTGTATCTTGTTTATAGAATATTACGATATACTACAAGTAGAGGAAAAAAGAAAAGTGTAATTTGTAAAACATTATTTATTTTATGGCAAAATACATTAGTACAGAAAATTTTATGCTTAAAAGATTTACAATCCAAACAAAAATATCAACAGATAACTGCGTCAGTGGTGTAGTGGAGCGGGAAAGCGCGGGAAAGTCGTTCCCACACTTAATCTCCTCTGGAAGAGCAGTCAATTTTTGTATTACTATTAATAGGTTTTAAAATTATTCATATAAATAATGTGAAGTTACTCCACAAAATTTTGTTTACTTGATTGATGTTCATTTGTAATAGTAATGTGCATATGCATTATAATTTCAAAGGTTAACTTGTCAAATCATCCCAAGAAAGGGTAAGGTTAAAAATTTTCAAGAATATTTTTAATTATTTTTTATTACCCACATAATTTGAGGCAAACTGAATTATATTTTAATTTTAGAACAGGTAATTATCCATTGCGGTCCCCTGTTGATAATAATTCTACTAAAAATAACATAAGAAAAAATAACGTAACTTAAGAGAAAATGTAGACCTAAAGCAATATTCTTAAAAATTACGTATTTATAAATTTCCAAGAAATCATATTATTTAATTACTTTTTTATTTTTCAAGATACGACCTCGAACCTTATAATCATTATTGTTAGCGATATTTTTTTCTTCAAAAGGGTTGTTAACGATTTTTAATCCAATACCGTTAACGAGATATAGCCGTTTAGACGCTTAGCGCTTTCCCCATGTTTTCCCCCCTCCCCCAACGTTGTCGGGTCGCCGGAATAGTACCCCCCGGATTTGTACCCCCCAGAAAAAACGCTACGTCATTTTGACGTCACAGGACGGAAGGTACAATTCCGGCCACGAACTTTTAGGACGGATAAATTATTATGTATTTTAATCAACTGACATTTCACGGTCGGCTGAACAGCTGCATACTTGATATAAATCCAAGTAAACTTCTTAAGTCCGACCCCGGAATTGTACCCCCCGTGGCCATATCCTTAAGTCTTGCACCGGATTTGTACCCCCCCCCCGGATTTATTTGTACCCCCTGTGCTCAAATCCAGTTTGACCGACCATGGAAATATACCGGGTCACTATTCATCGTTGTTGTTGTTGACTTTTTTAATTAGTTCTCGTAAATCAACGGCTGTTCGTTAAATTATTGCCTAATATTATTCTACGAATATGTCTTATTATTATTATATTGTAGGCTAGAAAATCTGTCAATAATACGTGATGAAAGTATTGGATAAAATATTGTTTTGAATATTTAAATTCATAAAAAAAATTGTTAGTTTGATTACATATGTTTCACGTTTATGGTCTCGTATTCCGTTGGACTGTTTGCCATGAAACTTGGTATCAATATGTAAAATGTCACGGAGGAGGTTTTTAAGCCATTCATTTCGTCCTATCTCAATCGGGGGTATAAATCCGGGAGGTACAAATCCGGGATAGTACTTGAAGATTTGGCGACGGGGGGTACAAATCCGGGGGGTACAATTCCGGGGTCTGACTTAAGATTCTGACCATGGGGGTACAAATCCGGGGGGTACAAATCCGGGGTAGGACTTGAGGATTTGGCGACGGGGGGTACAAATCCGGGGTTGGGCTTAAGAATTTGACCACGGGGGGTACAAATCCGGGGGGTACAATTCCGGGGTCAGACTTAAGGGAAATAATTTAATTGCAAACCATTTAGGTGTTGATGATTTAATAATGCATTGGGGGTGCATTTCCAGTCGCGGGCTGTTTCTCGAGCGATTTAGGCCCCGCCTCCTGTGATGTCAAAATGACGTAGCGTTTTTTTTGGGGGGTACAAATCCGGGGGGTACAAATACGCTACCCCACGTTGTCGACCACCTGGGAAATAGGCGACATTCGTAATTTAGATTAACTTAGTCCATATTACAACAAGCAATAAAAATATTGCGTTACACTCTTTCGCGACACTCACAAATTAATCCTACTTTCGTTAAAAAAATCCGACCAAAATACCTCATTTTTCTTATTTTGTTTTATAACTAATCTATTTTTCTAGATACGACCTCGGACCTAATTAACATTATTGTTGGCAATATTTTTGAGATTAAAAAGACGTTTTGACCGATGATCTATCCTTTACTGTTTTCGAGATAACTGTGGTTTAACGCATAGCGTCCCCCGCCATGTTTGCCCCCATCCACCACGTTATCGACCTCGTTGAAAATAGGCGACATTCGTAATTTTCATTACCTCGGTCCATATTACGATAATCAACAAAAACATTGAACCCTTTCATGCATGTTCAACCCCCCTCAGCTCCTGGACTGCGGGGCTGACTGGGCCACTCGCGGCGAGACACACGATCCGGGCCACAGCAGTGTGAACCAGTACAGGGCGATCGCGCGAGATGTTGACTTCCTGCCCCCCTCATTCCTAGAACCGTGGCCGCCACGGGATTCTGCAAAGTGTCCAGTGTGAACCCGGCCTTATGGACGGACGGGCCAAGGAATTTGATTCTACCAGTAAACAGATCGCTAATAGCGTGCAGACGGGTTATTAGTGTTATTATTGGGCTTTCCGTGGTAATTCCTACAATAACACAGTTTGATAGAAGTCGATTTACAATATAACTCATCAATCGGTGAAGTGATGTAAACGGATGTTTCTACTGATGCCTTCAGGAACTGTGTCAGAGGTACCGGTACCGCTAAGGTGTGGCTTATGGATAGTTTTGCCTAAAGGGAAACGCTGTCTATCATTATTATCGTAAACTAACGGACGATTCTTACCAAAATTGGTTTATTATGTAAAAGTAGGAACTGTAATATGCGAACTAATAGCATGTAGTACTTAATACTATTTAAAATAAAAAAGTAGCGAGACTGAAATATGTCAACTGAAAATAAATAAAATATGCCTAATTTATATTTTCTGTTAAAAACGTTAAGAGTCCTCCCTACCCAGCCAAAAATGTTTGAAAACAGCTCTCACGCGGACCCATATAGACGCTCCATGAGGTAAGGGAAATTTTTAAATTTAATTTAGTTGTAACGGGAAATGTGCAAACTACTAGAATTGCTTTTTGGAATTTCTATAATTTAAATTGTTTGTTTTCCTATAATCAATTTAAAATAGTCAACTTCGGACATTAATGTAACGTATTATGACCTTATTCAAAAAATAAAAAAGCAATTCCAGTACTTTAGAGTACTATTATCTAAATAATATCGCATACTATAGATATGTTAAAAAATATAGGCGCAGAATGGGTTCGCGCGAAACCTTACATTGCAAAATGTGCACTGATTTAGCATGGGTTCTTATGGAGCCAAAGTTCCAAAAGTCGCCGCTAGTGTCCAGAAAAACGAAAACTGCCATGGGTAGGGAGGACTCTTAAATACGGAATTACCAAAGTTGTTTAGGATAAAGACATTATAAATAAATACAAAAATAGGGGAGTTAATTATTACTTCAATGTTAACAACGCATTCTTCCGGTTACAGTGGAACTACTGTACAGTACTTGCCGAGCTCGACGACGCGACAGCAGCGCTATCGAGCCGGCCGCGGTAAACCAACCAAACTTTTAACTTAGTAGTTTGCTCAAAGCCTGCCAGGTAGCGCTGCTGTCGCGTCGTCGGCGCTTGGGAAGTAGTTCACAGCATACCCGGAAGAGTGCCCTAGTACTCAACGGAGTAGGAATATCTAATTAACCGTCTTTAATTGAATTTAATAACTCAATCCGAAATACCATTGGTAATTAGTGTTCATTGAAATTACTATTAACAGAAAAACCTATATTAGACAGAGATTATTTGAAAACATTTTATGTCTTGTCAGTTAAAATGTTTCAGTCTCGCTACTTTTTTATTACAAAAATGTATTAAGTAGTCAAAAGTTTCCTCATCTAAGTAATTTGTTTCAGGATCTGATCCAGTGCGAAGGTTAACAGTCGTAGTGTTTTCTCTGAAAAGTCGTGAGACCTTCCCTTTGGGATTATTGGCTCGAACGGCTTCATCATCCCTATCACTGATTATAGGCATAGAACTACAATTAATGAAGGTCGACTACACTGTCGCAGGTCTGCGAGAAACGAACCGGTGTAGCATGCACGGATGGGACCATGCTAGAAGTGGCGCGCGTCCCTTTTGTGCATGCGACCCTCCATGCTCAAAACGGACGCTACCCCGGCGGGCTGGAACTATGTAGGGACTGGCGCGCCTCCCGTCTGTGCATGAGACCCTCTGTGCTCGGAACGGACAGTAATGAAGTCGAGACTTTGGACCTCCGGAGGGGCTCAACAAGGGCTCAAAGAATTAAAAACAACACGCCTCACCGGTTAAAAAGTATGACGTGTTTTTTAATGTTAGTATTCTATTTAGTTTACAATGTTGTCAGTAAATATTATAACAACTATAATACCAGGTACTTATAGTTTTCAAATTAATTTTGTTCGTAAAGTCTGTATTAGTCCAACAAAAATATAAAAAAAATACCCCTACCAAGGTACGTATGTAGAGGTATTAAAAATAACTTTGCATTAATAGATAAAACTATACTTTTTCAACTTAACCGGTTAAAAATCGGATGTTTTTGAAAGCAATATGTTGTGCATTATTAACTACAGTATGTAATAAAAAAAGCAAAATAACACGTTAAAAATGTATTTAAAGTTTTCGTTTAAAAATGTATATATGAATGCCAGAGTATTATCAACACGATAATTCGCATTTGTCTGTAGCTCCGAGCGTCCGTCCGTCCGAGGCGGTTTCTCGAGCTGTATTATATGTAGCTGTTTTCAACGGTATAAACCTAAGAAAAGATAAATATAGTAATGACTATACTCCAAGTTTGAAACGTCATTGATGGTAGTGCAGGAGTGAGACAGAGTTTTTTCAGGGTGTTGGTTATCTTAATATCAAATATGCCCATGATTCGAAAAATAATATGTAGAACTTCTGAACTTAAAGCAAAAACTAGCATAGATTAAACTTTGTTGTATCAATATAGTTGCAATCTTACTTTAAGAAGAAAAATATATCATTCAGGCCTACCTTAGCTGGATAAAAGATTTTCCCATATATTTAACATTTAGTTGTGAATTCCAATACATTGTTAAACACTGTCACGGAATAAATATTATCATTACATAAGATTACAAATATTGGAACGCACGTGTTAGCCCCACAAGTATAAACAATGACAGAAGTTTTAGTAGAAACCATTGAAGTGCGTGAAGAACGCGGCTGCCCGGACTCAGGTAGGTGTCTGTTTGTGCATACAGGGGTAGCATGTGCAATTGAGACCAAAACCAGAAAGCAGGTAGGCGCCCATTCGTACATGGAGGGGTTGCATGCACAACTGAGACCCGACGCCTTCGCCCACACGACACTTTGTGCATGCTACACCGGCAACGAGCTCGCTCCCCCACCACTACCAGGAACCGGGCGTTCCTGGTAGTGCGTTCCTGGTAGGAACAGCCGCGGGAAAAACCGCCCCGTGTGACATTAGATTAACCTTAATAAGTTATAGACCTCCCATTCTTATGGCCCAGCTGGAGATAGTTATGGGTGACCCAGAATTAAAATTTGAAGTAGTTTGATTAATTACTAACAGAGGGTGCTTCTGTCGACCCCTAATTTTAGCTATGTACTTTACAATTTTGTAATCTACAATTGAAAAATCAATAATTAATTGATTTTTTTTTTGTTTTCTGTGTCACAAAATGATATATTATCTCTCATAATACCAAAATCAGTACCTCAGTCGACACAGAATTAAAGCTGTTACAGAACTCTTGACAGTTTTCCGGGTGTTATTGTCGTGGCTGACCAAGTCCCGGTGGGTAATTCGTAGTGGCCAATGGGCGGTTAGTTCCGCTGCTGTTGAGCGATGCTTACCTGGGGCCCTATTTTTGAAACGGTTGAGAATTGAGTAGTGAGTCACTCGTCAAGTCACCTGTCAGCTGATGGTAACATTGTTTAAATCACCACGTGGGATGTCAACGTTCCAGACGATACATCTGTCAAACTAGAAAGCCAAATGTATAAACATTGACCAATTTAAGGATTTACCTCATCTTTCGTGGCCTTAACTGAACTATCTTGGTATACTAATAGGTCAATTTACTTGTAAGGCATTTTATAAACAGTTCAAAGGTTATCCAAACGCATTCAAATATTTAATATTAAAAAGTAAACATAACCTAATTGAAAAGGCTTTCCGTGTTTACTATTATTACTTCCTCCAAAAGAGAAGAAGAAGAAGAAGAAGCTTGTTTCCTTTCAACTCACACGTTCTTACTCAACAGCCTGTTGCTTGGTGACTAAAGATGGTTGGATTGGTGAGATACTCAATGTATATGAGGTCTATACCGGTATTTCAATTATGAATTTTTAAGAATAAATGCCTATTCAGCTGAAATACATAGAAATTGTGGGGCTGAATTCATTAAGTTAGTTAGGAATATTTTTATTTTTATCTGTGAATTCATTTTATAATTAGAAACAAATGACTTGAGGCATGAGAGGCTCACTCAATCGCTAACTCACCCATTTCAAAAATAGGGCCCCCCGCGAGTGGCACCCTCCAACCCTTCAACGTGGTTTGCCGTACGTGATACGCCGTTTTGACGAAGTGGTCTCGCCGGTCGCGCAAAAGAATTTTACAAGAAGTTGTTTATTAATTAATTTAAATTATGTATTTAAATAATAAATAATTCAATAATTATCTTAAGTTATTTATAATTTGTAAAAATTAATTTATCAATTTTTTTAAGTACCTTTTTGAAAATGTGTATTGAAATACTTTCTTTTAATCGCTTTTAAACATAATAGGAATAGCACAGAACAGATTTCGCCTGCAATATTGCGCTAAGTAGTGTCGTACAACCCTTCTTTCGAGGTGCCATGATGGATTGCAGCAAAAGCAAGCTATGCCACTAAACTACTAGAACAGTTCGTTTGCTAGCTCACGGGGGAAAAACGCTGAACTAGGCTACACGAACAGTTTAGCTATAGTATCCTCTATCGCTTGCTACCCCGCCTGTTACTGGCGTTTCGATAGATTAGAGGAATTGTTCAGCTAGAGTAGCTACTACAGCTCACTGCCTCGCCTACTGGCATTTCACTAAATTAGAAGAATCGTTCAGCTAAAGAAGCTACTCCCGCTCACTGTCCGCCTGCTGGCGTTTCGCTGGACTAGTTAGACTGTAAACTGAAGTACTATGAAATGAATATCGCTGTTTTAGTGAAAGAGTTTAGGAGATCTACCGAGATCCTAGCGACCGAGTTCTAGCGAAACCCGTTACCGCTAAAATTGCCAAACGTTTCGCTGTCCCAAAACTAGGCACGGTAACTAGAAAAAAGATACGATTTTTTATCTAGAAACCGTGAAAACTAGGTGTTGAGTTTCGTTAAATTGGGCCGACTTTTCGCTAAAACGTCTTCAAGTTTCTTTCAGTGCGATAGCTTGGCCTAGTAGTTCACAATGGTTTGCTGATAGGGTCGACTGAATGCTTTATGCGCCTTAAAAAAACCGCGCTGCCTAAACCTGAACTTCAATATCTTTGATATATAAGATGATTTATCGTAAGCAACACAAAATTCGCCAGATTATTGAAAAATATTTACAGGAGGAATTTCAGCTATTTTATATGTTAAAAAATCTAAATACAGTAGACCCCCTCTTAACCGACCCACACGGGACCGGACCTAGGTCGGATCCTCTAAACACCTAAAAATGAAAGCTTTATTGATTTAGGGTTCTAGTAGCATCATTCTAAAGCCGTTAGTTGGTTATTTAGATAATAAACTATAACTTTCAACCTATTTACCAAATCAATTACTGTAGAAATGTCACAAATAACCCCAAAACACGGTCAAAACAAAACCTTTTTATAAACTAAATATTTTAGACGTGTTCAAAAAAAGGTTCTTTTGTTGGCACCTTTAATAACGTGTTCAAACACTTGTTAAAAAAACTTTTGTAATGCGGGATGTATGTCAATGCGTCTGCTGTACGTTTTTATAAATTAATAAATGCTGTATTCAAAATTTTTCAAACTCGTAACAACCTGTAGTATGGAGGTGACGTTCCCATCGCCGAGTATGGAAACGGAAATGCCGCTATTCTTAGAAACGGGCGGTTAAACCGAACTGTTCTTAAAACAGGGTCGGTTAAAACTATCTTTAATCTTTGATCAGCAAGGGCGGATAATCCGATCGTCGGTTAAAACAAGGTCGGTTAAAAGGGGGTCTTCTGTTTTACTTCGGAATCTAAAAAATGTCCTCATGATAGTGAAAATTTTCTCAACACATAGATTAGATGATGGAAACGTAAAAGGAAATTCAGAAATAAAGCCAAGGGTTTAATGTCAAATTGAAAACCAATTTGGATATTGAAAAATTTAAAAAATTTGAAATTGTATTACTTTAAATCTGGTTTACTAGCAGTGTCCAGGGCCGCCCTGGGGCGGTGCGAGCGAGGCGCCACGGCCGAGTAGGGGAAAATAAAAATAATATAACACCGCCGCGTTATGGGAGCGCGAATATTGAAAATGAGTAGAATACGTTTGTAAATATGCCGTTTTATAACTTTTGTTCCTACTCATTAACCACACAGGGGAATAATACCGCAAGGGTAAATTGATCTTTGCTCTTTGCGCGGGCGCCGATTCCCGTCCTTGAGAATAAAAAATACCCCCTTTGCAGCAGACCTGCATACTCTGCGAATTTCAAATGTAAAAAAATATTTTCATCCAACATAGCGAGATATGACATGTTTTTGTAAACTCCATAAGAATAACATGGGGAATGGGTATGCAGGTTTGCTGCTACAGTCATGTTAAAACTGGGTGGTTTTATTTCAATATTTAGTAGATCTTATGTAGAAGAAACCATATACCAAGTGTTATCAAGATATGTTTAGAAATAACGAAGATATGGAATTTTTTTATTGCCCTTAAGGATAACATGGGGAATGAGTATATGCAGGTTTGCTGCCAAACAATAGGAAATGTCAATGATTTTAGACTAAAATACGTTAAATCTCATCTAGATGAAGCCATAAACCAAGTTTTATTAAGATATGTTAAGAAATAAGCGATATATAGAATTTTACTTATTTTCCATAAGGTTAACATTGAGACAACGTACTGTATTTACCACTTTCAATATCTTTGTAACCAACGGACATAAAGCAATCATTTAAATAACTAAATTGTTTGTTTTTTCGAGCTGAACTCAATGGTGCTAACCAAAATTGGATTATTTTTATTTTTCAATGTGAAAAACCCAAAAAACCTATTTTTGGGGGGGTTTAACCCCCTTTACCCCCCCTTCCAGTGGTCCGATCGGGCTGGTTTTCGAACTCATTCGAATAATAACTACTTTATACCCCTGTGCCAAATTTCATTCCGATCGGACCATTTTTGCGAGCGCTATCGTGCTTACAGACACACATATATTTGAACGAATGGTGTTTTTTGCTTCTGGGGGACCCAAAACGAAAAGTTATCATGGTCTTAGGCTTAGGTCTTACCATGAAACCTACGGTAATAGCTTCTTCTCTATAGGGGAAATTCGTTAAAAGTATTTGTAAGAGTAGGGGTTACAATTGCAAAAAAAACGGAGGAGAAAAAATGGATCTTTTTTAATAAACCATGTTTCTATGTTTCTACGCTGGTTCCTATAGATTATTAACCACCAGGAACCCGTTTCAAAAGAAACTTGCAACTTACTAGCATTGACTTTGAATGTATATGCTTATACATTCATAGTCAATGTTGCTAGCATACTTACTTGGCTCTAAATGGAAGCTATAAAGCTAATATTTATATTGGTAATCTATAAGTTTCGTTTTAACCGGCGAGACACCTTTGTTTTTCAGCTTCTCACCGAGTACTTTGTCTGACTCGCACACCGTTGAACGATATTATTATTTCATTGAGCAATATTAACAGATATGAATGTATTTAAAAACATTTAGTGGATGTCTAAAAGATTGACTATAGCCCTACCTATATTCAATCGAACTAGTAAATATATTTCAAAATTTAAAATGTTCAGATACAATTGGCGCATGAATATCCCGACCATTTTAAAGCGAGAGAGATGGATGATGAATGTTTAGAGGGAGAGAGACGATTCCTAAATATGTGTATGTCATTGGCTGTAGCATTGTGGTTTTTTTGTACCTGTTTGGTTTCCTATCGGACGATCATTTAGTTTTTTTATTGTCCTTGAGGTATTTTTATTATGCGCTAGATAGTGACTCTTAAACCTGAACCGAGTTGACAGATGTCATCAATCAAAGAAAATAAGCAGTATTTGTTTACTTCTGGGAAAATGATTTTATATAATTAAAACTTAAGGAAATACAAGTTTATGAGTTTAAACTCTTATTTAACAACAAATTATACAATTGCGGAGAATACAATGTGAATTTCCAATTTTATAGCTGAAATTTCAAAGATAAAACTTACGTAAACAAAACCTCAAACCATAACCTTAAATGTATTTTGACAACTAAGAATTTTACTTTTGTTTTACAGAAGTAACACTTATTTACTAAGAAGTATACTTATTTACAGCTACGAAGCAGTAGTAAAGAGGCGGGGCTAGAGTAGGGGAGTGACTTCCCCTCCTCCCCCACACCCCGATGCGTCAAAATTATCGCGCTGGTCGGGATCTTTTACCCGTGGCTTCACCGCGTTTAACACTTTTTTTATACAGATGGTATTGCTCCTACGCTGTTATTGTACGCCTCCCTTAGGAGGTTTGCATTTTGCAGCACGCTCCTTTCAAGAGGTGTTGCATTGTCTTTAATCCAGGCGCTATTGTGAAAACACTTGGTTTATTTAATAACGCATTCCTTACGTCTAGAAACACAAATGACCAGGTTGCTATAACTAAAACCTAAACAGTTAAAAAAATGCTCATAAAGTATTAAAAAGTGTTTTTTAATGTACCTCGAAAGCAAATGATTGACCAACATTTTTATCTTAATATAAGCGTTAAAGTAAAAAAAAAAACAGGAGGTCTGGTACAAACACCCAAGACTCAAGACGTATGTTTATGTAATTGAAAAAAACACACAACGTCTCGGCGTATATATGTTTATGTTTAAATCGTATGTTAGATAAAATTAATAAACGTGTCTTTCAAAATAATTTACATTAAGACAGCAACCAGCAGAGGGGGTTTAAGAATGACATGGTCTTTTCCCTATTATCATGAAATATACGGGAAATGGAAAAGCTATGATGGGATGGTAAAATATCTTGGGCATATTTGAAGGGAATCTCTTATTTCGCATACATCGATCATAAACCTTGGCCTATTATTCATAGGTATTTATAATTATTTGAGTGGCTGACATTTATTCTGTGTCTTGATTCATATTCGTCAATACGCCTAGATAGCGTCGCGTCGGCGTCTTAAAATAGTGATCAAATGATAGTCCTATAAATAAGAGGGTACTTGGTTTTTAAGCAGCTTGTCAAGTAGGCTTATCAACTCGCGGCCTCTCATAAATTAAATTTCGACGTTTTACATCAATCTTGGCTTTAGAGATTTAAGATTTTATACTGAATACTGAACTCATTTACCCAACAAAATGTTACGTATATGTAGAAAATTTTCATTCTTTCTAAGAGTATGCTTTCGAGCTTCACGCACGCTGTTATTAAGTTTAATAAATTTAAAAAATAAAAAATAAAAAATAAATAGAAAAATAATAACAACTGAGGAACCTTTACTTTATTAGAATGCAATTTTTATTAATCATTATAAATAAATACTGCAGCTAAAAATATAACAAGGTTCTAAACTTTTTCTAAACAAAAAAATTAAAAAATATTTTTAATTTGTCAGGTTTAGTTTGATTTATTCTTAAAAAAATGTTCGTTTCATTTTGAAACGAGCTCTTGTAGTTTCATTATCATCCGTCGGAAAGCACTCAGTGTTCAGTGCTGTGATGGAAGTAGACTGATGCTGCGAGATGGTTCACCGTTTCCCCGCTAGATGGCAGCTGTTGTATCTCGCGTGCCTCCCGAGCAATCGATTTTTGGAGAGAGCAAGAAGAACCAAGCCAGACCTGTGCCAGACGAACAGCTGATGTGTGCACTGGCAGAGAAGCAGTCTGCTAGTGGCATCTGGCATGTTTACGTATAGTAGTTCGTGTTTATAGTAATTAACGCTGCCTTTGTGGTTGTTGTGAATAGGCATGGCAAGCGAACATACACAGGGGCTTGCTGTGGAATTCACCGATCTTGTTTACAAAGGTAATTTTCATTCACAAAACTACTGACCAAGATGGTCCTCTTTATTTATAGGCTAACCTTCTCGAGTCACTCTTAGCTGTTGACTTGTTTTCATCCTGTGTATTACCGGCTTAATTGTTCACAGTGAAAGTGTTTAATGAATGAAATTTATTTTCAAATTTAAAGAAAAGCAATATTATTGTGTCGTCAGTCTATGACAATTATTGCTGAAGGATCTTCTGGCGCCGGAATTATATATATTAGTTACAGTATGAATTTTCCATTTTAAAATTTACTCTGAATTTTACCTTCGTTATGTAGCTACTAATTTACAACAAAATGTTAAGTTACAGTTGTTTTTGCATTAACTTACTGTGCCATCTTCAGACTATAAAAAGGTTAACTGTAAAGGCGGTTTCCACGGATGACTTTGCAGGCGAATTGCATGGGAGTTATTCACCCTCTTGACTTCCTAGGTGTTATCATTGTAATTTGTTTAGTTTAAAAGTCGGCGAGTGACACAAATAACCTTTTCGAACTCGCCTGCCAACTCAAACCATGTAGATAGCCCTTAATGCACAAAACACATGTTAAACATGCTTTGAATTTACAAAAAGAGGCCTGCTGCTAGTGGTGCATACCACCAATTCGAGCCGGTAGCTGATTCAAATTTTAAGGCTTATAAGCTTAAAAGCTTCTCATGGTGAACTGTCAATAGAAAGTAATAAAAAAAATACTAAGTTACTCGTAATGTTGATAATTTTAACGAAGTAACTTACCATACACTTAGTGTGTTATATAGAACACCTCGGATTTTCTGGATTAATGTGGTGGAATACCAATCCGGATATCCGAGAACACAATAAGTACCTGTTGGGCCGAGATTACTCGGTATTATTTTATATTTACCAGTTCATCCAATTACTATGAAACAATTCAAAAATATTTATAGATACACTTTTCATTACCCCATACAATCTTTATCTCACATGATATTTTTCCTTGATGGCTGTTATGATTAACTTTATTTGTTTACACTTCCTCATTTATTTCCTTGCTATCATGGCAGCTCATAAGGCCAATGTAAAAACTTTACAACTTTTAAATTATTTTTAGTATGTTATTAGATTTTCTCTTGCCAAGTAACCTGCATAGAACAAGTTTTTGTGTCAGAAATTAGTTATTTCTAGACTTTGAAGGAAATCCTTGGAGCCGTTTTTGAGACAATGTTGCAAACAAGCAACAAAAGCAAGCATACATACAAGATAACATCGCTCTTACAAGAGTATAGGATAAAGGATATTACATGGATGGCGATCGTGAACTCAGACCTTGCGATATATCCTGCAAACAGCATATCGAAATATCTGTAGGTTACACATGTGCTGATCTTTAGGTCTCATAGCGAAAAACCAAATCCCTCGTCATATGAAAAAACTGTTGAACAACAAAATGTGTTAGATGACAAGTTTTGATCGGAATATCTTATGTGAGAATGGTATGTCGTTGCTATTTTGAAAAAAAATTACTTGAGTTTTTAGTATTGTGTGCTAAGTATTATCAGTTCACAACTTACTCATTTTTTTTCATCGATCCTTTAATTATTTGACCAAAGGTCTGGTCTGATTTTGAGAGTCACTAAGCAGTCATTTACTATAAGTAATTTGAATGACAGGTCTCATAAATAAGAATAATAACTCGCTGAAATGTGTTAATATTGATAACAATAATAAATCACACCCACTCTGCAGATTAAACATGAGTTTAAGATTATTTTATCTCTGATATCAGACTTATCAGCCTAGTTAGTCGTTAACCTTGTGATTAAATTTGATTTTGTTATTTGCAGTGTATTGATTTAACTGTACAAACTATAGGGGCCTCCAAGCAAAGGTATCAGTAAAAAAGACTCACACCCTCCAAAAAAACAGGTTTTTGGAAATTTTAATTTCAGATCAAAGAATAATCTCTAAAGATTTAAAGAATATTAGGTGAGTGCGCTGCTGGCGAAATTATTGTTTATTATGTATTTGTTTGCGTAGTTAATCAATTAATTTGATAAGTTCCTGACTGAGCCTTGCTCGGTATTATTTCATGTTTACCCGTTCATGCAATTACTATAAAATATTTCAATGTCATAAAATTGATAAATAGAAACCTTTTTATTACTCAATGCAGTCTTCATCCTATACGCTGTATTTTTCTTAGATGGCTGTTGATTGCAAACAGCTGTTATTGTTACTTCATTTATTTACACTTTCCTTGTTTATATTGTTGCCATCATGGCAACTCATAAGGCCCATGTTAAAATTTTACAGCTTTTAAATTCATTTTACTAAATTATTATATTTTCCCTCGCCAAGTAATTTGCATAGATCACGTTTTTGAGTAATAAATTATTTATTTCCAGACTTTGAAGGAAATCCTCAGAGCCGTTTTTGATATAATTATGCAAGCAAGCAAGCATGCACCCAAGATAACATTACTCATTTAAGAGTATAGGTAAATAGGTATTTAAGTATAGGTAAGTATAGGTATAGGTATTTAAGAGTATAGTAAATTTGTTACAGTTACCACAAATTTACACGTTTTTACATGTTAATTTGAAAAACGTAAACAAAGTTTTGACAGTTCAACAAAAACATTTAATTTAGTAATTTCAGCTAATTTAGCAATTTGATGACTTTACAGTTTTTGCCACCCACCCTATTCCGTGTACCCTACTCTAGTGGACATGCGCTGCTTAACATCCCTCTAACATTTTGTTTATTCATCTTTGTATATGTCCTACTGATAAAAAATGTTTTATCATAATCAGCTGTTACTTGAACTTTCTCTTCAAATCTATTAAAAAAATACAAAATTTTACTTATGAAAAATACAAAATTTTATTCAAAATACCCAGGGATTTTTTTGATCAAGACTCCTCCTACGGTTCTTAACTGATTTTTAGCGAGTTTCCCCTATAGGGAAGAGGCTATTACCGTAGGTCTCATGGTAAGACCTAAGCCCGAGACCATGATAACTTTTCGTTTTGGGGCCCCCAGAAGCAAAAAACACCATTCGTTCAAATTTCTAGATATATATATATATATATATATATATATCTATATATATATCTATATATATATGTGTCTGTAAGCACGATAGCGCTCGCAAAAATGGTCCAATCGGAATGAAATTTGGCACAGGCGTGTAAAGTAGTAATTATTCGGATGAGTTCGTGAACCAGCCCGATCGGACCATCGGAAGGGGGGGTAAAGGGGGATAAACCCCCTCAAAAATAGGTTTTTTGAGTTTTTTACATAGAAAAATAAAATTTATCGAATTTTTGTTGGCACCATTGAATTCAGCTCAAAAAAACAAACAATTTAGTATTTTGAATCACTGCTCTATGTCCATTGGTTACCGAGATATTGAAAGTGGTAAACACAGTACGTTGTCCCAATGTTAACCTTATGGGAAATAAGTAAAATTCTATATCTTGGTTATTTCTCAACATATCTTGATAAAACTTGGTAAATAGCTTCTTCTAGTTCAGATCTAGTAATTATTGAATCAAAACAATCCAGTTTTAATATACCTGTAGCAGCAGACCTGCATACTCATTCCCCATGTTATTCTTATGGAGCTAACCAAAACATGTCAAATCTCGCTATGTTGGATTGAAATACAATGTTTTGCATTTGAAATTCGCTGAGTATGCAGGTCTGCTGCAACGGGGGTATTATAATTAATTTTTGTGTCGTGAAAAGCTTAGCATGAAGTTTTGCAGGAAATAAAATTTATTTAGTTTGGACTAAAGAAAACTGCCGTTATAAATACCCTTAAAATTTTGGATTCGTCCACAAGATTTAACATGGGAAAAGAAATTTTAAGGAACAGCTGATTATAAAAAAAAAACACTGCAATCGAAGCAGTAGACTAAACAAAAATTTAAAGCTGTTGAGCAGCACATTCACTAGTAAAATTTTTTTGTTTGAAGAAATTTATAGTTTGAATCAAATAACAAGGCCCATGCCGTCCATAAGCCCAACGATAAAATTAACATTAGTCTTACAGATGGACTGGGCCTTGTTATTTAAATCGGCAGATAAAGTATTTGTGTAACTAAACTTGTTTAGCAGTACCGGCCACGTTTTGTTAATTTAAAACTGACTCATCATAGAGCAGACTAGTATCTCTGTATCACAGCAGTTCAATGTCAATTGCAAGGCCAGAGATAGGTCATTTTTTTTGCCAAAAACTTTGTGCTTCATTGTATGAAAACAATTCACGGTTTCTATGACCCTCGATTTTACTGCCTTTTAAAAAGTTAGATAACAATAATTGCTGTCTTGGGGCCAAACTTAAAAAAATATCACAGAAATTAGCATAGATATAGAATCAAAATATTATGACAGCTTTGCGATGGTTGTTAAAACTTAAATGGGTAGATGATAAAACTTTTTACCTTGTAGATAACTTTTTCAGTGGCAATGTCAATGATATATGAACTTTAAAATTAGATAATGTCAAACAAGTTTAAAATACGTTTTAATTATATTTTTGTGGAACGCAAAACTCTCGAATTTATTTAAAACCATACAACGTTCAAACAATGAAAAATAATTCGAAGGAATCAGCTTTTTAAAATTCATTTTGAAGGAAAAAAATATCCTTTACTCTTATATGAGCAATGTAATCTTGCGTGCGATAAACGGCTCCGAGGATTTTTTTCAAAGTCTGGAAATAAGTAACTTATGACCCTAAAACGTGTTGTATGCAAATAACTTAGCCAGAAAAAATCCAGTTACGTAGTAAAATGAATTTAAAAGTAGTAAAATGTTGACATCGGCCGTATGAGTTGCCATCAACGAAATTAACTAAAAAAAATAAAACCATCCTATAAGAGCTGTTTGCAAGCGGAATAAAGATTGCATGGAGTAATAAATGAGTGTATTGATATTATAAAACTGTTTTACAGTAATTTTATAAACTGGTAAATATAAAATAACACCGAGCAAGGCTCGGTAAACCAGGAACTAATAGGCCTACTATAAACGATGAACTATAGAATCAATTATTGTTCCATATTTCTTTCTTTCAAATTTACTTTCAAAAAAGCTAAATAGGCCTACCAATGGGTTTTTTCACCAGCCTGTCACGGCCGAGAAGCTGGAATAATGTTATCAGTTAATGAGCTTCGAACAAGGCATGTCAAGTGGAGGTCTTCAATTAGCAAAACACGACATCAATTAATTATCGTATCACCTTTTTCATAACGTCCAATTAACTTTTTTGCCAGTTTAATGAAGTTCACCCACCATTGCTTGCTGTGAATTGGTGGATGCATTTGGTGTGGCTTATTCGTTTGAGGAATATTTATGTGATTTTTTTAAAGTAATTGATTAAAATAATATATGCCGTCTTCAGAAGCAAAACTTCTAACGTAAATTTGTTTTCAGTTAATAGTTACTCAGTTATTCAATTGAATCGTGATTTACTTAATGCTTTATTTAGCCAAAATATTATTAGTCTGTGTTAATTAAAAACAAAATAAAACCAAGAATTTTAAGAAATTGCTAATTGTCTTATTGCACAGGGTTTGTTGTATCATTTGGAATACTTGTACAGAAAATCAGTCGGCGATTTTATATATCGACGTCAGTTCCGCTGATACGGGGACAAAGAAAATCAACTCGTTGATCTAAAACAAACAGTGGGAAGGGCAAAGAATAAATAAATGTTCAATCCAATTAGTAACAGAAATATTTCCCTTATGGCATTCTAATATTCTTACTTCAATGTCAATCAATTACCTATATATAAAAAATCAGAAATTCCTATTCATCAAAATAAGATTTTATCATTACATAGAAATGTTCCATTATTTTGCCGCATTTCAAAACTGATATTTAAAAAAAATATAGTTATTTAAAGTTATATTAGAAAATTAGAGTTTTGTCTTAACATTAGGCCCTATTTAAAATTGCAGTTTTTTGTGTCATATGATTAAAGTACAAGCTATGTTTAAGTTTTTCCATTTTTCCAAAGAGAAGATAAATGAATAGTGATTTATTTTCTCCAAATGAACACATTTTTACAACAGTGTATCGATTACAATAAAAAATATTTATCAACAACAATAATACATTTTATCAATCAAAATGTGTTATCTGTATGCAGATTTTGCAACAAAGATTACACTTACACAGATGCATTTTACTGTATTCCATTTCATGCCTAGTCAAATTCATAGTTATAAGAAAAGAAATATCATGTGGTCATAGCAATGAATATATTTTAAATTTATGCCTAATGTGAAGTTTAAATAAATGCCATGTATTCCATCGACCACGACAAAAAAAAAAACGGAAGTAGGATAAAATATTGAAATATTAAGCTACATTAACAAATGCTGGAAACATTGCTAAAATAAAAAAATAAACATTGCTGTAAAATAAAGCTTTACTAAAACTCATCGTTGATGGGTGCAAAACTCTACTTTTTTACGGTATATTCAACAAACTGCTCGATAACCGACTAAAAAGAGTTTTTGCGGTAACATTATATCGGCTACCCGCGTCAACGAAGGTTGACGCATGTTGAGATCGTGATTTCATCTCATCAGATCGGAGGAATCCTTACAAATCCGTGCTCGATATCTTTACCATCAGCAGTTTTTCTTCGGCACCCAGCCAGCTAGTGGTGAAATACTATCGATAGTATCGATAGTTTGTTAGTATCGATAGTTTTCCGATAGGAAGACTATCGGTATTAAACTATCGATAGTTTAGCAAGCTGAATTAATTATTGTTCAAAATAATACAATTTCATCCATAACAATGACATAAATTAATAAAATTGTAAAGAATATGTTCCTAATACAACTCGTCGATGATTATAACATGTCTTTGAAGTGATAATTTATTGATTATCCCAGTTTGAATACACTACCATAACCTACCCTAGATTTTACCGGTCACGTTGGAACGCTGCAGACGATACCACAGCAGCGTAATTTCTTGTTATTTTAACGTTGAGGTACGTTCAAGTGTTTTAGTTCAACCATACCTTAGTATTTACACATTAATATTGTATAAATTTTTTCATAAATTTTTAAGCTGTTTTTTTTATCTAACAGTTATAATATTTTTATGTTATTAAAATATATTTGGTATAATTCGTATTTGAGATTGCAGTTTTTTTTATCACCTTAAACATAAAAAAACGCAAATTAATAATCACTAAAAACTATCGATAGTACTATCGATAGTTTTTAAAAAATATCGAAAACTATCGATAGTTGGACTATTGATAGTATTTCAGCACTACAGCCTAGCTAGCCGTGTGAAACATGCGAACATGAACATGACACCGGCCTTGATGAGATGAGGCGGCAGATTGCTGCGATGACGTCATTGTTCGTTGTCCTTGGTCGGTCCCTCTGTACGCCGGCGCACCGAAATTGCGCCCCATACCAAACTGACGAAAAAGTTTCGCTAATCCCTAACCGATATTGCGCCCCGAGGGTGGCAGGTACCTGAGGACCGCAACACCACGCAATGACTCAGGAATGTTACCCTCGGCCCCCCCCCACACCCCGCCTGACCAGTTGATGAACCACCAAATAGGTATTGACCATTTTGGGGCCTTAAAGTAATAGTACTAACAATAATAGATTGATTGATTATAAAACGTAAGACTATGAACGTAAATATAATAACTATCTAGAAAAATAAATATTAAAACACGAGAAGTGGTTGATAAAAGGAGTAACATCGGCATATAGAACGTTTAATCAAATAGTTATCCGAACGTGTTGTGGCGCGCGGCGGCGCCGTCATAGAGGTTTCAAAAAAATATATGTTACGGTTCAACTATTTTTCTGAAAAGTGGTAACAATAAAAAAATTCCTGACCAAAAAATAAAAAAATTTGTCGCTTAGTAACTTTTTCATGTCATGAATATAAATTTAATTAATTTTCAATGATTTAATTACTTATTGCAATTACAGTAGGCTATAATTTTTGTCGACTTAAAAATCATACCGTTAGTGAGCAGCACTAACAGACATCCTCTTTGCCAAATTTGGTAATTTTTTGTTGACTGTAAGTGTGTCTAACCGCAGTTTATTTGAAAAGCGCGCATTAAAATTTTGTAGCGTTCTGAGCGACGATCCGTGGCTGTTGCCCAGTCAGGCCGCGGACCGGCTTCACAACAATCAATGCTAAGGGAAAACAGATTTCCCCTCTATTATCTGTGCTCGCTGCTCTGCGGATTAGGAAGTGCTGACAAAACTGTATGAATTTTCAGATTTAGCTGACTCCGTTGCTCACTCGCCACTTCCCTCCTAGCGGCAACAATGAAGGGTTTTGAAAGAATTCCTGTGTTCCGACTTCAATGGCGAGGCGAGGAGTCAGTGCTTGCCTCCCTCATGTGATTCTAGGAAGGGCTGGGGCGCAATATCGGTGTACCCCTGGGACAAGATTTAGGGTCGGGGCGCAATTTCGGTGTCTACCTGGATTTTGGGGCGCAATTTCGGTGCGCCCCTGTACGCATGTCCGCCTTGAGAGCCGCTGCGGACGCTGCGGTGCCAAAATTTGACCATTACTACACTAAAAACACCCGACCACACACCAAAGATGAAAATAAATTGTTCAGATTATTTTATTGTTTGTCGAAGCTGGGCATTTTGGTGTTTTCTTGTACCGGTGGATGATTTGAGGGCTTATTATGTTATGCTATTAATGTTTTTTGTATAATTTTTTATTTTTTGACCATATTGTGAATGAGTATTAAAAACAACAAACAATGTTATCTCGTAGCACACGCTCCCGGCCTGTCAGACCGTCAGACCCGCAGTGAGAGTGGGCCGAGAGATAACTAATCTAGGTCAATTACACCAACTTTTCGCGACCAGTGTGTCGCTGAACTCTCCCGTGCTGCCTACCCCCATCCTGTATACATGGCCCCCTACCTGGTGCGTTATTCCCCCTTCCTGTGCACATTCCTCCCTTACTAGTACATCATTACCGCTTACTGTGCACGTTCCTCCCTTACTGGTGCATCATGCCCCCTTACTGTGCACGTTCCCCCCTTACTGGTGCATCATGCCCCCTTACTGTGCACGTTCCTCCCTTACTGGTGCATCATGCCCCCTTACTGTGCACGTTCCTCCCTTACTGGTGCATCATGCCCCCTTCCTGTGCACGTTCCTCCCTTACTGGTGCATCATGCCCCCTTCCTGTGCACGTTCCTCCCTTACTGGTGCATCATGCCCCCTTCCTGTGCACGTTCCTCCCTTACTGGTGCATCATGCCCCCTTCCTGTGCACATTCCCCCCTCACTGGTGCATCATGTCCCTTCCTGTGCACATTCCTCCCTTACTAGTACATCATTCCCCCTTACTGTGCACGTTCCTCCCTTACTGGTGCATCATGCCCCCTTACTGTGCACATTCCTCCCTTACTGGTGCAACGTGCCCCCTTCCTGTGCACACTCCTCCCTTACTGGTGCATCATGCCCCCTTCCTGTGCACATTCCTCCCTTACTGGTGCATCATGCCCCCTTCCTGTGCACGTTCCTCCCTTACTGGTGCATCATGCCCCCTTCCTGTGCACATTCCCCCCTCACTGGTGCATCATGTCCCTTCCTGTGCACATTCCTCCCTTACTAGTACATCATTCCCCCTTACTGTGCACGTTCCTCCCTTACTGGTGCATCATGCCCCCTTACTGTGCACATTCCTCCCTTACTGGTGCAACGTGCCCCCTTCCTGTGCACACTCCTCCCTTACTGGTGCATCATGCCCCTTCCTGTGCACACTCCTCCCTTACTAGTACATCATTCCCCCTTACTGTGCACATTCCTCCCTTACTGGTGCATCATGCCCCCTTCCTGTGCACATTCCTCCCTTACTGGTGCATTATGCCCCCTTCCTGTGCACATTCCTCCCTTACTGGTGCATTATGCCCCCTTCCTGTGCACATTCCTCCCTTACTGGTGCATCATGCCCCCTTCCTGTGCACATTCCTCCCTTACTGGTGCATTATGCCCCCTTCCTGTGCACATTCCTCCCTTACTAGTACATCATTCCCCCTTACTGTGCACATTCCTCCCTTAATGGTGCATCATGCCCCTTCCTGTGCACATTCCTCCCTTACTAGTACATCATGCCCCCTTACTGTGCACATTCCTCCCTTACTGGTGCATCATGCCCCCTTCCTGTGCACATTCCTCCCTTACTAGTACATCATTCCCCCTTACTGTGCACATTCCTCCTTACTGGTGCATCATGTCCCCTTCCTGTGCACATTCCTCCCTTACTAGTACATCATTCCCCCTTCCTGTCCACATTCCTCCCTTACTGGTGCATCATGCCCCCTTCCTGTGCACATTCCTCCCTTACTAGTACATCATTCCCCCTTACTGTGCACATTCCTCCTTACTGGTGCATCATGCCCCCTTCCAGTGCACATTCCTCCCTTACTAGTACATCATTCCCCCTTACTGTGCACACTCCTCCTTACTGGTGCATCATGCCCCCTTCCTGTGCACATTCCTCCCTTACTGGTGCATCATGCCCCCTTCCTGTGCACATTCCTCCCTTACTAGTACATAATTCCCCCTTACTGTGCACATTCCTCCCTTACTGGTGCATCATGCCCCCTTCCTGTGCACATTCCTCCCTTACTGGTGCATCATGCCCCCTTCCTATGCACATTCCTCCCTTACTGGTGCATCATGCCCCCTTCCTGTGCACGTTCCTCCCTTACTAGTACATCATTCCCCCTTACTGAGCACATTCCTCCCTTACTGGTGCATCATGCCCCCTTCCTGTGCACATTCCTCCCTTACTAGTACATCATTCCCCCTTACTGAGCACATTCCTCCCTTACTGGTGCATTATGCCCCCTTCGCCCCCTTCCTGTGCACATTCCTCCCTTACTAGTACATCATTCCCCCTTCCCGTGCACATTCGTCCCTTACTGGTGTATCATGCCCCCTTCCTGTGCACATTCCTCCCTTACTAGTACATCATTCCCCCTTCCTATGCACATTCCTCCCTTACTAGTACATCATTCCCCCTTCCTGTGCACATTCCTCCCTTACTAGTACATCATTCCCCCTTACTGTGCACATTCCTCCCTTACTGGTGCATCATGCCCCCTTCCTGTGCACATTTCTCCCTTACTAGTACATCATTCCCCCTTACTGAGCACATTCCTCCCTTACTGGTGCATTATGCCCCCTTCGCCCCCTTCCTGTGCACATTCCTCCCTTACTAGTACATCATTCCCCCTTCCCGTGCACATTCCTTCCTTACTGGTGCATCATGCCCCCTTCCTATGCACATTCCTCCCTTACTGGTGCATCATGCCCCCTTCCTGTGCACATTCCTCCCTTACTAGTACATAATTCCCCCTTACTGTGCACATTCCTCCCTTACTGGTGCATCATGCCCCCTTCCTGTGCACATTCCTCCCTTACTGGTGCATCATGCCCCCTTCCTATGCACATTCCTCCCTTACTGGTGCATCATGCCCCCTTCCTGTGCACGTTCCTCCCTTACTAGTACATCATTCCCCCTTACTGAGCACATTCCTCCCTTACTGGTGCATCATGCCCCCTTCCTGTGCACATTCCTCCCTTACTAGTACATCATTCCCCCTTACTGAGCACATTCCTCCCTTACTGGTGCATTATGCCCCCTTCGCCCCCTTCCTGTGCACATTCCTCCCTTACTAGTACATCATTCCCCCTTCCCGTGCACATTCGTCCCTTACTGGTGCATCATGCCCCCTTCCTGTGCACATTCCTCCCTTACTAGTACATCATTCCCCCTTCCTATGCACATTCCTCCCTTACTAGTACATCATTCCCCCTTCCTGTGCACATTCCTCCCTTACTAGTACATCATTCCCCCTTACTGTGCACATTCCTCCCTTACTGGTGCATCATGCCCCCTTCCTGTGCACATTTCTCCCTTACTAGTACATCATTCCCCCTTACTGAGCACATTCCTCCCTTACTGGTGCATTATGCCCCCTTCGCCCCCTTCCTGTGCACATTCCTCCCTTACTAGTACATCATTCCCCCTTCCCGTGCACATTCCTTCCTTACTGGTGCATCATGCCCCTTTCCTGTGCACATTCCTCCCTTACTAGTACATCATTCCCCCTTACTGTGCACATTCCTCCCTTACTAGTACATCATTCCCCCTTACTGTGCACATTCCTCCTTACTGGTGCATCATGCCCCCTTCCTGTGCACATTCGTCCCTTACTGGTGCATCATGCCCCCTTCCTGTGCACATTCCTCCCTTACTAGTACATCATTCCCCCTTACTGAGCACATTCCTCCCTTACTGCTGCATTATGCCCCCTTCGCCCCCTTCCTGTGCACATTCCTCCCTTACTTGTACATCATTCCCCCTTCCCGTGCACATTCCTTCCTTACTGGTGCATCATGCCCCTTTCCTGTGCACATTCCTCCCTTACTAGTACATCATTCCCCCTTATTGTGCACATTCCTCCCTTACTAGTACATCATTCCCCCTTCCTGTGCACATTCCTCCCTTACTTGTACATCATTCCCCCTTACTGTGCACATTCCTCCCTTACTAGTACATCATTCCCCCTTCCTGTGCACATTCCTCCCTTACTGGTGCATCATGCCCCCTTCCTGTGCACATTCCTCTTTTACTGGTGCCTTATGTCCCTTTCCTGTGCAGATGCCTCCCCCTTTGTGCATATGCCTCCTCTAATTGTTATGCATTATATTCCCCTTCCTGTGCACATTCCTCCCCCTTTCTCACGCATCCTGTCCTCTTCTTGTGTACAAGTGTGAATGGGAATTCGGAGGATGCTGCAGTTGTGTGATTGCAGGACCACAGAAAGAGAAATTGAATTTCATTCCTTTCTTTGAGGAGAAGAGGCTCCACATTATTTTATATATAAAGTAGCAGTAACGTTTAAAATGAATTCTACTTTTGTTTCACAGTGAAAATTTCATATTTATACAGTGTTTTATATCTAAACTGTGTGTTTAGACAATCATTTATGCATGGCAGTTTCAAACCTCTAAGAGAGGCAAAACATATGAGTACGCATAAAAAAATATGAAAATTAAATTTAAAAATACGGTATAGAAATCAAAGATCAATGTTTAATCCTCCAAACTGCAATAATACAAATTGACATACGGTACACATTTTAACGTCATTGGGAATAGTACGAAATAAAACTGTTGAATAGTTCAGAATATAAATTCCTTTTTTAAGAGTTCAAACGCCACGAAATAACATACAAAACAGGAGAGAAGTGGAAGCCAACTGGGGTCAGAGCAGAGAGCAGAGAGTTCTGTACCGAAAGGTGGACGAACCCTGATAAAACCAAGGACACGTTGAGAAATCGAACCGGCTCTGTCTAAACAGCTGACACGATTTGTCACGACTAAACACGCTCTTTTGGATTTTAAATCTTGGAGTTCATGACGAATGCATGAGAAAGGCGATGAATCAATCTTAACTTCAGTTTATCTCTTGGTGTAAGTGATTTAATGTACATCTACAAACAGAAATTTCGCCTGCGGAGTTTTTGGTCAGACACGTTGACTGAAATGGAAGAATCAGAATTAGAATCAGAATTGTCGAATGAAAATCATTTCATCATACTGCCTGCCTTGCTTAAACAAAAAATACCGTATCTGCAGCTCCCTCAAAATGAGAAAATACTACTTTTAGTTTCAACATCAATAATTTGCTAAAAATAATGATTTGGTGAGTTGTTTTGCATTAGTGTTCAATTATATATCTGAAATCAAAAATGATATATCTGAAATCAAAAATCATATATCTGATTATCAGAAATTTGATCTTAACTATATATATCAAAACACTAACTTATTTTTAAATTGGTCATACACTAAACAAAAGGGCCGTAAGTGGCAAATATATTGCTCTTTTGCTTAGTGATAATCTAAAAAAAGCACGTACAGCCTTTAGTTAATACAATGTGATAGTGTTATAGCGGAGCGATGAATTCCTAAATTACATAACCATTTTGATGGGGACTTCAAAAACACATTAATAGAAGATTCAATGAATGGTTTTATCTTTTTTAGTAAATCTGTCTGCAATCGCTCATGCTATTTGATTTGTACTTGTTAAATATAACATTTGGTCAAACCTTACTTTTTTAAATCAGTTTAGTGCGTTTGCCGAAAATAGATAGGCATAAACTATTTATTGCTAAATCTTAACTCTCTTAGTTGGCTTTGGTTTGTATGTTAAGATTACTAATGAAACCCACAGTGCATTTGGATTAATTTTCTTTATTTTATACGTCTTATAACAATATTTTGGTGTTGATTTTACTTTTGGGAAAGTAGAATGGAGTAAAGAGAGGCAATTCAGTTGAGAACAATCTGGTCAAGCACCTTCACTCTATGATAGTGGTGAAATACTATCGATAGTTTGTTACTATCGATAGTTTTCCGATAGTAAGACTACCGGTATTAAACTATCGATAGTTTAGCAAGCTGAATTATTGTTCAAAATAATACAATTTAATCCATAACAATGACATAAATCAATAAAATTGTAAAGAATATGTCCATAATACAACTCTACGATGATAATAACATTTCTTTGAAGTGATAATTTATTTATTATCTCAGTTTGAATACACTACCATAAGCTACCTTAGATTTTACCGGTCTCGTTGGAACGCTGCAGACGATACCACATTATCGTATTATTATTTATTTTATTATTACTCTTTCTTTTAGCGAATTTCCCCCTATAGGGAAGTAGCTATTACCGTAGGCGGCACGGTAAGACTTAAGTGCGGGACCACCGTAACTTTTCATTTTGAGGTCCCTAGACCCCAAAAACACCGTTCGTTCAATTTCATATATATATATATATATATATATAGGGATATATATCAGTCCGTAGGCGCGATAACTTTTGTAAAAAAGATCCGATCTCGATGAAATTTGGTACATACGTATAAAGCGACATTTATTACTTTGAGTTCGAAAACCAGCAGGATATGTTTGCTCTAAGAAGGTTTTTTTGACAAAATAAAATTTATTTTCAAGATTTAACACATTTTTATTAATTTTATTTGAATTTAATTGTTAAAATTGAATTCAGCTTAAAAAAACAAACAATTTAACATTTTGAATTATTATTCTACGTCAATCCGTTGCTTAGAAATTGGATGGTATTGGATGTGCTAAACACAGTACGTTGTCCAATATTATTTTTAATTTTCCCTCCAAAAGTATAGTTACTTTGATTTAAGAGATTTTTAAAATACAATTCTGAACATATGATTCAATTTTCAGGTGATGAATATTCCATTTGTGTTTATTTTGATTAGTTCATTGATCAAGATTTTGCAGAATGTACATACTATATTAAAAATTCAGTTAATTTAAAAGAAAAATAAAAAGAATAGGTGTAGATATAATGTTATTATATAGTTTAAAATCAGCTACAAAAAATTAAAACAACATTTTGCTTGATAATACTTTAAAATAAATTTTAAACTGGAAAGGTGAGTGGTACTCAACCATCAACTTGTCTGTTGTAAACAGATAAACAACTTGAGTGGTAGGCCAGTTATAAGAATTAAAAAATAGGGAATCGTCCAATGTAAACCAATCTGAGTGTCTCGACATAAGCCTTAGTCGAAATTAGTACGTGTACTTTAAAAAAAATTGTAGTACGCCTACATTTTGTGCAATCTACCTCCAGCTATGTAAACTACATACTAACCATATCATAAGATAATTTCAACTTATGATATTGGTAAACATAACAATATTGACAAGCGGAGAGGCTGTAAAGTTATGTTATCAGAAATGTACCCTCTCTCCCCCCATGACAAACCACCAGCTGACTAAACTATATAGCTGGAGATAAACTGTGCTAACTACATTTGTGAATTTTTAGATTGAGTTTATATTACAGTAGAGCGTCGATTATCCGAACCAATTGGGGACAAGGGGTGTTCGGATAACTGAATATTCGGATAATCGAACATGAAACGACAACATTTTAAAATTATATATGTAACGTAATTCTTAGTTGTAAAAAGGCTAAAAAGTTATCAAACAAAAATTATTCACGTAATTTTATTATGAAATCTCTCAGAACACATGGATATCCTGGCGCGACAGGAGTTTCGGTTGGCGCGCGAATTATCATTACTTGAGAATCTTCAAAATATGAATTATTACGGCATTCGGTTAACCGACGGTTCGGATAACCGACGTTCGGATAATCGGCGCTCTACTGTAATTTGTTTTGACTTAGTTCTCTGTGCCAATGATGACAGAGTTTTATCCAACTATACTAGGCGCAGTGCAATTGCCATGTTCAAAATTACTTAAACAGCTGATTCTCAGTATTAATTACATAGGGTATCAGCTGTTTAAGTAATTTTGTACATCGCAATTTTTTGACGCCTACTATAGTCTGCAGCGAAACCAAGAAGAGATGGGAGTTTTTGATGGTTATTGTTCATTCTACTAGTTTGAAAGATTAAACGAATAATGAAGCAGATGTTTGAACGGTGACTAATTGACTAGTTAGGAGGCAAGCCAAGTTCATGATTAAACTAATCGGCTAGTAAGTCGTTAGTTGCTGATGAAAAGGTGCATTTTTTATCTACCAATGCCGAAACTGTCAGACATTGTTTTCTCTCAATAATCAAGTACAACAAAAAATGGGCGTGAACCGCTACACTCACCGGTGACTAACCAGTTACCATATGCCTAAATAGGCAAATCCATTAGAATCGGCATCATTTATCACATCTTGACAACCAACAATGTCCATTGTAGTTATTTATCTAATCCACCGTAAACATTTTTGGTAGATGAAAAACAATGATCGGTAATTGTTAATCCAACACTACCGTTCAATCATTAAAGGTTTAGATTCAGATTACTCACCGATGTGCATCAACACACATTGCAATGTAGCCTAGAAATTAATTACAACGAACATAAACAATGTTTGTTTACAAATTACAAAACAGATAGTTTTTAGAAAATGATATCAAGTTAGGCTGGTCAAGGCCCCACTGAAAATATAGGCCATGCTGCAGAATTTATGATGTCAAACAAGTAAGCAGGCTGAGAGTCTAGATCAGGGCTCACAGCTGTGCTGCTCATCAAATAATTTCAAAAATAAACATTAAAAAGTAAATAAACAAGTAATAGTTGACATTTTGGTGATAAAATGTAAATAGGCTATAAAAAATGTAATCAAATGAAGAATACATGACGTTTAGTAATAAAACGTAAACATTGGGTGTTAGTTCCCTGCCTACTTGTATGATGTCGCGCAGCGCTGAGATCGCTTCAGAATGGACTATTTTTCCAATGCAGCCTTGGGCTAGTAGGACTTCAAAGATCAGCTGCGGTGGTGTTCCGATGATTTGTACTCCAATCCAGATGTTCTAGGTGTTATTCGATAAAACTTAACTTTTTTATAGTGATGCTTCCTGAATATTTTGATATATATATAATAGGTTAATTACTTTAATTGTTCAATGATCCATATGTATCTTTTATTTTTTACTTAATTTTGGGATACAATTACTTTTTACTAAGTAATATTTAGATGATAAATTTCGGACATCAACTGTCAAGTCAATAACACTGGTCAAATATTCACCCTATTAAACAGTCAAGTCAATAACTCTGGTCAAATAGTCACCCTATTAAACATCGACTAGTCTAGTCGATCTAAATAATCAAACTAGATAAAACCGATAGAAAAACAGAAATCTAATCGGTTATGTGGCCGATTAGTTGGTTGAAAACAATAATATATTGAATAGTTAAAATAATGGACTATAGATTTAGACTAGGCCTAGTCAAATCAATCGACTTGTCGATTAAAAGACCAACTAGACAATAAAGCCACTTGTCGACTAGTTGACAAGCCTTATTTTTACCGGCCGGTCTCGCATAGTAAAACTCAAATTTGTGAAACTCACTTTCGACTTAAACGTTAATGTTTTTTTTGTGTTAAATTTTGAGTGTAAAGTGGTTTTAGACGAATGACGACCTTCGACATAAACTTTGACATAATTGTTTTTTAATGGATACTGTACTTTTAGCCTTAACTTAAGTACCCCTTAAATGGATACATTTGAATCTTTGGAAGAATTGAGGTAAAGCAACCTTTTTATTAAATCATTAACACCAGAAGCAGATATAGTAGGCTTAGATTAAAGACCATCAGGACACTACAGCTGCTGTCAATTCTATTTGATTTTAGTTGTTACATAAGTTATAGTCGGTTGAGGCATGCACTTTCTGCGGAACTGGTAACAATGTTAGGGCCTAACACTTCTGTTATAAGACTAATCATTTTGAATATTTTTAATAAATTATTATTATATTTCAGTATGCAAACAGTTTAAAAAATCATACTTTTAGGCATACCTCAAAACATTAACTTAAGTGCCCACAAGGTTCGGAATAAACTTATTAAAGATTCTACGTTCAGTTACAATTTAGCTTATCAGGCCTAACCTTCAAAGTCAAATAATGTTGCAATCAAACAAATTATTAATGAATAAGGCCCAAACTTAAAAAATCTATCTGTAACCTTGGTATCGATTATCAATAAAAATATATAATATTATAAACAAGATTATTTTATTGCAATCCTCTAGAACTAGGTGTTCTTTTATATTCGATATTAGCCAAAACTTACACAACACTAAAATCTCATTCATATAACTTAATAAAATAAAGTAAAAATATTGATTTGATTAATATTTATTTAATTATTTCATTACTTTGATTGTATTTAAGTCTCACTTTATAATAATTCACTCTTAATTGGAAATGACATTTACGTTTAGGTTATGTTCCTTGCAGGCTGGCCATCAAATACAGTAACAGAATTTATTTTACCTAATGTTTAAAAAAATAAAACTACAATCCCAGCATATATTATCAAAACAACACAAAATATTGGAGTAATCCTATTATTTTGCGATATTTTTTTATTCTTTAATATGAAAGCCTTTAGCCTTTAAAGAGACTTCCGCTCCTCTACACAGTTAATTAGTCGAGCAAATACAACAGATAGAAGCACATTTCATTGGTTATGTTTGAAGAACTTACTCACCTGACCTTGGAAAAACATTATTTTTTAAATATTAATTATAACTATTATAAAGTTGCTTTGGTATTAATAATGTGTTATTAAATACAGAATCAAATTTTATATACAATTAATTTTTAAATAAGGAAATCACATAACAATCTATTTAATAATAACAAGAATTATCTTATATAACTAAACAACGATTTTCATCTAACTAACATAATAAAATAACATATTGGTATGTTAAACGAGAAATTGGTATAACATTGGACGTTTCTTCTTCTTCTCTGAAACAAAATTTATTTTCATTAATAATAAATAATGATAATAATAATTTAAACCCTCAAAAAAATTACCATTTATATGAACTTCACATTTAATAATAACGCCTAATGTAATATATATTTTTTGTACTAACATACAGTAGAAACTCGATAGTTCGAGACTTTGTTGAATTCTGGGGTTTAGAAGTTTAAAAATGTCAAACTCAAAGGAATATATATGTTTTCACATTAATAATAGAATTAAAAATAAATATAATAAATGTACATATCTAAAATTTATTAAATATCATAAACCTAAACCATTGCACAGCTATTTTACTAACTTTTATCATAATGTAGGTACCATTAAATATCACTAGACAATATACTTGGCAGTCTTAGAATTTTTTTGAGTGTGAGCACAGAGAATAAATAAGACAGAGGTCGCATCTAATGTTGCGCTAAATATGGTGTCGAGCAGTGCCTTGAGTGGGCACAGGGGGTAGGGAGGCACCCGGAAGTCTAATGTCTTCCCATTGTTTTACTTCCTGGTGTTAGGCAGTTATCCGCAACACTACTGCCACATGAATGCGACCTCTGTTTATTTCTTCTCTGTGGTGTAAGCAGGTAATGAATTATACAGACTGTCAAAGTATTGAGTGTCAAACTGTCTAATATATATATATATATATATATATATATATATATATATATATTTTCATTAGCAATTTATAAAATCTTATGAATATATTTAACACATTATAAATAATGTCCTACAAAAACTATCGACAAATTAAACTTACATTTACTTTGCCTATTGAATATTAACGTTTTAATATTTTCTCTTTCCTTTTCATCGTCTGATATTATTTCATTATCTGTTAGTGACAACACATCTTGATTTTCTCCACTATCCATTGTCTTCGCCACCGCCAGACCTTCGCCCTTCTTAATATCTTTATGGTTCTTGACATCTTTACTTACTTCATTTTTTTTATTTTTATTTTTTGACGTTTCAATTGACAATAGTTTTTTCTTTTCTTGTCTTTTCGGTTTATTTAGAGATAATGTCTTATTGATTATTTTTTGAGTATCATTCAAACTCTTTTTCCAATCTGAAATAAATATATAAATTTAAACGTTTTATATATGAAGCCCTTAGTATCATAACTTTTTATGTCCCCCATTTCATTTTTTTAACACTAACACAAAAATTATAACAAGAGAGTTTGTGAACAGAATAAATTAACTGTTATACCAAAAGATCGCCTTATTTTTTTTAATTCCAAAAATGAAACATATATAAGACAAATAGTTTTTATGTTATGGAAAAAAAAGTAAATGCAAATTTGTATTTAGCGGATTTTGATAATAAAAATAAAGTTTAGCAGTAATTAAGTTTATCCACTGCATTTTCCATGATAAAGATAAAACAAGATAATCTTTAAATAATAAAATACAAGGATGTTTAACAAAATTTAGCAGAGCAATCACAGTAATGTTCTAACAACATATTGTTGACCATTTAAAGTAGTCAACAACTCACAGATAATCCTTGGTAGTTACAAGACAAAACCGACAGAATTTCATTTTTCTATACATTTATCATTCAAAAACTAATTTTGTATATTATAATTTTTAATATTTGATTTAAAATTTATATTTTATATATGCAAATAATATTGACATTTCTTACACAACAGTCCTGCTAAAAGAGGAAATCTTATTTTGTGGTACATTTTCATGAGTTTCTTTAGATCTTCACCAAACTGCTCCCCTTCAGTTGTTACAAAATTGTTTAGTATTTTGAAAAGGTTCACCTGTAAATGTATAATTTCATTATTATATTAATACAAATAAATATAGTTCAATAACATTTTATCTGTTAATAAATTGTTTTCAATTTATTATAACATATATAAATTTATAACATGACTAAATAAATACATAATGTATTTTTAAAAGAAAATGTCAGTATATGCATATTTGTATATATTTTATGGATTTAAAAAATGATCGACCGTTTTCACTGAAACTTTGAATACATATTATATAAAATTTCACAGAGAATTCCATATTACTTCATCCAATAACTCCTAAATCAAATGTGTTCCTCCCCTGAGGCACAAAAGGGTTCAATTATCAGCCGTAAGCAAAGATAGTGTTAATATAATTTAAAAGAAATGACAAGTTCACTTTAACAGGTAATATGTTTTAAAATTGTTTTTAATTAGAGTAATTTTCGAAAGATTGTAGCATTAAAAAATATAAAAATTATGAAATAATTTAGAAATTTGAACAATCTGTCAGGAATATGACATAAAATAAATCACTGACAAGCGCTACTGAAAAAGCCAAGGGTGTCGCTCATTATGTTGTGACACATGATCATCATTAGGGCAAGTTTAGGTATCTTGCGGTAAGCAGAAATGACCATAAATGCTTATCGGCGTTTTACTCGGGTAAACTAGATTCAGTAAACTCGCTTATAGAGTGCTTAAGCGCAAACCTATCCATTTTATAGCATAATCGATTGGACAGCTGACACAAGCAAACATAACTTGCAAAAGGGATCACTGCCTATATAAGGGCAGCAACACCCTTTGGTGTTTTTTCGGTGAGGCTATGGACATATGGTCACATTTTTTTGTATAGAAATGCCCTTTAGGCAGGAATAGAATACCCTCATTGTAGCAAACTAAGTTTTTATATCATTAAAAAAACTTACATTTTTGTTCTTCCTCTGCATGCTTATGGTTTTGTCTAAGACACGGTTGCATTCTTGGAACGATTTCGATGAAACTAAAACAAAATTGATTTAAAATAATATTTAATATTACTAGAATCTTTATAACAATTCAATAATTTTAATAAAATTATATTGTTTGAATAATTTTACAAAAATTGAACAGTAATATATAGTATATTAAATATTTTGTTCTTGAATATTAATTTTTAATCAATTATTATTTTTTACCAAAATAAAAATCCAATAATTATAAAATAATTTTTTTATACAATTATATTTCAATATTTAGTGATGACTGTGGTCCATAAAGTGACAAAATATCATGAGTCTACTTTTATCTTTAATCATTTATTGAAAATTAATTCTTTATATAATGTTTACTTACCAAGAATGGATGCAAGAAGAGTAATGTTGATAAATCGATATATTTTTGAAACTGATTTCAGTTCATTCATGAATTGTTCACTCTCTCTATTCAGGTAACCAATCAGTATCTGATATGCAGACATCTATAAAGTATCTTACAAAGTTGACTTGTTTACAGATATAGATTTTATATTATTAATATTAAATGGAAAAACAAAATTATTTAATTGAAGGTTGATTCTGTATTTTTAATTTTATTGAGAAGGAAGCCATAGTTCTGCTAGTATTTTATAAAAATTAATAATTATAAAATTTATAATTATATAATAATATTAATTTTAAAATTTATTTCTCACTTTAAATTTAAATCAATATGTTTTTAATTTTAATAAACAATCAGCTGACAATATCAAAAGAAACATGATTTAATACAAATACAAAAATGATTATATAACCTTCTTAGATATTATGAAACCAGTATATATTGAAGAAATTATAATTAAGGTAAATAGCTTTTATTTAATATTTTTGCTAATATAGATATTAAGTAATATTTGTATTTTTATGGCCCAACACCCTCAAACTCAACCATATCCGAAAATTCTCAAACCTTTGATCACATTAAATGGTCTTTGTTATTAAACTTTTACCATATAAATATAAACATACATTCAATGAATATTGATAGAAAATATCACCTTAAACACTGTAGATCACATTTTTCCGTATAAATTTAAAATTATTATTTTTTACAATACAAATACGATATACTTAACACACTCGCTTATGCAGACATTCTGGAAAGTCATTGGGAACATGGCGCCAGGAGCTAGGAACGTTCCGGAACGGCATCGTTCATTGTAGTTTAACGTTGTCATGGATTAGCCAACTCTTCATGAGCATTCTATATTTCCTAGCAGCTTTTGAGGGCATACTTTTCCTACAATAAAAACCATTATTTCCAAAAATTAACACCAAGGACATTTAGAAAAGGGCTTGTCTCACCTCTTTCCTGCTAAATAGCAACACCACATTACCAAATGCATCCTAGTTATTTCCTTATCAAATGTCTTGAGTAGTATTAGATCCTTTTATTATTGAGAGCAGACGGATCTATTGCTCAATGAAATCAGAGCAGATCTACCCTACACAAGCGCAGTATGAGCACCTGAGCATCAGCCTCATAACGCACATGTCCATGAACAGCAATTAATGTCTTAATTTAAAAAATTATGACTTTTCAATATATTTTACTAACTTTCTATAACATTTTAGAAACTATTCAAGAATTGTTAAAATTCATTTACTTTATAAAATAATGTTAACTAATTATTCAATTTATGGTAAATAATTATACAATTCAATGATATCTTGAATTTTAAAAAAACATTATGAATTGTGTAATGGATAAGAAATAATAATTATCAAATATATCTCTAAAATTTTTATTTTATAAATAAAAATTATAAGATCTAAATATTTTATTCTTACCTTGAATCCTGAGGTGTTGCTATGGTATTGCCAAACAACAACAGATAGTGAAATGAAAACTGCCATAAAACATATGGATCAAATAGATATCAGGATATAAAACCAGATATAAATAAAAATAAAAGAATCGTATATTCATTTTATAATAATTACTTTTGAAAAAACTGAAAATTTACATTCTAAATATCCTGGAGTAATGTTCTTCCAATGTATTTTACCGAATCGCACATAAGAAATATGTAGCGTCTTGGACTTAAGTTCAAGAGTTTGTTGGTCCGATTCCTGGCAGCCCACTCAAATTTTAATGGTTTGGACCGTATTTCCTTAAAAGCGTTTGCGTATATCTACTGTGAAGTGCTATCGGCGTAGAAATTAAAAAACAATGCCACGGAGCAACAGCAGCTGATTCCGTGCTAAATATAAATATAATTTAAATTAAATATAATTTAAACGTAGGATGTTAGTTCCCTACCTACTTTAGGTGTGGCGCAGCGCTGGGATCGCTGTATCATGGTCTGTTTTTTTTTTATGGGGCCTTTACAGTACACCCTATCACAGCAGATCCGCGTACTAAGTGATTCTCTAAAAATTTTCTATATTTTAAGAAATTACAAAGTTGACTTGTTTACAGATATAGATTTTATATTATTAATATTAAATGGAAAAACAAAATTATTTAATTGAAGGTTGATTCTGTATTTTTAATTTTATTGAGAAGGAAGCCATAGTTCTGCTAGTATTTTATAAAAATTAATAATTATAAAATTTATAATTATATAATAATATTAATTTTAAAATTTATTTCTCACTTTAAATTTAAATCAATATGTTTTTAATTTTAATAAACAATCAGCTGACAATATCAAAAGAAACATGATTTAATACAAATACAAAAATGATTATATAACCTTCTTAGATATTATGAAACCAGTATATATTGAAGAAATTATAATTAAGGTAAATAGCTTTTATTTAATATTTTTGCTAATATAGATATTAAGTAATATTTGTATTTTTATGGCCCAACACCCTCAAACTCAACCATATCCGAAAATTCTCAAACCTTTGATCACATTAAATGGTCTTTGTTATTAAACTTTTACCATATAAATATAAACATACATTCAATGAATATTGATAGAAAATATCACCTTAAACACTGTAGATCACATTTTTCCGTATAAATTTAAAATTATTATTTTTTACAATACAAATACGATATACTTAACACACTCGCTTATGCAGACATTCTGGAAAGTCATTGGGAACATGGCGCCAGGAGCTAGGAACGTTCCGGAACGGCATCGTTCATTGTAGTTTAACGTTGTCATGGATTAGCCAACTCTTCATGAGCATTCTATATTTCCTAGCAGCTTTTGAGGGCATACTTTTCCTACAATAAAAACCATTATTTCCAAAAATTAACACCAAGGACATTTAGAAAAGGGCTTGTCTCACCTCTTTCCTGCTAAATAGCAACACCACTTTACCAAATGCATCCTAGTTATTTCTGTTATCTATCAGAATCACAAAGTAAGATGTTTAAAACATGTTTGATGGTGAACATTGCTTTCCAAAATAACTGTCATTTTTTTCACCATAGTTCAATGTAACAGAGGCAATGTTACTTAGTGACACGCATACTAATTCAGCTCCTGGCGCAAACTGCGAATATGACAGTTTTATTATGTGTTAAAAATCGATATTTGTATTTGACTAATACATTATAGGTTAAATACTATACATTTTATTTTTTTTTACTATTTTATCTTTTTATTGGGTTTTTTATCAATGATGAATAAACAAAATCTTTAGTTTTATTGGTTGGTCAATAGCAAACAAGTTTGGTAACCAATAAAATTAACGATATTTAAATATAAAAATTTTGAATTTCTACATTATACAAATCATAATAGCTAAGTTATTGGTAAATAAGATATCGAATACTGGAATTTTGAAACTTTATTATAATAATTAATTTTTTATCATTAATTAATTGATCTATTTGTTTCCAGGTCTCAAATAATAGAATAAAAAATTAATTTTATTGTAGACCTATATTATTTATAGTTTAAGGTATGTTTAATTATACATTATTTATTTTTTTGTATAAATTATTTTAAATGTAAGTAAAATATGCCTAAGCTTAAAAAAAAAGCAATGAACAGCGGCGAGCACAAAATAAGTCACGGATTGCTCAACGACGTAAGGATGAAGAACAGAAAAGTTTTTTGAAAGAAGTTGATAGGAAATCAAAATCTATTAGAAGACAGGATGAAAATGTTCGCCTCCATGAGAGAATTTTAAATAAAATATATAAAAAAAATTGGCTCAAAACTATTGAAAATAGAGAAAAACAACGTCAAAGATTAAGTATTTGTCAAAAAAAGCGTCTTATGGATAAGGAAAACAGAAAAAACCATCTCAATAGATTAAAACTATTAAAAAAAAACGTCTTATGATTAAGAAGAAAAGGCAAGTTCATCTCAATATGTTAAAAGAATCTCAAAAAAAACGTCTCATGATTAAGGAAAAAAGGCAAGTTCATCTAGATAGGTTGCGAATATGTCAAACTAAACGTCTTATGGATAATGAGAAACGGCAAGTACATCTAGATAGGTTGCGAATATGTCAAACTAAACGTCTTATGGATAATGATAAACGCCAAGTTCATCGAGATAGGTTGCGAATATGTCAAAGTAAACGTCTTATGGATAATGAGAAACGGAAAGTTCATCTAGATAGATTGCGAATATGTCAAAATAAACGTCTTTGTATTAAAGAAATGAGGAAAACCCATTTAAAGAGGTTAACCCAAGGACAACAAATACGTTTAAGT
This sequence comes from Flexamia atlantica, assembly GCA_035578135.1. NCBI lineage: Eukaryota > Metazoa > Arthropoda > Insecta > Hemiptera > Cicadellidae > Flexamia > Flexamia atlantica. The sequence goes on along the minus strand of JAQJVK010000003.1, from coordinate 11,057,205 downwards.
AATACAGTTCTGTTACATAAACATAAATTATTAAATAAAAAATATTATTGTAATAGACAAATAAATAATAGGAATGTTTTGAGGGAAAAGTTGTTTAAAAAATATAATAAAGCTATAAAAGATGGTCCTTATTGGGAATGCGTGTCATGCTGCCGTTTATTCTTTAGGACTTCTGTTTCTTTTTGTACACGTGATATGTTTAAAAGAGTACCTTTAAATTTATTGACAGAATGTTGTATTAAAATGATGAATAAAAAAGAAATTGGATATTTGTGTTCATCTTGTAAAAAAAGTTTGGTCAAAAAAGAAAAGCCAAGATTTTCTTTATGTCATAAAGGATTAAAATTTCCAATTGTTCCTGAGGAAGTTAAAAATTTGACTTCTCTCGAAGAAAGGTTTTTATGCCCTAGGATACCTTTTATGCAGATTAGAACGTTTGGAGGCCATCAACAGTATTCTGTCAAAGGTAGAATTGTGAATGTTCCAACAGATGTACCTGAAAATATTGATGTTTTACCACGTTTACCACACAAGACAGACGTTATTCCTGTAGTATTAAAAAAGAAAAAGGGGTACAAAAGTAATGTCATGTTTCAGACTGTTCGTCCTAATGCTATTCTAGATGCTCTAAAGGTTCTGGAGAATTGTCCTATTTATAAAAAAGCTAATATAAAAATTGATTACGAACAAATAAATAAATTAAAAGATATGCAAAAAGGATATGAAAATGAAAAAAGTGATAATGAAAATGAAGTTGAAAACTCTGATTCTGATAGTGATGATGAACCCGTGAATATTCCAGCAGATCATACCATGTTAAACTCAGAAGCCATCGTATTTGCACCTGGAGAAAACTTTCAGCCGATACCTTTATTTTTAGATACAGATGCTGAAGCAATGAGTTTCATACGGATATACGGTGGTGAAATAAAAGATTACCCCAATCATATGAGCTATCAACAAATTACTAAGTCTGAAGTAATGCGTTCCGATAAAAGGGTAGCTTCATCTATTGATAAGCTATTTTTCTCCAGTACATATTTAAGAGCTCAAAAAATATCAAATAGTGTAGCTATGTGTATGAGGAAATGTAGTGGAAGAGAAAATGTTACAGCAGCTAATGTGCTGGTTGATGATTTTATTAAATCAATTACATTGCATGATAGCGGCTACAAAATGTTCACCCCTGACAGGGGTTCACCTGCATTTTGGGAGCAAAAAAAGAAGGAATTATTTGCCATGATCCGTCAGCTAGGACCTCCTACTTTCTTTATCACAGTATCTCCAGCTGAAACTAAATGGCCAGAACTTTTAGTAATTCTGAAAAAAGTGATTGATGGGATTGATATTACCGAAGATGAGGCTTTTAATATGTCATATATTGAAAAAGAACGGTTGATTAAAAATGATCCTGTGACTTGTGGTGTGTATTTTGATTATCGGCTTAGAAAATTATTTAATTTATTAAAAGAAAAAAATAGTATTTTCCGTGAATATGACTTGCTTGATAGTTATATACGCATAGAGTTTCAGCAGAGAGGCTCGCCACATGCACATTGTTTAATTTGGCTAAACAATGCTCCACAGGTTCAACCTGGTAACTTGAGTAGTATTAAACAATGTGAAACATTTATTGATCGTTTTATTTCTTGTAGACATGATAATTTTGAAGTAGATAATGAACTAATTAAATTCCAAGTGCATAAACACACTTTCACTTGTTGGAAAAAGAAAAAAAATGAGAAAGTTTGTCGTTTTGGGATCCCATCTTTCCCAATGAAAGAAACAAAGATACTGGAGCCATTAGGAGATACAATAAGTAAAGTTCAACTTAAAAAACTGAAGTCAGACTTTCTTGAAATACGTAAATTATTAGACGAAATGTATAAAAATCAACAAGATATGACAATAGATGAGTTTCTTTTGAAAATAAATATGTCTGAAGAACAATATATTATGACTATTAGGAGTTCGTTGAAAAGACCAAAATGTTTTCTTAAAAGGTCAATAAAAGATATAAGGGTAAATGCGTATAACCCAGAGATTCTTTCATTGCATAGATCAAATATGGATATTCAGTTCATTACTGATGTGTACTCATGTGCAATGTATATTTTGAATTATATTAATAAAAGTCAAAGTGGAGTTTCTAAAATACTAAGAGATGCTATGACAGAGGTTAAAAAAGGAGATTTTTCTTTAAAAGAAAAATTACGATTTCTGGCAAATAAATTTTTGAACGCTAGTGAATTTTCCGCTCAGGAAGCAGTTTTTTATTTGTTGAGTTTACCTCTATCAATCTGTTCCCGTGCCACAGTATTCATCAACACATCCCCACCAGAGAAAAGAGTATCTATTTTAAAAACTAAAAAAGAGCTTCAGCAATTACCAAGTGACTCAACAGAAATTTATAAGAAAGGAGTAATTGATCACTATGCGAAAAGACCTCAAGCACTGAAAAATGTATGCCTAGCAGAATTTGCAACTTTATACAATATTTCAAGTAAAAAACCCGTAAGTAATAGTTCTGATTCTGAGCATAGTGAAATAAGTGAAGATGAGTCAGTTCAAAATGAAACGACTGCCTCTTTGGGTTTGTACACTAAACGAAAGAAAGCTAAAATTTTAAGATACGTGAGGTATAACGTTGAGAATGATGAAATCAATTACTTTAGGGAACAGTTAATGCTATTTTTACCATGGAGAAATGAACAAGAGGACATAATAAATGTTAATCATAAAATAACATTCTTAAATTTCAAAGACATAATATTAAATAATCGAGCGCAATTTATATATGGAGACACGGGAGATGATGTCCCTACTGATGTTATTGATGCAGCTATAAAAGATCATGATGCTAAAAATGACGGAAGCGAAGAAGAAAGTAGTGACAGTGATGATGGAAATGAATTTGACATATTAAATAATAGGAATAATGAAGGTGATATTTTTACTGATACTGGTATTCATGTGAATAAAAAAACAGTCGATGAAATTACTTTTCCTGTTCCTCATTTGGTTGATGACAACTATTATGAGCAGATGGTTCGTACACTAAACGAAAAACAAAAAAAAATTATGTTGCATGTACTTAACAGACAAAAAGTAAGTAAAACTCCTATCTATGAGTGTGTGTTAGGAGGTGCAGGTGTTGGTAAATCAAGACTTATAGAGGCAATACATCAGTCGCTACTGAGGTATTATAATAGTCAGGAGGGGACAGATCTAGAATCCATAAAAGTTTTAATTTGCGCACCAACAGGTAAAGCTGCTTTCAATATTAAAGGAGTAACTTTGCATTCTGCATTTGTACTGCCTTTAAATCAATTCAGTCACGAAATGCCACCCTTGAGTAATAGTGTAAGTAATTCAATATTGTCAAAACTTCATGATTTAAAGCTCATTATAATAGATGAAATTAGTATGGTTGGAAGCAAAGTATTTGGTCAAATTAATTTAAGATTACAGCAAATTTTCCGTTCTAGTGAACAATTTGCTGGCAAATCGATCATTCTATTTGGAGATTTTAATCAATTGGCACCTGTTGGTGATAAATACATATTCAAACCAGATCCAAGTAATCCTTATGGAAAACTAATAGGAAATCCTTTATGGGATAAGTTTTCGTTTTTTGTATTAACGGATATAATGAGACAGAAAGACGACGCAAAATTTGCAATTGCACTTAACAATTTGGCAGAAGGAACTTTAACAACAGAAGAGGTTGATATGTTCAATTCCAGAGTGAATTGTCCAGAACCTCCAGAAACTATAAGATTATACAGAAGTAATGCTGAGGTGGACAATTTTAATGAATCTGTATTTAAAAATCGATCGGAAGTAACAACTGTCAACGCCTCTGATAGAGTGATTGGAAAGGTAAATGATACGGTTAAAAATTCATTATTAAAAGCAATTAAAAACCTAAAGGTTTCATCTACTTATGGTTTACCAGAATCTCTCAAGTTAAGTATTGGGATTCACTATATGCTGACTAATAATTTAAAAGTAGATGATGGTCTGGTAAATGGAGCTGTTGGAATTTTGAGGTATATAGAAAAGAATGTTGTTGGAGACATAAAAAGGCTTTGGTTTTATTTTAGTGACCCAAATGTTGGGAAAAAAACACGTACAGAAATTAAACACGTGTTTGCTGCTAAAGGCATAGACGAGTCCTTAACACCTATTGAAATGGTTTGCAAAAATGTCAAACCTAGGCAGAATACCTTGGCTATGGTTATGAGACGTCAGTTTCCGGTTGTACCAGCAGAAGCGATTACAATATACAAAAGTCAAGGTGGAACATATAACTCTGCGGTAGTAAATTTAAAACCTGGAATGAAGCGTAATGAGCTTTATGTAGCTCTTAGTAGAGTAACATCGCTTAATGGACTCTTCATTAAAGGTAATTTTGTCAACCCTCAAAAATGTAACGATGAGGTAAGCAAAGTGATAAAAAGTGCTGTTGTTGAAAAACCAGTTAATATGGAGTTAATGTTTTTAGAAAAGAATAATTCAGAATTTAGTATTGTTTTCCATAACATTCAATCTCTAAGAAAACATCACGGTGACATTGAAGCTGATCAATTCTTGACACGTGCCACTATTATCGCTCTAGTAGAGACCTGGACAGTAAATACTGACAATGTTGGTTTAAGTGGATACAAAGAAGTATTCAGAGTAGATGTAGAGAAAAACTACCGGCACGCTTACGGTATGGTGGTGTACTGTAAGGCGGAATTTGCTGAGAATGTTAATGTTCTGTTCCAATATAACTGTGAAGAAAAACAAAATGCTTGTAATATGGTGGTTCTGAAAATTAAAGAAATAAGCCTGTGTCTAACCTATAAACCACCTTCAACCTCTTTATCGAAAATCAAAAATTACCTAAATATCATGATTGATGTTGCATTAAAAAACAGTGATAAAGTTTTAGTGTTGGGAGATTTTAACATAGATATAATGAAATCGGATGGGAAATATTTTGATTCATATTTGAGATCAAAACAGATATGTAATAAAATATTAAATCAACCATCCACAAATGGTATGAGTCAAATTGATCTTTGCTATTCAAATATAAACGGGCTTGTCGCTTCCTATTTTGAATCTTATTTCAGTTATCACAAACCAATTATTTGTGTTAATAAGGATGACCTCCTTATACCTACGATAACATCACAACATTATAAAAATATTGATTCTCAATTAATTAATGTTCACCCAAAGGTTGTTACAAATGTAGAACAATATCCAGAAGTATCAGCTGCGGAGATTGTTCCAGATGAATCAATTGAAGAACCTCCAAACTCAAATATGGAACATAACTTTGTGGGTTTCCAAAATTTAGATGGAGTATCATGTTATGCCAATGTTGTCTGCCAGTGTATTCTTTTTATCGCTCCATTACATGAAGCAGTAATGGCTGAGAATAACGAGGTAATAAATAACCTTATGAGGTCTTATATTGATCCTACAGTAAAAGTTTTAAGCTCAATGGAATTAAGACAGTTAGTAGATAAAGATAATAATATAAGATTGTTTACACTGAATGAACAGCAAGATGTGCCCGAGTTTATATTGTATTTAAAAAATTCTTTTCCAATGTTTGAACTAGTTTCACAACATTCACTGTTCTATGAGTACAAATGCACTAACTGTAACTATACCTCAATTATTAATGAAGGAATTAAAAATATTATTCTTCCTATTTATACATCTTACAATACAACTTCTTTAAAAAAATTGTTTGAAAAAAGTTATGGAAGCTGGGATTTTGATCAAAGAAACTGTAATCATTGTGGTTCTATTAACTCTATTATGTCAAGAAGTTATGTAAATTTGGATAGAAATTGTTCGGTATTATTTTTACAACTATTAATCTTTGAAGGAAATGGAATTAGTACTTTTAAGAAGTCCCTCACTCTATGTAATTTGCATTCTGAAGTCATAGAAATAAGTGATTATAATTTTAAAATCTCTGGTATAATCAATCATCATGGTACACACTTATCAAGTGGACACTATACTTGTATACTTAGAAGTGGGGACTCTTGGTTCAATGCAAATGACAATATTGTAAAACAATGTGATGAACCAAAACATGTAAATGATTCTTATGTTATAGTGTTAGAGAAATGTTAAAAGCATTTTTTGGATAAATGTTAAAAGCATATATAATAATGCAAACCATATTACTTGATAAATGATTATCTGATAATTATAGCCTTGTATTTAATAAATCTATTATTATTAATATTAGATTTTTATGATAAAATATGCAATTAAAAAATATATAATAACCATGATAAATTTGTTATGTTTTAACAGATCAGCTTGATGTCATTTCAAGAAGAATGAACGTACAGTAAACCCTTTCTTAAGTGACCTCGTTTTAACAGATGATCGGATTATCCACCCTTGGTGAAAAAAATTTAAGACTGTTTTAATCATCCCTATTTTTAGAATAGTTCGGTTTACATTTTCTATAAATTGATATATTCCAGTTTCAATTCCCGGTGATAAGAAAGTCAAGCTTAACTCTACATTTTGTAACGAGTTAAAATATTTTGAATACAGCATGCACATATTAAAACTTATAGCATATGCATTACTGCATCAAAAAATATGTTTAAAAAATTTTGACAAGTTATTAAAATTGTTATTATAATAAATATTTAAAAAAAAGTATATTATTAAGTTTATAAAGTTTATTTTTCAACTGTGTTTTGGAATTATTTGTGATATTTCTAAGGTAATTATTAAAAAAATAAATTGATAATTATAATTTGTTTTTAAAAATAATTGAATAACAGCTCTATAATGATGTTAATATAACCCTAAATCAATAAAAATTTTATTTTTAGGTGTTCAGAGGATTACCCATTTTAAATTACCTTTTATGTTATCTGACCTAGGTACGGCCCTGTATAGGTTGGTTAAGAGGGGGTCTACTGTACTCCTTCACCTGTCATTGATGAAAACTCTCTCCTTCAAGTCTGGATTTACAATCTTGCAGCTGTTAAGCCGCCATATTAATGGCGGTTGAGTTTAAAGCCTAAACAAATTAAAATAGTGAGCTGTCATTTTCATGACGGTAGTGTTCAACACCTTCATGGTGTAATAGTGAGCCGCCTTGTTCAAGGCGGTAGGGTGTCGCACCTTCATGGTGTAATAGTAAGCCGCCCTTTTGAGGGCGGTAGGGTGTCGCACCTTCTTGGTGTAATAGTAAGCTGCCCTTTTTCAGGGCGGTAGGGAGTCTAACCTTCATGGTTTAATAGTAAGCCGCCCTTTTCAGGGAGGCAGGGAAAGGGTTTTTTCTCCATAGCACAGTCCTTTTGTGTGACAAAGGCTGTGTGAACCTCTTTTTCCCTAAAAAAAAGTAGTGACCTCCAAGATGGTGGAGAGGTTGACGTCCTTTGGAGGCTTATGCAATCTTGCAACAAACATCCACTAGTCACACACTTAAAAAAAATTAAATTATATTTTATATCCAAATATATCACATACAAATTTATAAATACATTAAATAAGTTTATCTATAAAGTAAATTCTAATAAATATGTGTCCATTAGAAAAATTTCAAAAATATTTCCAATCATTAGAGAAATGGAAATTCGCTGAGTACGCAGGTCTGCTGCGACGGTTGTATTTTATTATTCGATTATTTCTTATTATTTTAAAGTTGAGGTACGTTTGAGTGTTTTAGTTCAACCATACCTTAGTATTTACGCATTAATATTGTATTGATTTTTCATACATTTTTAAGCTTTTTCATACATTTTTATTTTTATCTAACAATTATAATATTTTTATGTTATTAAAATATATTGGGTATAATTCGAATTTGAGATTGCAGTTTTTTAATCACCTTGAACTAAAAAAACGCAAATTAATAATCACAAAAACTATCGATTGTATCGATAGTTTTTTTTAAATATCGAAAACTATCGACAGTCCGACTATTGATAGTATTTCAGCACTACTCTATGAGGTTGTCTGGACTCGTCGACGCCGACGGTCAGTCGAAGGTCGAATTGATTTAGATATTGCTGTATAATGTATGTTTTCCTGTTGAAAGGTGAATCATTCATCTCTTTATAACTTTTCACTGCATATTGGAGTACTTTGACGATAAATAACTAGTCTGTTGTATTTTTACATTTATATTACGTTCCAGACACCAAACATTTTACTTTTATAATCCTATTTAATTCTGTTATAGTTCAAAAGTACCACGTGATGCCTCAAGCTTTCTCTGTTCACTTTCATAAGAGAGATGGCGAAATAAATAGGCGTGGCTTTGACTTTAAGATAAGCTTTTGTCAAATGTAAAACATGATCGTGTTTTACACATAAGAAAAGAAAAGGGCTTTTCCGAGTTTTTTTTCGAAAGGCTCGGAAAAAGGTTTCTATCACACTTGCGTAGTAATATCGATACGCGTTTCTACATCAAGCTTAAAAACCCCTAAGGTATGTAGGCCTACTTGCATGATACTGAATACTTGGTTGTGAACGCAATCTTATAAAATCTTTTAAGTGTAGCCTACTTACCGTTATTTTTTTTTTTTTAGATAAAATGGATGGTTTATGGTGTTAATTTTTTTAACCAAACGCTGGAAAACTTTTTCCGTTTTACTGAATAATTTATCTTTTCAATAGCAACGGTTTTTGGCCAGGGCACGTTACAGAAAATGAGTGCTATAAATTTTTGATTCAATGAAACGACAAAATCTGCTGATGGTTGTTTTTTCTTGGTTGTTTTTCTGTTTTTTTTTCTACTTGATAACTGTTATTTGAAATTAACTGTTACAACATTTGGGACTTTTTCCCAAATAACTGTTGTGACAAAATACTGTAGCCTAGTAGTTAATTTTTGGCAGTTGATGAAAAATTAAAGCGGATATGATATTTACTCTACGATAGAGTATTATGATTGATTAACATCTGTGGTTTGATTAAAAGTTAAGATTTATGGTAGTCTTGTTATAGTCGTAAGTTTAGAACTTCCATGCTAATTATTAATTCTGCCCGGGATAAAAAGTTTAGGGGGTTTTGAGTTTGTTAGGGGGTAAATTTTTAACATTTATCTGCACCCCTTATTTTCAAGGGAATATTATTGGTTACAATTAATTATTTGGAGAAATTACTCATCCTTGAGTTATAATAATCTGCAAGTTAAATTCTTGTATAGGTCGATTCAAATAACAAGGCCCAATCCGTCCATAAGACTGTTGATAATTTTTTCATTGGGCTTATGGACGGAGTAGACCACCTAATTTTACTCGGACTAATAATAATGATAATAATAATCATAATATTATTATTACAAAACAGTTAAATTTTAGGTTACTTTTAGTAACAGTTACTGTTATAGTAGTAAACAAAAAAAAAGACGCTTTAGCTCATAGGCGTCGCGTGAACCAAACTTTTGGAGGGGCACAACTGACCGGTGGGCCGGGGGGTACGGGGATCCTCCCCCGGAAAATTTTGGTTTTTTCGTACTCAAAAGTGGGGTTTTAAGCCTTAACATCTGCAAAATATAGAGCACTAAAAACCTTAGTTTTTAAGATTTCAAAGTAAATTTGCGGGAAAAGTTCCACTACTACTACTTAGCTTTTAACACATGATTGTTGAAGAGTGTTTACCTCAAAACCATTGCAGTTATTGTGGTCTTTCTTTGACCGTCTATCTTTAAGAAAATAGGCGGTCAAAAAATATATATTCACGATTCCCCTATTTTCCTGGCCGTTTCATTGCCGTTATGTCACTCTCGTCTGCAGCTTGAAAGTTAAACGCCAAGTTAGAGAATGACAGAATGACAGGCACTAGGCGCAGCGCACCAACCTTCGCCCAGGCAAAGAACGGGCCTACTCAACGAATGTATATCTCTTCATCCAACCTCTTTGTTTAGCCAAATAATTCAACTCATATATCAATTGAATGTAATAATAATTAAATATAAAAATACAAGGGAATTTGAACGATTGATATGGTAAAAATAAACATCTAATTTAAAAACTGGTTTAAATTACTTATGAGTATAGAAACGACTTAAAAGAATAGCAGAAAATAATTTGTATTTGGCTTTTTAATGTTGTTCGGCGGCTACGAAAATAAACTTTTATATGTTGGGGGGGGGGGGGCACGTGCCCCCCCCCGGCGCGACGCCTATGCTTTAGCTTATCATTAGCAAAGCAGAGTTTGAAGCCTGGGGCGCCCGCCGCGAGATCGCGTGCAGGTCGGGCCGCGATCGACCGAGAAATCTCCGCTGACGTGATCGCAACGACACCCGCAACCCCCATTCATTCTGAGTTCTTCAAGAGGAGGCTTTTATCTCAGAAATTTTTTGTTGTTTTATTACTATCGCACTTGTGATTTTGTTCAATTTTTTATGTTTATTCTGGACATTTACCGTCGATAAATTAACTGCACTAGAGGTCATACATGAGCTTCGAATTTACTGAAACTGCTGGTCACTTATCTCAAATATAAAGGGAAATAGGGAAAGTAATTTTGAAGCTTGCAGTCGTATTAAGCCGGTAAAATAATTGTTTACCGTTAAATAAACCATGGTGGACAGTTTTAAAATCAATAGGAATAGCTTATTGGGTCTCTTGAGATGTTTTTTTATTTATTTAAAACTAATTTAGATGACGATTGTAAACTGACTAAAACGTTCCTTACGAAATTCCAGTAGAAAAGTGTTGGAGGATCTTTTAAGTACTCTTAGAAAAATCCCTTTAATTGCATAAACTAAAAGACAAAATTAGTCTTTAAAGAGCTTTTCAACTAACAAATAGTGTTGTATTTTCATAGATGCGTGCAGTGATGGTGTTTTGAAAATGACGTTTACGTCCTGCCTTACTTAACAGGCCTAGTATTTTTATAGGATTACTGTATTTCGACGTTTTGCTGAACAACGACTTTGTATGTTGATAGGTCATTCTTCTTGATCCTGTACCGAGCCATTTTAAGTTCGAACCCACTCCTTAAAAATTGCTCGCTCCTAAAACTTATAAAAAACTGTTCTGTTTCATCCATTGGAAATCTAAAAACACAAAGTAAAAAACAAGGGAACTTATTTGAAAATATGAAGCGTGTAAGTATGATTTATTTTTAAGTAATCATTTTAGCCTCTGTCATTTTAGATTTTAAATAATCAACAGCATAACACCCCAATATGTAACAATAGATAACAATATGTATTCTACCTGCTGATTTCGGCCTATTCAATGTCAGTGTATCATTAAATAGCGATTTGAATGAAGGTCACAAACTAATTATATGCGCATGTATTGTCCCAGTTGTAGATTTCGCTGGGGTAATTTCCACTGACCTTGTGTTGTAATTATACATGTACAATGTACTCTCTGTTATCTATTGCTGAATGTTGTCAATACTATGTTTGGATTGACTTACTTTGACTCTTTTGCACCTGCTATTGTACAATAAAATAATAATCACTAGAGATCACCCAGTGGTCGGAATTCACCGAAATAATTTTTTGTTTTCTTTTTATCTTTGCTTCAATAAAAGCTTATGCCAATTATTTTGTTTGTTCTTCGTTGTTGTCCCGTTACAAACAGTACGCCAACCCATAAGGCCCATGTCAATTTTTAAATATTTGAAATTGATTTTTAAATGTATTCATTCAAGTATCAAAGAACAGTGTAAATTTTAAAGGGATCCTGTATCTCTTCCGAAAATTACCTTTTCGTCATACTGTCCGGAAAACAGCCTTTTTTAGTTCTCTAAATCGTACGCAAAATGATCGTTTTTGGATCACTTCGAATAGGAGTACTGAAAAAACATATGGTAAATTTTGCCTTATTGTAATAATGTCAAAATTTGTTTATGTTACGTTTGAAAGGTTGAACGATTTCTTAACTTGTGTTTGTAAACAACTAACAGATGTGTAAATAACGATGACTATTTGGATAACCTCAAAATTATGTAGTCTATTTTTTTAACGATTAAATGGTTATTTATACATAATGATGAAAATAGTTGTTCATCACACGGAGCAACAGTGTCTCCTTGGTACTCGATCGCATTTCCAAGCCCGGCTGCGCCTCGCCTGTAAATTACGATCTCGTACCAAAAAGATCCACTTTCGCTCCTAGTGATGAAAACTACTATTCTATCGACGAGCTTGGATTTTTCCTAAGATGCACTGATGCACAGGACGCTGAGAAAAAAAGGATCATAAGATTCATGGATTTCTTTTGGTAAGGACTGGTCCCATTGATAAATTATTGTTTATAATAGGTTGTATTGTGCCTTTGCATTTGGTTCCTTAGATTATGTCTGGTGTTATTCAGTTGTATGTATTGTTATTTAATAATGTAAGTCTTTTTTGCGTTACTTATGCACATCATAATTTTATTTTATGATAGTAACAATAATAATGTAACGTAGTGTATATGACAGATAAAAAAACCTTAATACTGGAATATCCTCCTTTGTAAAAAAATATGGCATTCATTCTACCCTATCCTGTATACAACTACCAACGAGGGGGGGGGGGGTTTGTCCCTACTGCCATTGCAACAATGAATGAAAATCATAGTCATTCCTTCCAGATATTTTGAATGCTGAAGAGCATAACCAAATTAACTGTTGTATTCGCTACAATATTATTGCCCACATCTTTACTAATTGCAACAATATATATCTTAATAGGCAAAAAAACTTAAGATGCCGTATTTTCCCGTATTTTAATCTAGAAATTCTGAATAGGTTTTCTTTCAGAAAGATTACTCTGAACAATGAAAGTTTCATAATAGAGTAGAATATTCAGGACCTGTGTCCATACTTCGGTTGCACACGGTTGTTTATGCGCTTGGTGGTTCGTGAGATTACATTTATCGAAATTGCAGCAACTATCTCAACATTAGTTCAGGTACACCAATGTGAGTTTCTGTTCACTCATTTTCACATTGTAAAGGTAGAGACAATATGACGTGATCACTGATCACTTTTCCAATTACAATTCTTATGAAAATAATAAAATAGCATTTCCTCTACTACAGGGTCCCATTCAATCTTTTAAGAGAAAGTATCAGATCCTGTCACAACAACGTAAATGCATTGTTGTGGTTTGACATGTCAACGTTTCAACAGGACATGCTGCGACCGGAAACACTAGTGCTTAAACAGCGATTTGTAGTCCAACTAACTGGGCATTAACCTTGAAACCGCCTGCATTGCAGGCCTATGTCAGTAAATAAACAGAGAACGTTTATACAAAGGCGTCCGCTGTTTTGAAAATTTTAACGTCTGAGTTAAATACCCGTTTTGCTGCTATAACTATCGCCCAAAAATATATTATATTTTTCTCGTCTATATTTAACGAACTGAATGATAAAGTTGACATTGTTGATATTATAATAATGTGTAGGACAAGTAGCACAACATCAGGTTTTATTTTTTACATATTTGATTTTGCATTATTTTTAGAAATAATAGACATACTTAGCAATAAAATTAAACGACAGTTTAATGCTCTGTTATTATATTTTTAAGCATAACATGCTTATGACCACAAGCGATAATCATTAATTATGTTTTTCTCCGTTTAATTCGACTCATAGATCCAGTGAGCAAGTGGTTGTCGTGATATATTTGTTTGCTTCCCCCTTTCTGCTCAACAACTCGCTCCTGAGTACCCTAAGTTCTCTTTGGCGATCAACTTATCATTTTTTTAATCCAATGTAAGTAAAGTTATGCGTAGGCCTCTTGATTTAGTCCTAAAATAATTTGAAATACAATTCAATTTTTGTAAATGGAAGTTGTTCGATAGATTCATAACGTTACTAATACACGTATGTGAACTTCACTTTACAAAGTATAAATCGGGTTCGTGTACAAAGGGAAAAAATATTCGTGAGCAATAATAGTGAATAGCGTGTGCTAGGTTGCAGTCCCCTTGTGTCCTTGAACCTTGGCTGGCCTTGAATTGTCTAATTACGATCATTTAGCTGAAGTCGAGTCTCTCTGACTGTCGGAGAAAACTGACCCAACCAGCTTTATTTGATTTTACTTGTTATAGAAGATCAGTAATAATGATTTTATTTTTCCAATTCTAATAATACTTTTACTTAACGCTTTTCTTATTATAAATTCTTAATTATTATAACTGTATTATTACCTATTCCTTTTCGGTTTTTGATTTATTAGTTGTCGCTGAGAAATAAAAAATGCCTTTGTGATGGATAAGCAAGATAAGCACTATATTAATCCCAATTTTTCTACATTGCTTAACACATCAACTTCAAAGAGGAAGCAAACATTGTACCTCATTTGTATTTTTATTTTTTTATTTTCATCATCATCAATTACAGAAAGAATATTACAGAAAGATTTAAAAGAGGAGAAAGAGGAAATGTGCTTCTTAAGGAGAACGTTTAAAATTCAATACACTGAAAAATTTAAATTATATCCCAATTAAAAATTTGTTGGCTTGAAGACCTCTAACTTCGTTAGGTTTCATAATTCCATTGGAGATTTTAATTAGATAATTTCACCTTAATGCTGTGATTATGATTTAAACTGTCAGTACTTCATGTGAATTACCTAATAACTCCCTCAATGCCCTTGCTCATGAACATGTCATTTTTAATGTATTTTGTGTATTCAGGTATTAATTTTTAATCTGCACTTAACAATACAATTTCAATGATAAATAATATGTAAAGTATGTTTGTAAACTCTAAAAATGAATTGTATTTTTTGTGTAAAGTAAGTTTAGGTTGGTCAAGGTCAAACGTTTTACCAAGCCAAGTGCTAAGGGCCATGCCACACTGGTCGAGTAGGAGGGCAAGTTAGACGAGCGAGTTAGATTCGACCGTCAACTCGACCAGTGTAAACCAACTTTTTTCAAATGGGCAAGTCGAGTTGACAATTCTAATCAATAGGAATCAGCTGATCCTACAGTATAGCATCTTGGCAGAGTTACTCGACCAATGTGACGTGGCACTAAAAGCCGATGTTTTGTCCTGGAGGCAGGAAACCCTATTGTCTCTTTTTACATGGTGAAATAAAATTAAATATTTTGTGAAAGCAACTCAAATATAAAATTTCTAGAAATTTTAAACTAATTCTAATGTAGGTGTGAGTATCAAAATAAAAATGTACCATTTAAATATATAATTTTTTCAATATAATAATTTGCATCGTACAGTGAAAGGTCTTGTAACAATCAATAACAAACAAATTTTAAAACGATACGGAAAAGAAAGGTTGTAATGGGTGTTATAAAGTAAAACAGCATTGTATTTCCTGTCATGAAAGACCATTGTAGCTTGGATCAATTGTTGCGTTGACACGTGCAATTACATTACAGGTTTTGTCCAAATTGCTGGGCGATAAATGGGTTATTGGTATCACCAATTGATTGTAATTGCATTGCAATCATAATTCCACTAGCTTTTACTGATCTCATAGAACAAATTTTCATTATTGGAAAAAGTGAAATGACTTTAAAATATAAATCACAATTTATCATATTAAAGTTCTTGAACAAATACAGGCGCATATTAGTCTGTGCTTAATACAATATACAAATATTTATAAATGTATTACTGTATGTGTATACATAATAATTATATAATATTAAAAAATATATATTAACTGGCTGGGTGGCACAGAGGTAGTGCTAATTTCATAAAACGATGAGCGCCTGATTAATCCTAAGCTAGACCTTAGACAATTTCACTAAAAATTAAGATTTATGAAAATATTTTTATGAAAATATTTTAATATTTTAAGCTATTTTAGGCAACACTGTACAAACTCTCAACCTGGATTTGTTTGGAATATTGATTGAATTAGCCGAAGGCAAATATTCTCTCATTTCTTGATACAATTTTGCTAAAAATTAAGATTTTTGAGAATATTTTGATATTTGATGTTATTTTAGGCAGTATTATACAAACTCCTCACCTTGATTTGTTTGGAATATTGATTGAATTAGCCAAAGGCAAATATTTTCTCAGTTCTTGACACAATTTTGCTAAAAATTAAGATTTTTGAGAATATTTTGATATTTGATGTTATTTTAGGCAATATTATACAAACTCCTCACCTTGATTTGTTTGGAATATTGATTGAATCAGCCGAAGGCAAATATTTTCTCAGTCAACACTCACTAGCCAAAATAACCCACTTCAGTTAAAAAGTTCTGAAAATAACCCAGAACGTTTTTAGCCCTCTTACTTTGATTATTATTAAGATAAATTTATATAGACAAGTGAACATTTGTTACAGTTAGTTTTATTGTATAAAATCCCTCCTAAGAATGTTTCGAAGTGTCTAAACAAATAAACTTTCAGAAGTTTCAGTTGTGTTTAAATCGTCTAACTTGAGTTAACAACTTAATTTTTTATTTTATTAATCTTTGTACCGTGTAAACACCAAAAAATGGTGCAAACTCATTGGTCTGCCATCGCCGCCGCCGCCGTTGGTCGGTCCATTGTTGGTGTTTTGTATCTTTGTTGTTTCTTGTTAACTCAAGTTCTGTATTTTTATTTTTATTTTAACCATTATAATTTAAAAATAGGTAACTAGAAAACAGAACAATATCAACGGTTTAAATCATGGACGGGGTTAGACTGTAAAATTTGGGGGTACCAGCTCTCCCAGCTCACCTAAAGTATTGAATAGTAAAACTCAAACATCAAACTCCTATTCAAATAGTCTGTTTAAGGAGTTGTTCATAGTTTAAAGCAAACTGAAAAATATAGTTTTTCATAATTACTCAAAATTTCTGAACAGATATTTCTCTAGACATCTGTATGGTTTATTCTATTTATTCTATTGGGCACTACTTACTCTCAAATTTTAGTAAACATTTTGGAAAAAAATTGTTAATTTGTTTTTTGTGGTTTGAAGCAATTAAGGGGTAAAACCACTAGAATAAAAAAATAAAAAATATCTATAGATATTGTAATTTTGTACCTACATGACAAATTCATCGAAATCGGACCATTCATCAAAATCAGTCATATCTAGACCACTTCCACATGGACGGACATACATCACTTAACCAATTTGAATTTAAACATTTTGACACAAGCAAAAATGTTTTCCTTTATAGAGAGAGAGAGGAAATAAAAAGTGATTTCAAGGATGGATTCGCAAATCAAAAATATTTGTTCTCTCAGCATGAATGTAAGTTGTTATTTATTGTGCTTTGTTCTCTTAAATATTGAACCCGGTGGTTTTGTTGCAGTTGACAAGAAGACCATTCTGGATGGCGTGTGCGGGAGGTTCAGGCCGGGCCGTCTCAGCGCGGTCATGGGCCCGTCTGGCGCGGGAAAAACCTCCCTGCTCAACATCCTCTCCGGCTTCACGTGAGTTCTGGCACAGCCTGTATAACGGGATACATGTAGTCAATGTTGAAGGAGGCTGTGTTCTGTGAACTTCATAGTCAATGCCTCAAAATGTGTGTGTGTGGTTGTAAGTGCTTGGTTTTTCTTCACATTAGTATGATAAAAATTTACCATTTTAATTTCAAGAATAGAACGTAGAGATATCAAATGTTATCTCCAAATCTTCCAGGGCAATCCCCCAGGATTCATTTGGTGCAAATTAGTTGCCTCTATGGCTTTTCATACCCAAGGTGGTACTTTGCCTCGTCAATACACTGCTCTGGATTTTTCTTGGTCCATCGCTTCTTCCTCTCTCCTTTCTAGGCTTCTTGGGTCTTCTCTAACCTGGTCTCTCCATCTCAGCTTGGCCTTCCTGGTAGTCTTCTGCCCAGTGGGTTGTTTGCTAGGATGTTTTTGACTTAGCAGTCCTTCTTTTAGTAGGTACATGGACAGCCCATACTATACTTCTATTTCTCACCCTGACTGCAATATCTGGGTGGTTCATAAATTGTTCATTGTTGTTCTTAATATTTTGTATTGAAATGCTGTAAGGCAATTTTTATAAAACCGTTTATTGAAATTCTTTATGTAAACCCACGTAAACTCTTTGAAACTAATTTAATACTTATAAATTAGGTCTATCTTTCCAACAGTTGGATGAGGGCTAATTAATGTACATTAGTACATTAATGTTACCAAATGCTAAAATTCATATTTGGCCAGTTGTGTAGAAGGTTGATTTACCAAAAAGATTGTTGGGAATTCAAGATATCAGAGTAGGAAAATTTGATTATTTTTGAAGTAAGATTTTAACATAATAGCAATTTCAATTTTGTTGTAAAATGACTGCAAAATATAGAAACCAAGTTTTTGTTTCAACTGATTAAGTTGATTATACTTGAATTAATAAAACTATGAAGCGCGAGAGGGAGGGAAATTTCTATACCCATCATTCGCCAGCGACAGGCCAACCCCTGGAAGTCAGGCGAAAACACACGAGGAGTTCCGAAATATCCAAAAATTCCAAAATCTAAGTGTTACCTTCTAGCGGACAATCAATACACTCTTAGGGCAAGATATAAACAACAACAAACCAAATGATTCATCCAGTAGGAAACGACGTTGTGACAAAAAAAAACCAAAATGCTCCAGCCAATGATCTACTTAAGCGGGATCTTAAGAATAATACTCATTGGGTTTCGTTTGTTTTCCAAGAGACATGCCTGGCGCTGGCAAACGATATGTAAAATTTCCCTCCCTCTCACGCTTCATAGTTGTATTAATTCTACTATAATTTATGTTCAATTTCCCCAACTAGCAGGTTGGAAATTCCCAATTTTTGATTTTCAAATTCTAGGGGGGAGGCTCCCTGGCTTACACATGTGTTTTGTGGACAGATCGCCACTCAACTTGTCCGGAGCCTTCACAGTCGAAGGGGAACCCAAGAACCTGAGCCGGCTGAAGAAGCAGTCTTGCTACATCACCCAGCAGTTCAGCACGGACTGTCTCATCTTACACTTGTATATATTGTGGACAGATCGCCACTCAACTTGTCGGGTACGATCACAGTCGGAGGGGAACCCAGGAACCTGAGCCGGCTGAAGAAGCAGTCTTGCTACATCACCCAGCAGTTCAGCACGGACTGTCTCACCTTATACTTGTATATATTGTGGACAGATCGCCACTCAACTTGTCGGGTACGATCACAGTCGGAGGGGAACCCAGGAACCTGAGCCGGCTGAAGAAGCAGTCTTGCTACATCACCCAGCAGTTCAGCACGGACTGTCTCATCTTACACTTGTATATATTGTGGACAGATCGCCACTCAACTTGTCGGGTACGATCACAGTCGGAGGGGAACCCAGGAACCTGAGCCGGCTGAAGAAGCAGTCTTGCTACATCACCCAGGAGTTCAGCTCGGACTGTCTCACCTTACACTTGATATATTGTGGACAGATCACCACTCAACTTGTCGGGCGCGATCACAGTCGGAGGGGAACCCAGGAACCTGAGCCGGCTGAAGAAGCAGTCTTGCTACATCACCCAGCAGTTCAGCACGGACTGTCTCATCTTACACTTGTATATATTGTGGACAGATCGCCACTCAACTTGTCACGTGTGATCACAGTCGGAGGGGAACCCAGGAACCTGAGCTGGCTGAAGAAGCAGTCTTGCTACATCACCCAGGAGTTCAGCACAGACTGCCTCACGTTACACTGTATATATTGTGGACAGATCGCCACTCAACTTGTCGGGTGCGATCACAGTCGGAGGGGAACCCAGGAACCTGAGCCGACTGAAGAAGCAGTCTTGCTACATCACCCAGGAGTTCGGCATGTACTGCCTCACCTTATACTTGTATATATTGTGGACAGATCGCCACTCAATTTGTCGGGTACGATCACAGTGGGAGGGCAACCCAGGAACCTGAGCCGGCTGAAGAAGCAGTCTTGCTACATCACCCAGGAGTTCAGCATGTTGGACTACCTCACAGTGAGAGAGACGCTACATATCGCCGCCTGCCTCAAGCTGCCACTCCACGTGTCTGGCAAGAAGAAGTGGATGGTGGTCAGTGGACAATCAGCATCGTAACTTTGTAATAGTTGACAATCAGTATCCTAACTTTGTAGTAGTTGGCCATCAGTATCGTAACTTTGTAATTGTCGACAATCAGTATCGTAACTTTGTAATAGTTGACAACCAGTATCGTAACTTGGTAATAGTTGACAATCAGTATCGTAACTTTGTAATAGATTACAATCAGAATTGTAACTTTGTAATAGCCGACAACCAGTATCGTAACTTTGTAATAGTCGACAATCAGTATCGTAACTTTGTAATAGTTAACAATCAGTATCGTAACTTTGTAATAGTTAACAATCAGTATCGTAACTTTGTAATAGTTGTCAGGCAGTATCGTAATTTTGTAATAGTTGACTATCAGTATCGTAACTTTGTAATAGTGGACAATCCTAGATTAGAATATTTTTAACCAAAAGGAACAATCTCCATATGCAGTTCTTCATACTCTCATTACTTAACTTGTTACTAGAGGATAAAATGATGAGAGAATTGTATGAGATTACAATAGTTTGGCCTTTTAAAATTCAAAGTTGGTTGAATTTTTTTTCTTTCAAAACTTCCAATATGCTGATTGATTTTTGTGACACTTTAATCAGTACAGAGGTTTCATGGAAAATACCACCATAATGCAAGGACGCAACACCATACATGCTGAGATCTGTCACGATAAAATGTTATCAGATGTGGAAATTAGAGTGTGAAACACATTCAACACTGAAACAGCAATGGAACGCAAAGAATATCAGCATGTGAGGCTACTCAATAATAAATAATATGTTGTATTTTCTGTAAAAAATCTCCTCTATGCTCCTTATTTGTAACTGTTGGTTTCCATAACATTAAATGCCCACCCCCATGGGCCTTTTAGGCCTGTGTGGAGATTTGATGTCAGCAAGGTACCATATGAGCAATATTCACATAGTCAAGCGAAAGGTGACCGCTCAGCCACTCTTTGGTTGAACAGGAGTCTCCCATGTCTGGGATCACGTGGCTACAATCTACCTGCCCCTGTGGTATTAAAATATATTAATAATTAATTGAACTAATAATACTAAATTAAACTTATACTAAACTGTTTTGAAAGGTAGAAGAAGTGGCAAAAACCTTAGGACTCAGTGGAGTCTTGGAATCGAAGGTTCGCTCTCTCTCTGGTGGCGAGAAGAAACGAGTCTCGATAGGGATGGAACTAGTCACAAACCCACCGATCATGTTCTTCGATGAACCCACAAGGTATGTACATATTATAGGAGACTTACATTACTGTCTAGATGGTTATATTTGTTAAATCACAAAGAAAAAATAAGCTAATAATTGTTAAATTGAAGAAAACCATAAAGAAGCTGGCAAGTCCTTGATTTTCAACAAAAAATTCTCCTCTCTACTCCTTATTTGTAAGTGCATGTTGGTTTCTGTAATATAACACAATGCTCTGATTTTTATCAATGATCTCTATTGGATTATCAGTGTGGGTCTTTGGATTAACACTAAAAATTACATCTAGGAAGAATAAAGGGCATCCTTAGTTCGCGAAAGCACCAACCTTACCAAACTACGAACTGATTTTTACCCGATGAACCCTAGGACTGCCATTCTAGAGAGCAAATCATGCTGGGTACAGTTTGTACCACCATTGTTCTACCACTCTAGAACACCACTGTACTACTACTACAGTATAACAAAAGCCCAAAACAGCTTAGGGCTGCGTGACAGTAAGGGTTAAAAAAGGTATTTTGAGTCACTTTAGGGGATAGGGAATATTTTGGATCCAGAACATAATGTAACTTGAAAAAAGAAAAAAATAAGCACTTGTAGTGAGGCCAATAAGTCTCAGAGGGACCCCTCAGAAACCTAGGCTAAGGGCCCAGCTGACGTGTGAAGGGGGGGGGGGGGTTGTTGTGGGGAATGCTCCACCCTCATACATCCATTACTGGTACTTTGGTATTATACGGAGGCCACCCTTATACAGCATGCTGCGGCGGTTACATTAGGTTGGGTTATCATGAATATGTTAGTAGGACTTTCCTCATTTTGTTACGAATCTTAACGATACCAGATGAGATATACTTTTCCCCGCCAAATCCCTTCCAAGTAGACCAAAGATCAGTTCGTTGACCGGAGCGAGCGCAACACCTGTCACCGCCGAAAGTATGACTAATCTGGTATCGTTTTATTCGTAATAAAACAAGGAAAGTCCTGCTAACATATTTATGACAACCCAACCTAATATAACCGCCGCAGCGCACCGTATGAGGCTCGCTGTACATGTGGCTACCGAGTGTAGCCGCTAGCGAAGGCGTCAGTTGAACTCAGTCCTTGCCAATATCGCTGTCTTCTGTGAGGACGAACATAAAGAACCCTGATCATAATTATGTTAAAATTGGACAGTAAGTCAATTAAAGTATATTCTTTCCAATTATATGGTTATTTTTGGTATCCAGTAAATAAAATCTCTAAAAAAATAGTGGCCTCCTTATAATACCAAAGAACCTAATTACCTCCCATTACCCTCACACTCATTACTGAGTGTGGTGTATATTTGCAGTGGGCTGGACAGTTTCTCCTCCCTGCAAGTCATGAGTCACCTGCAGAGCTTAGCCCGGGCTGGTCGTACCATCATCGTGGTGATTCACTCGCCGAGCTCTCGGCTACTAGAGCTCATCGACGACCTGCTGCTACTCTCTGGTGGCCGAACCATCTACAACGGCACCTTGGAAGATCTTCTGCCCACGTTTGCGGCCATCGGACTGCAGTGCCCGCAGTACTATAATCGCGCCGATTTCGGTGAGTGGGATTTAAGTCGGTGTGAAGGATAATCTATCAGCACAGGTGTTGTGGAAATAAGAGGTGGTCTGGTTGTCCTGGTCAAACTTAGGTTCATAATGTTGGCTAGAAATCTAGTGACCATAAAATCTGGTTTATAAGTTTACAAATTTATCAAAAGGTAAGACTCATTTTTGGAGTAAAATTGTAATGACCCTAAAATTTAAATAATTATAACTTTCTTCCTGCAAGATAAGTTAAACTGTCCTGCAAGGATTTTTAACTTAGTTATCTTGGCCTTTAATTCAGATAACTAACATTAGTACCTTTAATCTAAATCATTAAAAACGAGAGATTAAAATCAGGCTTTACAAGCAGGTTATCTGATTCTGTGCCCATTTAACGTTAAAAAGCAGTTTACCTGTAAGAGAGCTTGACCTTGTAATCTCAGCTCATTTTGGTTTTCTTTATTATTTGATGAAGCTTAGAATGGAGACTTCAACGCCAGCATATTGTTCTCTTGCAGCATTGGAGGTGGCCTGCAAGGAGAGGGGGGACCACATAGATGAGCTGGTTACAATGGCTTCCCAAAAACACCACAAGCGAAGCGGCAGCTTCTATACCGACGAACACTTCCTCCTGTCCTCATGCAACGATAAGTCGGCGGCCAATGAAAACAGTGAGTACTGAACTGGAGAAATGTTGAAATGTTGAACTGTTATGTTTGGGATTAGTGATTGTTTGCCATGGATGGTTCACACTTCACCACTGCTGTGGTGGTTTTTGTAACCTATCCAAGGCATTTGACTATGTCAACATAGATATATTGATTGCAAAACTGAATTCGTATGGTGAAGGTGAAGCTACCATTGCACTCAGGTAGCTGCAATCCCTAATGAAAGGAAGGCAGCAGAAACTGATGGTGAATACAGGTGCTCAGATTGGCTATCGCAAAGTGACTTCAGAGGTTCAGTTGTGGGTCCTCTTCCTGATGTTTTGGAAACAATCTTTCTGTTTTGGCTTCTGGTGTCCTGATGTTTGCAGTTACGAGCCTTTCAATATTTATTTTTTAGATTGTGCAGCCTTATTTATTTTTAAGATTATATCTTATTTGACTTTTCAGCCACTCCTGTTAAAGCTCATCTTCAGTTTTGGATTCGTTACTGATTCTCCTATTTTAAAGCTCTGTAACAAGATCAAAATAGCTGTTTCTTTCATTATACATATGTTCACAGGTTGTATGCTGACAAATAACAAAGATGGATTCGTGACTATTAATCTAATGAGTAATGGAGAAGTGATAAAGTCTGAAATTCAGAACATGAAGGAAGACACATACGCTGTACCTAGGTCGACCCAGCTGAGGATATTACTGAAACGATCAGTCATCTGCAATCTGCGGGACTTGGTACGATGTTCAACTTAATGTAAATACATAAAAGAACTAGTTTTAAGCATTGCGATATAATGATCGAAGCAGACATTTTAATCCTAATTTAAAATCCTTTGCAGTTTACTACAATCAATACATTTTAAGAATACCGAAGTAATTTCTCTCTCAAGAATATCCGACTACCAGACCAGGTGTTTCATGTTTCTTTGTGAGGTATTTTTGCCTATTCCTAGGCATTGTTTAGTGTGTTGTTTGTTGTGAAAAAGGGAATAGAAAAACACCCTTAATATGAAAACAGCTTAAAACACCCTTAAGCTGGCTGTGTACTGTGAGTTAGAAAAGGAATAGTAATAAAATGAAATTAAAACACCCTTAAGCTGGCTCCAGACATGCGTCATTCAGCATGCAGCGAGCAGTGACTCGCCGAATCGCGAGTAGTGTGGATGTGTTTGTCTATTTGGCAAGCAGCAAACATTCATGCTCGGAGTTTCCTGTTCATTGTCGGTCTTTTGCACACATAAAAATGGATGAATATTTGGGAAACAGAACCCAATGTGTATTGACGTCTGCTCGTTAATTGGCAAATAGCAAGACAAACTAGTCCGCCGAACGTCAAACATTTGGAGCACTCCGATAACACATGTCTTGAGCCGGCTTTAGAAAGTAATAAAAATCAATGAAATAAAAACTTCTATCAGCTGGGCCAGATGTTAAGTATTCAGTAAATGTTTTAAATGAAGTTAAGCCCAGCATTCCAATAATCTGTCAGTTTCCAAAAATCGCAATGAAATAATGAATTTTATTTTAAAACAGAAAAAGTTTACATTGATTTTTTTTTGTTTTGGGAACAACGGTATTCAATGTGATACCAGCGGAATGAAGTTGGGAAGTGGATAAAACTGAAATATTTCATAGTAGAGTGTGGTTTCAGGCTTTGACATCAGTAGAAAATTGAATTGTTTTCATTTTGATTTTTGCAGATATTTGTCATTAGGGTGAAGTGAGGTAAGTGTAACCATGGGGCTAGAATAATCATGGCTTATCAGCTAACTGATAAGATAATTTTGGACTTCATATCTTGTTCTTTGGAGCTTGGTTTATTATATTTAGCCTTCAGAAGGAAAAAAACTATTTATAAGCAATAATTTTAGATTGTTAAAAAAGTGCTTGCGTTTCCTCTCCTCTTGCAAGTGCCAAGGTCAACTTTGACAATTTTTCTTTTCCATATTTGTAATGTAAATCTGATAGTTTTTGGTTTACAAACCAAGTTTTGCATGTAGATTCAGAATATAAATACAGACCTGTTCTATTTCTTATTTTTTGAAATTGACAACCTTGATTACTCTCACCCGTGAAATTTTGTTAGCGTATAGTATTTAATTTTAAAATCTTCTTTTTCAGAGACTGGCTTTCTTAAGAGTGACCGCACATATTTTAGTGGCCTTATTATTAGGAATAGTTTATTATGATTTTGGAAACGACGGATCCAAGGTTTCCAGCAATTACTCATGTATATTTTTTATCGTAATTTTTCATTTCTACGGAACAGCGATGCACACAGTTTTAACATGTAAGTTATATGTAATTGTTAAAATTTTATTTTTGGGTAATTCATAAGTAGACAAATCTAAGAATTGTTACCATTATTCTGGTGGCTTGTTACACCTCTGTTGTAAAGACCTGAGAAACGTTGGACATCCATAGGGAGTAGCCCAAGACTAATTTGGAAGTGAATAGACCTACATGTTACTGCATGGGTTCTCTGGCTGTTCCCCTGGAACAAACTGATAGCTAGATCACTTACCGATCGATCACACACCTTACTTTATTCACCAATAATTGAGTCGGTGGCCCAGCCGGTAGTGTGCTGAACTTCAGAAACTTGGCAGCAATGTCATGGTTTTGAATCCGCATGGCCACCAATGATGTTTAACAGTATTGTTTATTTTGGTACTATGTAATCTTGTTCTCATTCCCTGCTTTTCTTGGTAACATCCACGCTCAGATCAATAGTCTATATGGGCGAGGAAAATGTGAGGGAAAGAAGAAGCAACTAACCTTTTAAAAAAAGAAAAAGATATTAAGTATTACAGATCATAAATTGGTAACGAACCACCAACACAGTCTATTAACCAGTTTAATTGTTTGAAACAGATGTTTTAAGATGTAAATTAAACCAAAATGCCACTATCTCATCCACTTACATTTTGTGATGAATTCTCTGGAATTATTTCAGATCTAATTTTATCCACCTGTAAAGTAAAAGTGGCTCACTATTGGAAGTTCTAAATACTGTAGGAATCTTCACTACTCATCATTAAAATGAAATGTTTTTAGTCCTTGAGATTTACTTTTATTTTAGCTGATAGAAATAAAAACTATTGTGCAAGTTGAATTTTTTTCTGAATTTACAAAAGATATGCGGCAACCACATTTTTTTAATGCTGCTTGTATGAAAGTTGTCAGAGAATTATTTGGCTCAAAACAAAATTTTACCTGGCTAAATGAATACAGTAGACTTTCTGTTATCTGGCCACTTCGGGATTTAAGGCAGGTGAAAGAGGCAAGCCCTAAAACTTCTTAATTTATAGTGTTGTTGATTATGGGAAAAACTAAACATTTTAAGTAATCTGTCTTATATTTCCCATATGGGAATTGTTGATATCCACTTCCTTCCAATCTGAGGTGGTCAAACAAGAATCTGACAGGTGGCTGAAAATTGGCTGGCAATAAAGAAGTTCCATGGAGTGTTGATCAGTTAAGCAATGGCTGGTTACAAGGTGGTCGCGGATAAGGGGAAATCTTACTTAAAATAAGAAAACCTGGAAATAAGTTTCTAGCTCTACTGACTTAAAACTATACTGACTAAATGAGTGATAATGTACTATATCTCATTGATAACCCTCTTGGAAGATATTGTAATTATGATTGTTATTTGATTCCAGTTCCGATGGAGGCGAGTGTGATAGTGAGGGAGTATTTCAACAATTGGTATGCCCTCAGTATGTACTACTTGGCCAAAGTGCTCGCAGACCTTCCACTCATGGTACTTACTTATCTTAATCTTACAAACTACTTGTAAAAATTTTGATTCTCAATTAAAAAAATTATCTTCGTGTACAATACAACTTGCTTAACCCTTGAGCGGGTGCTTTGCCGGTAAAACAGCAGAGGGCGCATGTGGAGTTTTACTATGCAAGTCTAAATCGCACAAATTGAACCCATTTTACTTGTTTTAAAACGAAATATTATATTTAAATCTTGATAAACTTTATTAGGAATCACATTTCATTGTTGATACCATTAATTGTTAAACTTAATAGGTATAATATTTCAATTGAATATGGTACCTAAGTAATTTTCTAACATAAAATAGGCATCACTATCTGTGTTATGGGAAAGGGCGCTTCGCAAAATTGACACCGCATCACTGACTTACAAATACCGAGGTACCAAGGGAGGGTGGGGGGTATGAAGAGCTTTAGGGGATTCCTAGAATGAGGTTCGTTAGGTAAGGTCAGGTACGAGTGCCGACACCCAATATGCCGCTTTATTTTAATAAAAAAACGTATGCGGAGGAGGAAAACTTCGCAAGCACCCGCTCATAGGTTAAAACAAAGAATACTCAATTATAGGTTGAAGGTTATTGGCTTCAGTCATCATCTGGATTATCTGTATTTTTCTAATTCATAATAGCGAAGGATTTGTAATTATTATTTAATTTGTTGGACTTTTCCTATCGCTTCTAGTGTTTAAACTACACTACGTTTCGAGAGGTATTGAAACTCCTCTCGTTTATGAGAGGAGTCTCGAGAACGAGAGGAGTTTCAATACCTCTCGAAACATAGTGTAGTTTAAACACTAGAAGCGATAGGAAAAGTCCAACAAATTAAATATTATTCTGGATTATGTCAGATAGTTCAGTTTGTTAGCTCATGAAGCAGAATTCACTTTGCACAAAACTTTCGAACATTTTCTCAACTCAGACACACTATCTAAATGCATCATTCATGAAAAAAAACATGATACGATGTGATGTTAGACAATTTTCCAAAATACTTTTCAAGACATCAACAGCTCTTTACTCAGGTCTTCTTTGAGTGATATCGTTTAATTTTACACCTTATTTATGTTTGTCAACCTAACGTGTCAGCCTAACGTGATGATTAATGTATAATATAAATATGATTTTGTTTGAGTGCAAAGTAGTTGAGCTTTGTTTTTGGACATTCAAAAAATACAATTTCAAAAATCAACAATTTCAGATATTAGATTGATGCCATCCGAATTTGAAAGTTACCATTGGTTTTTGGGGAGAAGCAGGTATATTTGCCTAATTTTTTGTGACTTGAGCCCCTTACATATAAAACTGCTATTTTTGTCCCTGCATTTGATTTTGATCCATTTTCTCAATCCCACTTACAATTACAGACGACTTTCGATGACTTAAATCTCAATAACTCAAAATCCTCAAAACTCGAATTATTTTCGATTCCCCTAGGAAACACCTGTCCAAGTTGAAATAAAAACTGAACAACTCAAAATAATTTTATGTTAATACTTTGCCTCTATAAATCAAAGCAATGCAAAATTTACCTTTATAACTTGAATTTCAGTAGATAACTCGAATGAAACTTGGTCAACGGGGGGACTTTACTCTATAAGTCAAAATTTACCTTTTTATCGAAGTTTACTCAATGGACCCCTGCAAGTCGAAATCCCGGCGAACTGGTTGCAATGAGTTAATGAGTCATATCTGGTCCTTCATCACTATTCCTTACCTCTGTAAGTCGATTTTTTATTTGGTTTATGTAATCTACTAACCTGATATTCACATATCATATTCAGTTCACTAATAAAATATCATTGTAAAGTTTCTATGTTGGCAATATAACTTAAGACAGTAAACACTATTGGCTGTAGCCCACTACCTGTTTCATAATTCAACCAATGACAGCTCCGTTTAGATACATCTTACTACCTTAAAATATCCTCAACACCCGCTCACAGTCTTCTTAAACTTGCGCTGGTTTCACAGCCTAGCCATATTCCTGATTCGGGTTACAGTCCTATTTTTGTAATTTAAAAGCACTGTATTATTTCTACTTCCCTGGTTCTCCATAGTCGCGATGCCAAAGTTTACATTTATTTCTTGATTTTAGCTAAAATTACCTCTGTAAGCAGAAAATTAACCGACAATTACCTCTACAACTCGATCTATGCTTATGCCAAACTATACCTAATTCGAAAAAAATCATATATCGTAGTATTTTGAGTTAGCGAGAGGTTGTGTCACAGGTGGTGTGCCCCACCCTCTTCCTCTCCATCACCTACTACCTGACAGGCCAGCTGCTGGTGTGGGATCGCTACCTGATGTTCTTGTTGGTCAGCATCACTCTCACCATCCTCGCGCAGACCATCGGCTGTGCCTTCGGGGTCGTCTTCCATCCACAGGTAACCGAGCAGAATAGTATATTACGTTACTAGCCCAGTAAGTACCGTTTTACCGCGCAAGCATTTTTACCGTTAGTTCCTGCATGATCTGCTAGGCGAGTGTGGGATTTTCATGCGAGTACAGTAAAACTTATTAGGCATGTGAAGTACAATACATTACTGAAAAGAACATTAAAAAAATATACTTTACTTCTCAGAAAAAACATGTTTTTTAATCAAAACATATTTCTTGCATAAACCATAATGTTCCTCAATTCTTCTGGGAAACCAAAATGAGGCCTTTATGTCCTTGGCAAAAGTGGAAAGTGGAAAGTGGTGACCTATATTTTAGCTTCCTGATTACAAATCCTTTACATAGCCACCTGATTATACATCCCTTACTTACAGGTTTTCTCAGTATAGGACAGACTCCTTTCCCGCCTGCGTTTCGTCCCTTTTCATCCCTCAGGCACCCTTTACGTCCCTGAGGCCCCCTTTTGCTAAACAAACAAACATTTGCTACCACCACCAGTGCTGCCACTCCATTCCTGTGAAACAACCAATAAACAAAACGTTGGTTTACTGCAATCAGCTGATTGTTTTGATTGTTGACTTCCATTATATACGTTTCTTAGTGCACGGCAAATTTACTGTGCACTATACGGTAAATTTACTGTGCAGTGCTCAGCAAAGAGTAACTTTCCAGTCAAGAGTAAGGCACAGAAAAAAGATGTATATTTCTGTGGAGTATGATGTAAAATATTTTACAGTATGCTCTCTCTTATCCAGACACCTTTTAATTAAACATCGCTTTTTTTCTAAACATAGTCATAAACTTGTCCATCAGTTATATTTTAATCAATGAAATGACACTCTCTAAGGTCAACAAGAAAAAACCGACATAAAATAATAGTTCTGAACAGTAAGTTCATACTCCAGTGATAGGGTAATTTGAAGTAAAATTAGAATAAGCTTGGTTATATTTGTGAAATTTATTACTGCTCTTTTGAAAGAGAAATTGTTTCCTAACGCATGTGTCCCCAACAGCTTGCCATCTTCCTGGTGGCGTCCATGACAATGCCGATGTTCCTCATCTCAGGGTTCTTCATCCACCTCAACGACCTCTCGCCCTACATGCGGTGGCTCTCCTACTTCAGCATCTTCCGCTACAGGTGAGACAACCATACAGCCTGCACACCTTACCAGAATTACCATCTTAACTGCCATCCCTATTTTCGGCCTGATTACTGTATTACCAAACACTTTTGTAGGCCTATTTTTATTTTCAGTCATAAGATTTTTATATTCTTGTTTAGCTCAGTTATGAAAATTTTATTAAAAAGTTAAGACTTGATACTTGAAAAAATGTGGACTCATCGGGGCCACATTAACTCTGTGCCGACCTGATTGGACCCCGCATTAGGTTTTATTCTTCTTACTATATAACTTTGCATGTCTGACAGCCTTGATTTGTTTGCCGTATAATGAGGGTGTTTTGTATTTGACATAAGATTGAATTTTTTTGAAAAATATGTTTATTTTTCGTATTTTTATGAAAAATCATTATAATTTAGCTCATACTAAAAAGAATTTGTTAAAAATTTTATTTGTGTCATTAGTAGTATTATATTACTTTTATTTAATTTTAAAGCAACTAGCCTATGAAATCGTGGCTTTTAATGAATCCATGTTAAGTTGATTGAGGTTTTGGCCATAGATGGCTCTCTGACTAGTCCATACCAATACAGAGGTCGACAATCGCTACAGTAATTAAAAGCTGTCATTGTTCTTGTAAATCTATTGGATTGACCAGCTTCCTGTTCACCTTGGTTCCTCCTTGTCTGTCTGGGAAGTTTGATTCCCAGCTGGGCTTCGATCAAACCTGACCAGACTGAAGTTAGGTCTGAGCTCCGTAGGGAGTTGTGGATCGTCCTTGCTTGTACATCTGGAAGGGGATGAGAGATCCTTATCAGACAGACTTCTAAGCGTCAGCTAGTCTGGAGGGCGGACCGACCTGGGTGAGACTCTTCACAAGGAGAGCTCCCAGGTGGAGGTCCTTGTCTGGGGATGCTTGGGAGGTCTCTGGTTAGAGGGTGAGTCGTTCCAGGAAGAGCCTGGAAGATGGGTGGGAGTCTCTACCTTCAGGGGCGAGGCTGACTGACCATATCACACCTTTCCCATCCTGACAATCCCTTCCCTCCGTAAGCTGCCCAGTATCCTTAGGGAGACGTGCCTATCTGTCAATGCTGGGGCTTTCATTCCTCCAAAGTCTATCAGTCTAATTACGGTATTCATTGTTGGGGTGGTTCATTCAAAGTTTTTTTTGGGACAATTGAGGGTTATTCAGAACCATTTTATTTGTTTCATTATGTTTGGAAAAAAACGGAATTCTTTGTTTCCATTGTTCCAAAAATTACATATGTTACCTTTGCAACATCTCTTTGTTTTCAAAGTTCTACAAATATTTTTCCACAGAAGTGGTAACAATGAAACAAATCTAATTTTTACACTTACGGTACTAGAAGTCGATTTGCAGGGGAATTTAAAAAACCAAAAGTTCAAAAAAGTATTCTATGAAGATCATTTGTAATTTTAGGACCAAAAATTTTCAGCAGCCTTCCAAGTGAAATTAAGAAATGCAAAACAATAATGGGCTTTAAGCGAAAGATAAAGATAAGGATTTTTGAACAAATCGACAAATCGATATACAGTAGAGCGCCGATTATCCGAACTAATTGGGGACAAGGGGTGTTCGGATAACTGAATATTCGGATAATCGAACATGAAAAGACAACATTTCAAAATTATTTATGTAATGTAATTCTTAATAGTAAAAAGGCTCAAAAATGACCAAACAAAAATTATTCACTTAATTTTATTATGAAATCTATCAGAATACATTGATATCCCAGCGCAACAGGAGTGTCGGTTGGTGCGCAAATTTGAATTGCTTGAGTATCAAGTTCAAAATATGAATTATTACGGCGTTCAGTTAACCGACGGTTCGGATGATCGACATTCGGATAATCGGCGCTCTACTGTAACATCTCTTTTTACTTATAAATTAAAATATAAACCCCTTTTAGTTTCTATTTCTTCTGTTTTTCTAACTTATTAGTTTAATTTAATACCTGGTTGTATTTTTGAATCCCTTTTATATATTCAACGTCACTAGTATTTATAACTTGTTGTAACTTTCCACATAATCCTATGTTAAGTGTTATTTTAGGTAACTAGTTTTATATGTATTTGTTTTTTTAGCAGCCAACAGAACTGGATAGAGTTGGTGAAGATTTTTTCCAAATAATAAATGTATATTTAATTTATTGTATATGTATTTTTTAAATAAAACATTATTTTATTTTCCGCAACAGCCTGGAGGCGGCGGCGATGACCGTGTTCGGGTTTGACCGAGGACTGCTGGACTGCCACGAGGCTTACTGCCACTTCCGCAGACCCAAGAAGTTCCTGGAGGAGATGGGCCTCGAGCAGGGCAACTACTGGGAGAATGTCTGCGTCCTTATCTTCGCCGTCGTCATGAGCCAGATCGCCCTCTACCTCACGCTCCGGTGGAAAGTGGCCAGGGCCAAGAAGAGATAAACGTAAACTTATTTCAATTTGGTGAAGTATGGGCTCTAGGCCTGAGTTGTAAGAAATCAGGGTAGGATGGGGAATCATCAGGCTTACCTGGTGGTTAAAACTGCTGAAGAGCACACAAAAAAGCATAAAATACAAAACCAAAATCACTGTCCTTCAAAGCCACACGCTCCTTCTTTAGATAGTAGGGAGTTTATTCTATACTAGGAAGGAAGAACAGTTTCCTCCCTCTAGAATCCAAAGAACACTAAAGTGT
This sequence comes from Flexamia atlantica, assembly GCA_035578135.1. Classification (NCBI taxonomy): domain Eukaryota; kingdom Metazoa; phylum Arthropoda; class Insecta; order Hemiptera; family Cicadellidae; genus Flexamia; species Flexamia atlantica. The sequence goes on along the minus strand of JAQJVK010000003.1, from coordinate 11,023,808 downwards.
CTATGATTGTCTATATTACAACTGTTGTAGGAGTGTATATAGCGCAATAGACAATCATAGACAAGTTAGTGCTCTTTGGATTCTAGTAGGAGGAAATTGTTCCTTCTTCTTGCTTCTTGTATAGAATGAACTCCCTACTATCTTAAGAAGCTAGCGGCTTTGGAGGGCAGTGATTTTGTTTTTGTATTTTATGCTTTTTTCTGTGCTCTTCAGCAGTTTTAACCACCAGGTAAGCTTGCTGATTCCCCTATCCTACCCTGAATGTAAACTTAGTACTGGCACCGGTACCATTTGTTCAATAAATTGTTTTAGCGAATTTCCCCTATAGGGAAGAAGCTATTACCGTAGGTCTCATGGTAAGACCTAAGCTCGGGACCGCTATAACTTTTCGTTTTGGGGCCCCAGAAGCAAAAAACACTATTTGTTCGAATTTATATATATATATATATATATATATATATATATATACATATACATATATATATCTATGTGTCTGTTAGCACGATAGCGGCCGCAAAAATGGTCCGATCTTTATGAAATTTGGTACGGACATGTAAAGTGGTAATCAATTGGACGAGTTCGTGAACCAGCCCGATCGGACCACTGGAAGGGGGGTTAAAGGGGAATAAACCCCCCAAAAAATGGGTTTTTTGAGTTTTTTACATAGAAAAATAAAAGTTATCGAATTTTTGTGGACACCATTGAATTCAGCTCAAAAAAACAAACAATTTATTAATTTGAATCACTGCTCTATGTCCATTGGTTACCGAGATATTGAAAGTGGTAAACACAGTACGTTGTCCCAATGTTAACCTTATGGGAAATAAGTAAAATTCTATATCTCGGTTATTTCTCAACATATCTTGTTAAAACTTGGTAAATAGCTTCTTCTAGTTCAGATCTACTAAATATTAAATTAAAACCACCCAGTTTTAATATACCCGTAGCAGCAAACCTGCATACTCATTCCCCATGTTATTCTTATGGAGCTTAACAAAACATGTCAAATCTTGCTATGTTAGATTGAAATATGTTCTTTTGCATTTGAAATTCGCTGAGTATGCAGGTCTGCTGCAATGGGGGTATTGTACTTTTAAAGTACACTGTCCAATGTAAACTTAGTACTGGTACCAGTACCATTTGTTTAGTAATTTTGTACTTTTAAAGTACACTGTCCAAAGGACCATGCAGCTTATTGTATATAGTTAAGGAACAATCAAGGCTTTTCCAATCTGGGTGATTAATTTGTTCAATGTAGGCTTCAGTTGAGGGTTGAGTTTGATATATGTTGATCTATCATACTCAGTAATCAAATTAAGTTTGAAGTAGGACATTATTTATGATATAAGGTATTAATTTGATTATTGCATACATTTTATTTTACATCAAAGTAAAAAGATTTTGAGGTTTATAGAATCTCGTCACACCAACTCAATGATTTTAATAAAAGAATGTTTGATTTGTCACCGTAGCTAAATCATATTTACCTCATTTATTCTTCAGTAGCAAGTATCATTCAGGTGTTTCGTCATATTTATTGGATAAATTAACTTTTTATAAACTATTCTTTAAATTAAAATCAAAATGCTTTTATTTGCAATGTTTATACTTGTATTGTTAATCCATCGTAGGATTACTAGCATTTTCCTTTATGTTTGCCTTGATGAAGAGTAATATTCAGATATCAGAGAATTTCCAGTTCCGTGTCTCAAAGATATTATTTTAATTTAAATCAGTTTTCAATTTATGTTAAATCTAACTTTGATTCAGTCTTTTCAGTCTTTTGAGTCATAGGTCAATGAGGTCATGTTTGTAATTCCTCAAAGCCTCATGCGTTCGTTGGTTACTTTGATACCAAAAAAGTAATGGTGCAGGGCAGGGCAAGACCAGGCGAGTGCAAGATTGTACTTGGTGTGATCGGCGTGCCTTGATCTACCTCGTTCTGATGAAACCTCATGCTTCAACATCATCATCATCATCGCCAAGTAGGGGTGGGCGAGTAGTGGAATTTGAATTTCAGTCGAGTTGAGTATTAAGCCAAATACTCGAGTATCGAGTCGAGGCGAGTAGGTGATCATGAAAAGTAATTAAATATTCATTTTTTAAAATGTAATTAGGTCGTTGAATTACAGTTTAATTAAAATCTTTCATCAATTTTACCTATCAACTTTGTCTATTTAATGTATCCAAGCTATCTTTTTTTGTTTTTCTTTGAACAATAACACTCTGATATTGTAATAAGTAATGAAATATTATTGAGGTTATCGTTATGAAAAACTCGCGGACGGCTGCGAAAAACAATAGCGCGTATCTGTCGGCCGCAGTCAACCAAAAATGTAGCTTTTCAAAACTCGCGATCGGCCGTTAAATTCGATCGCACGTTAATTTGATCACCGGCGGTAAACGGCGGGAGTAACTTTGTCTTGGTTTTTCAAGTAGTTATGTACTACTCGACTCGAGTTTGAGTAGTTGTAATTACTTGAAATAGAGTACTCGCCCCCCCCCCCCCCCCCTATCGCTGAGTCTCGCACACCCTGCATCGCCCTGTCCTGGTGAGAGTGTACTTATAATCCATTAGAAATATTATTAATTTTGATTTTTATCCAAAAAGAAAAGCTGTTACCTACATTAAATAAAGAAAATAAATTCACCTAGATTGGAAAAGGAATCGTTACAGCTCAGAGCACTCAATGAGAAAATACAACTTTCTAAATCACTTAACTTGCCCTGCAAGTCTTCCGCTCTCTGCTTCCATGAATCAAACTGACTAGCTTAAGAAGCTTCACGTTCGTAGCCTCACCAGTATGTGATATTTTTATACGGTTTTTTAGCTACTACCCTACATTTTTTGGCATGATGTCAAGAAACTTATTTCTTAATGTGATAAGCAAAATTGTGATTTCTTTTCTTCTTGTCTGTACTTGTATTTGTCCTTTTAACGAACTATCTAGGCTTGTAGTATTTAGGATATCACGACTATTTGATAGTTACACATATTGTCTTTATTCTTAAAGGAGAATATTCTAGGAATATTTAAGAATATCCAGCAATATTTAAGAATCTAATGAACATATCCGTAAAAGTTGTTTCTTGTTAATGATAATAAGTTTCTACATATGCTTAATGTTTGTTAACTTAGTACAAATCAAATATTGACATAAATTAATTTTTATAGCATTTTAATCAATAGTTTTATTACCGTTTCTTGTTCTTGTACATACCATTTGTGACAGGCTTTCTTAGTTTCTCTTGGTTGTTAGAAATCTTTATGTGTTTTTGTTTTATTGTAATTACAATACTCTTTATTTTGAAATGTATTTTGTACCTGTATTGCATAGATTTGACATCCTATCGGTCAAATATAGTATTTAAAATCAAAATCCTTAAATCGCAAAAACCTCGATGTAAAGCCCAAGGGCGAAGCCCTTTTTGGTTTTAGCATTGATTAGTCATACCTAGATTATTGTTGGTCAATATTAGCCTACAAAATAGTGTATACTAGAAACAATTAATTTGCTCAGTTGCAAGCATCCTTCTCTCCTACTACTCACCTTTAAATTTTGTATAGGAGCTAAATTCCATAGAAGTGCCTTAGAAATATACAGTTGTTTGGTTTTATTATTTGTCGACTGCTCCTTAAGGAAGTCAGAAAAAGTTTTTATCATTATCAGTACTTTCCTGTTAGCCATACTTTTAATTCTGAACGACTGGTTGTTTCTATTAAGTATTATTACTCATTTACAGTATTCGTACATCATTTTTTTTGTAGTCCTTATTCAAGAGTGAACACTTGGGGAACACTTTGATAATAGTTTGTCATACTCATTCATCCTTTGGGCCCTGTTAAATCAAAACATTCATATTAACATCTGAATAACAACCATAAGCACACTAGTGCTGATGATTAGATTATATGAGATGAGACTATTTTTTTAGTGGCAGATTTTCCAGATTGAATGCTAAATTATATTTTCATTACTTTCTCAATTAATTCTATTTTAGTACTTTTTTATGTTCGTAAAACACAATGAAAATTTCAAATACTAATGTCAAGGAAGTAAATTACCAGACAATACTTCAAGTGCGGTAATAACTTTCATGTTATTGTGTATTATTGAGTGAAAATCAAGATGTTTCAGTTCCTGTACAGTAATATTTTTTTTAATTTCAGTTTTTTTGTCAAATATATTTTGTTATCAAATTTCCTGGATTCCATTTTTTCCCCTTGTCTTTTTTCATAAATTGGCTTACTTCATAAATTCAGGAAACCTATATGTATATATGCTAAGCCAAGATAATATCTAACTCTTAAGTGATCCATTCCATATATCAAAAGTCCTCTATGGTTATATGTTTCAAAGTGAACATCTGCAAAGCGCCTTTAAAATAATTGCTCCAAAAGTACTCGTTATTTTTAGAACACTCCAAAAGTAAACCAAGTCAATAACCTCTCTAGTTTAAATTGGGTTAAAGGCCAAGTAGCTGATGTGTCCTCTGGTGAGCTTGAAATCGGATTGAAATTAGATGGAAATTTCCCCTTGTTTATTTTGAATTGGTCTTTCATGGTTCCAAGCATCTTTGAGAACATTTGTTATGGAAATACTACCAATTTCATGCTTTTGTTTCTAAATAACCATTTCCATGGAAACAAACCTGAATATTGAAAGTGAAATATTTTTTTTTAGTGGCTTTTTAGTAATTTTTCAATGATGAAAAAATAATTTTAAAAATATGAGAATATTTCAAAAACAATTTCCCCCAACCAAGCATAATGTATTGGATTACACTCTGATAACTATATGTAATAGTTCACAAACATTTACATTTAAATTTCATAAATGAACACCCATATAAATAAACAAACACACAGCTTAATAATTATTTGTATATAATATGTCAACCTAGTATATCACTCAGTTAATATAAATTATTTGATAATGTTATTTTCCTAAAATCATTCATTAATTTATTACCATCTACCATAAAAATTTTAGATAAGTTAAGTTAGATCAGCTGTATTCATAATTTAATATAATTTATATTTATGGGTCAGGGAACGCTATCTCAAATTATCTATTTTATATAGCATGTTTTTCAAAATTTGATCTCTAATAATTCAGTGAAGTGTTTACCAAAGACCAAGTTAGTGAACCATGTGTTACATTGTTAAAGTGAAAAGTGGAACCATTGTAAAGGACTCCAGCTTCTATTCCAGAGAGAGATGGCCAAGTGTTAACTTCATTGTACCTGGACCTCGTTCCAATTTTAAATTTCATCCCCCTTAATTAGTAGATTTTTTTTTTGGTTAGCCAGCGGTAAACCTGATCTTAGTTGATTCCCCTTTAAGTGGCCAAATTTATCTATCTGAAGAAAAGATCAGGGTGAAGAGATAAACTCTTGGTAAGACCAATCCAAAATTTACTTCACCAACCATTGTTGAAGAGGAACAGACTTTCAAACAAAGACTTGATTTAATTACATATAAAAAGAGATCAGAATTGGCAATTTATATTATTATCAAAATTATTTATTCTATTTAAAAGTATTTATGATTGTGATATTCAAACAAATTAATTTTTCAATGTCATGCCCGCACGATTCCCAGAACCCTATGTGAAGAGATCATGCTTCTCAAGAACTGAGCTAATGCCCTTAAATTGTACCATATTAATCCAATTAGCATAAGTAATTTTATCTAACCCCATCCACTGTAATAATCCTTGTACGTCCCCCTAGAGTTCAATTTTGATATTCATATTTATTGTTATTGTTGAATAAATAATAGTTTTGTAACAGATTACCATTCTTTTATTTCAAATTTAAATATTAAATAGGCTAGTATCACACTAATTATAATGACGCCATCTTGAACAATAATAATTAATTAGAATTAAGAAGAAAATATAAGAGTCACCTACCTGTACTTATAATTAAAGATATTTATTTATTTATTTATATTTACAAACCAAAAAGGCTGAGTTGTAATTGGCGCCGCAACGTAAGGGCATTGACAATGAAAAGTTAATGATCGCAGACATTATTTGAGATAGCAAGAAGATAATTTTGTAGGAGATAGCCTAGATTAAGACTCATCTCACCTCATTTAGATATAAGTATAATATCCAATTTATTGTATAATAATTCTAATTGCGTGCTTACTACCTCAATATGGGCGACGAACATAAATACCATTTAAGATCAACCGACAAACCTAAAGTTTCAACGACGCAGTCCGAGCAGACAAGTTTTGTTTTATTCGGCAATAACACGGAACCAATAAATGTACACCGCGAATCGGACAGTGACCCGTCAGTGAACAAAGAAAACATTGTTTCGGTAGGCGACTCAAATAATTCCGACAACGCGAGTGATTCTAATAATGAGACAACAATTTCGGCCGTGAGTGAAATGTCAGAACGTTCCGCCATTTTGTCCCAGCCGGCGTCTCCCACTTCAACACCAACGCCAACCTCAATCAGTGCTACCACTACTTCCGCGGCGATTTCCCCCGCTACATCGTCATTGAGCGAAATATACCGAACGGAACAACCAATCAGAACGCTAGTTTCTTTGACGAGCGACACAAGTACCGTCCCTCCTGTGCTGATTCCAGACCATACTCGTACTGAATCAGCTGTCGACAGTGTCGACCCACTCGTACAAATAGCAGCGGCGATCAATGCACTTAGAACCGACATGAATGAAATTAAATCGAGCAATGCTGCGATTAAAACTGACATGAATGCGCTTAAAACCGAGTTAAGAAATGAAATTAAAGCCGATATGAACGCAATCAAATCTGATATTAAAATACAACATGCAAACTTAAGATCTGAATTTCAAAATCACTCTGCCCGGGTCGAAAATCAAATTCAGCAAATTCACAATGAACAGTCAAATCTTAAAACTGACATAAATCAACTTAAAATTCTTCAGGAAAATTTGGCTAAGGAAGTCGATCAAATTGATACTAAATTAGAACAAGGGGAATACAAAATCAGAGAAAATTTAATACAAGACTTCATTCAACATAAACAGGAGGTTAGTCAAATCATCGTATCAGAAAATTGTAAAACCCAATTAAAAATCACTGAACAAATTAAACAGATTCAATTAGAGACACACAGGGAGGTAGAAAACATTTGTAAGGAAAATTATACACAAATCAAAGAACAAGTAACAGCTGAAATCAACCAAGTCAAATTAGAACTGAACCCAAACATTAAATCCAATGAATACCAAATTGCGAAATTGGCTGAGTCCGTGGAGGCGTGTCATAAGAAAATATTAGAAATACCTACTACACCCAACATTCAAACAACACAAGCGCCCGTCCCTATTAATATTGTGTGTAACGGCAGATCGACATTAACACCGGAAATGACCCACCCAAAATTTAATGGAAAGACACATAATTCCCAGGAATTTCTAAACAAACTTAAGAAATATTATGAGAAAAACCTACAGTTAAATCCAGAAAATAATAGTGCGGAAAGCCTAGTTGATCTCATTGAAATGTGCCTAGAAGGACATGCCTCAAAGTGGTTCAATTTAATCAAAACTGATATTCACACATGGGATGATTTTCAACATATGTTTGAATCGAAATATTGGAACCGATATATCCAAAGAGGCGTCAAACAACGGATCGAAAATGAACGATATCGGCCAAATGGTTATCTGAACCGATCAGAGTATTTTATAGAGCGGGTGTTGACCCTTAAATCGCTAAACCCTCCCCTGGACGAAAAAGAAATCCTCGATTGCCTATCAAACCACTTTGGAGACATAATCCAAGATGCCTATAGAGTTCAAAATATTCAGACGGTCTGCGATTTTGAAGCTCTACTCCAGAGAGAAGATCTGCGAGAACAAGCAAGGTCACCTAACCATCAAAGGAACGAAAACCATAAACATAAAAAAGAAAATACACCTGAGGAAAATCATGTAAATAGAAACCACCACCAACACGGTAGAAAAGGTCATAACCAACACTACAATGAAAGAAACACGGACAATCGAGCGTACACACCTAAGTACCACCCGTACAATCGGAGACATGAGAATCACCTCCACCACGATAATCGGTACCAAAGAGACGACCGACGCCATCGATTTGGAAACGATTACCGTGACCTAAGACAGTTTCCCAATCTACCATCAAACCAACCGCCGTCTGAAGAGAGAAGACCACTGCCTAGATACCACCCGACACAAGAACAAAACCAGGTGTGCGCTGCCATTATTGAGGAGAACGCAAACCTAGTGCCAGAGGAAAATAATCAGGATTTAAACTGAGAGGCACTGATGATGGTGGTGACCTCATTCTCCATGTAAATAGCTCAAATCAGAAGAACACATCTTCAGTGCAAAATAAGAAAGAAGTCGGACATAAGAGGTCAATTGAAATTGTAAATAATGTAAATAACATGCATAATGAATCAGATACCAATAGTTTAACTTTGAGCAATATTTATTGTGATCGGGAGTTTTTATTTGAAGAAGAAACAGAACAAAATACTCATACGACTATATCGCAAAAATGCCCCGAAATAAGAATAAAGATCAAAAGCAAAGAAGTTACAGCTCTCATTGATACAGGTTCTAACATTACATGTCTAGCAGAAGATTGGTACATATCAAATCGGAGTGAATTAGGAAAAATAGAAGAATTACCAGTAAATAATATGCACATTAGAACAGCAACCAATGAAAAATCCCGGAAAATTTCAAAAATCGTAATGATTCCTATTACCATTGGTCAACAAACTATATTAACACAAATGCTCGTAGTACCAAAACTAATACAATCAGTAATTATCGGGATAGATACACTTAGTGCCTGGAAGATGAAGATAAATTTTGAAAAGGGTGAAATGCATATGAATATTAATGATACAGATTTAGTAATTCAATTCAATAACACAAATCGAGCTGGAATTTTATGCCATATAATCACTAATGATAAAAATGTGGATAATTTAGAAGATTACTGCTGCAATGAAGATCCATACGAAGAGTGTTATTATATTGAAGAAACAAACCCCAGAACATCATGTGAATTATCCCCTGAAATAATTACAGAATCCCTCAAAAATAATTTAAATCTAAATAGTATTCAAAAACAACAATTAACTGATTTGTTATTGGACTTTCAAGATGTATTCTCCGACCAACCTGGGTTATGTAACAAATACCAGCATGTATTAAGAGTCGAAAATCCTCAAAATTTTAAATGTCATACTTACCCAGTACCATTAGCACACCAAGACGCAGTCATGCGAGAAATAAGGGAAATGGAACGCCTAGGGATCATAGAGCGAAGCAACAGCACTTTTATAAACCCAATTATCCCGGTCGTCAAGAAAACTGGTGAAATAAGACTTTGTTTGGATGCTAGAAAAGCGAACGAAATTATTATTCCAGATTACGAATGTAATAGAAGTGTCAATGAATTATTAGCAAAATGTCAAGGTGCAAAATTTATCAGTAGTATCGATCTAACTTCATCATATTGGCAAGTTCCACTATCTGAAGAATCGAGAAAATACACAGCATTCCAGTTCCGAGGAAAGACCTACCACTACAAAGTTACACCATTTGGAATCAACACATCTCAGGCAGCATTAGTAAGGGCATTGGACAAAGTTTTCGATGAGGAAGTAGAAAAATTCACCTTAATTTATGTAGACGACATTTGTATAGTTTCACCCGACTTCCAAACACACTTAAAACATTTGAGGTATATTTTCAATAAATTAGCTGAAGCAAATATGACGATAAAGTTTTTAAAATCAAAATTTTGTCAAAGTTCAGTTCCGTTCTTGGGGTACACATTAACAGAAACCGGTTTGGAAATGGACCAGGAGCGGGTCAAACCAATCCTCGATTTCCCCACACCTAAAAATAGGACACAGTTAAAATCATTTTTGGGATGCATTAACTATTATAATAAATTTATTGACAAGTATTCAGAAACAATCCAACCCTTACTACGCCTCACCTCAAAGAAACAAAAATTTATCTGGACCGAAGAAGATGATAAAACTTTTCAAAGAGTTAAGAACCTATTTCTAAAAATGAATGTTCTTCACCATCCAGACCATACGAAGCCCTTCTACCTACAAACGGATGCATCAGATTTTTCGATAGGCGGACATTTATTTCAATACCGAGATAATGGAGACAAAGCAGCAATTATGTTTTTATCACGGACACTGCAGCCAGCAGAGCAAAGATATACGACCACTGAAAAAGAATTACTCGCCATCATCTATTGTTTACAGAAAACACGGTATATAATATTGGGCTCAAAATTAAACATCATAACTGACCATCATGCATTAACATTTCTAAAAACCTGTAAACTCTTGAATAATAGATTAACAAGGTGGGCATTGGCGATTCAAGAGTACAATTTCACGATCCATCACTGTAAAGGAGCCGATAATTCGACAGCCGACGCCCTGAGCAGAATAAGTTACCCAGTTGAAGAGAACCAGGAAACATCTCAGAGAGAATTAATTATCAATTATATTAGAAGAATTCCAGACCCTAGACTACAAGAAGATCTCCGAAACATTGGGAAATTACAGTCACAAGATCCCCGCCTTCAAGAGATTCGTCAAATATTATTAATACCCCAAGATACACCTGAACACACAAAAATCAAACAATCATATAAATTACACCAGGAAATACTATACCAAAAACACCTTAATAAATGGCTCATAGTAGTACCAGAAACCATCATAAATCGCCTTATTTGGGAGTGTCATTGCTACTACCTTCATTGCGGGTCTAAGAAATGTTTTGATTTACTCAGAGAATGTTTCATTTTCAAGAACATGAATCGAAGAATCCGGCAATACCTGGCATCCTGTGACTCGTGCCAACGGTGCAAAAATGATACTCATCCACCAAGAGGTTTCACTCAAGGTATCAGTTGTAATCAGAAGAACGAACAGTTAGCTATCGACATTATAGGTCCTTTGCCGCCTGGCCGAGGAAATGTGAAATTCATGTTAATTGTCCTGGACATTTTCACTAAATTTATCAAATTATACCCAATGCAGCGTGCCACCACACAAACCATACTAAATAAATTGTTTAACCAACACTTTATAGAACATGGAATACCCCAGAGGATCCAAAGTGATAACGGTACGCAATTTAAGAGCCACAAATGGATAAGAAAGTTAGAAGAAAACAATATTATTCCAATATTTAACCCTGTGTACCATCCCCAATTTAATATGGCCGAAAGACCTATTAAAGAAGTGAAGCGCTGCTTAAGAACATACTGCTCAAGACAACACAGAAAATGGGCTCAGTGTATAACAGAAATTAATGAATACTTGAACGAAATTCCTCACGAAACTACAGGATTCAGTCCGAATGAACTACAGTTAGGAAGAAAAGATTTCAGGTTCTGGGAACGATATGTGGAAAACCCATTTTCAGAAGATGTCCCACTAGAACAGAAGATATTCCTCGCCTCCCAACGGATCCGAGAAAAGAAGGGAACACGAGCAAGAAGAGCTAACCGCGGTGTATTACCAACATTATTCAATTTAAACGATTTGGTATTGGTCAAAAATCATCAACTATCAAATGCAGCATTTGGAGAAACAGCCAAACTATTCGCCATATACGAAGGACCGTACCGCATCTCAAGTATCCTGGGACATTCGACTTATTTTGTACAAAAGTTAAATGAAGAACAAGAGTTTGGACCCTACCATGTAACTGCTCTTAGAAAATATATAACGCCAAACCGAGATCAACAATAAATACAGTGTAAATAGTGTTATTAACAGTTATATAAACATTTGGACAATACACGGACAACTAATTAAAAGTTATAGATTAATTTGTTTATTTATGGATTGAGGGGATAAAAGACTCCAGTAAATATAAACAATAGTGTAATAAATGTTGAACAGTGAAACAAAATTTGAAATAAGTGAAGTGCGCGTGGACAGTATTAGGACCTGAAGTTATGATTGTAAATATTAGGTCATATAATCCATTTAGTTTTAAGAAATCATCATTTTAAATTATAAATAAATATTTTATCATTTAGTATAGTTTTGTAAATATTTGTTCCTATTATTATCGAGTTTTCATTAATTTCAATTCTTTAAATTAATTCAACTCTGAGGGGATATTGTAATAGTTCACAAACATTTACATTTAAATTTCATAAATGAACACCCATATAAATAAACAAACACACAGCTTAATAATTATTTGTATATAATATGTCAACCTAGTATATCACTCAGTTAATATAAATTATTTGATAATGTTATTTTCCTAAAATCATTCATTAATTTATTACCATCTACCATAAAAATTTTAGATAAGTTAAGTTAGATCAGCTGTATTCATAATTTAATATAATTTATATTTATGGGTCAGGGAACGCTATCTCAAATTATCTATTTTATATAGCATGTTTTTCAAAATTTGATCTCTAATAATTCAGTGAAGTGTTTACCAAAGACCAAGTTAGTGAACCATGTGTTACATTGTTAAAGTGAAAAGTGGAACCATTGTAAAGGACTCCAGCTTCTATTCCAGAGAGAGATGGCCAAGTGTTAACTTCATTGTACCTGGACCTCGTTCCAATTTTAAATTTCATCCCCCTTAATTAGTAGATTTTTTTTTTTGGTTAGCCAGCGGTAAACCTGATCTTAGTTGATTCCCCTTTAAGTGGCCAAATTTATCTATCTGAAGAAAAGATCAGGGTGAAGAGATAAACTCTTGGTAAGACCAATCCAAAATTTACTTCACCAACCATTGTTGAAGAGGAACAGACTTTCAAACAAAGACTTGATTTAATTACATATAAAAAGAGATCAGAATTGGCAATTTATATTATTATCAAAATTATTTATTCTATTTAAAAGTATTTATGATTGTGATATTCAAACAAATTAATTTTTCAATGTCATGCCCGCACGATTCCCAGAACCCTATGTGAAGAGATCATGCTTCTCAAGAACTGAGCTAATGCCCTTAAATTGTACCATATTAATCCAATTAGCATAAGTAATTTTATCTAACCCCATCCACTGTAATAATCCTTGTACGTCCCCCTAGAGTTCAATTTTGATATTCATATTTATTGTTATTGTTGAATAAATAATAGTTTTGTAACAGATTACCATTCTTTTATTTCAAATTTAAATATTAAATAGGCTAGTATCACACTAATTATAATGACGCCATCTTGAACAATAATAATTAATTAGAATTAAGAAGAAAATATAAGAGTCACCTACCTGTACTTATAATTAAAGATATTTATTTATTTATTTATATTTACAAACCAAAAAGGCTGAGTTGTATATACTTCATTAAATGAGAGGGTTGTGTTAAGTAAAGCCCCACTTACTACACCAGCTGTAATGTTGACAGGCTGCGTCACATGAGTACCTGTTGTTATTGCTACAGAACTCCGAAAAGCTTTAGTATAAACTGGAGATGGAACTGGTTGACTGATGACAAAGCCAATCATGGTTATATTTGTTTGCAGTGAACTTAAAATGCATGCGAGCTTCACAAAAAGTAAATGAATACTTCCTTAGACAAATAAATGTTTTATTCATTCGTCATATCATATGGTTTGTATTTTTTACTTTTTAAATCGCTAAGTGGAACAGCTGTGAACCATCCCTGGGAACATGTGGCTGCCTCTTCTCTGATTGGTTTTTTCTCTACAAATATTATTCGAGGGGAGGGGCTTTACTTTACACACTCACTGAATAAGGTATAATTGTAAATCACTGTTTACTGAGGAGCGAGCGTTATTGTACTTTACGCTGGCAATTTCATCAGTTTTGTGTCCATTCTAAATGAAAAAAATCCTTTTTTAAGGCCGGTTCCCATTGATAAAGCAGGAGGGTGAGTAGAAAGGTGAGTTCAATTTCGACCAATATGAATCAACCTTGACAAATACGCAAGGCAAGTGGAGGGCGAGTTAACGATTATAAACTAAAGAAATCAGCTGATCCTAGCTATTTAGTCAAGTTAATTCAAGAATTTGTTAGCAATGAATACCTACGGATTACTTATTTTGCTTTCTTCCAATCTCATTTTTCTTATGGTATAATGCTATGGGGTCACTCCTCACATGCCCATAAAATTCTCTTATTGCAAAAAAAAGTGATTAGAACAATTTGTGGGGCTGGGCCTGTGGATAGCTGTCTACCTCTCTTTGGCAACCTGAGAATTTTGACTGTAATAAATCTATATATTTTCCATGTACTCCTAGATACTAAAGCTAATCTCCATAACTTCACTCGCAGAGAGAGTATTCATTCCTATAATACAAGAGGCAAGTCAAGTTTAAATATACTCATAGATTAACCAAGACATATAATTGCCATAAAATAAATAGCATAACATTTTTTAATAAATTGGGTACAGCAGCAAAATTGGTTTCATTCAATAGATTTAAAGCAAAAACATTTGAGTGGCTCATCAACAACCCATATTACTGTATATCAGAGTTTTTAATGTCTAATATTGATATTGATTTTTAAGTTTAGAACACATTGTATTGTATTTTAGTTTTAATTTATTTTGACTATGTCTATTCCTTGTAAAAAGGTCAACGACAATAAAGTTCTTGATTCTTGATTCAGCCAATGTGAACCAGGCGTTTACTTCAGGCCTTTCCTTTTTTAAAACCTTCATGAAGATGGTGGAGACAAGTGTTGATAATAATATTGCATATTGTACTTTCTTTATTCTAGTATTGATAAAGCCAAAAATCTTAATTTCACTCTTGCACCAAGAAAAAACATTTTAAAATTCTGCTTTGTACTGTGTGCCATATTTGATAAAGCACTATGAATTGGAGTTAATAATTAATGTAGGAATAAATTACTTGCTTCCTCATTCAAGGACTGGGTGCAACTTTGTCAAGGAATGTGTGTAATGTACTACATGAAAATATTTTTAGAATAAAATGCTGAAAATTTTGCGTACTGTTGGTTATTCTAATTTAATTAGGATTTCCTTATACAGTGTTGTAATTTCAGATTGTAAACTGAATTAAAAAGTTGAAAAGTTTTTATATTGGGCCTAATGGGTTACCATATCAACAAAATAAAAGAAAACTAAGAAGCCTGTTGGCACTAACTGTCAAAGAGAAGTGCCACCATTTCAGTGTATGGAATAAAATTGCATGGTGTATCTTAAAAAAAAAAACTGTTTTAAAGAGTGAAACTGAATTTGTTGTAAGGAATGAACAAGTGAAATTGAAACCGTGGGTGCTTCCTCTTGAAACCAGCATGTCACAAACCCACTCAGTCCACAAAGTTTGCTATATTACTGAACAAGAAAATAAAGAAGAGAGATACATACAAAACGAAAGGAAGGTTGAAAATAAACTAAAGCAATCCAAAATATTCAATATCTATATTTTTTTGTCACTTTGTGGCTTACAAAATTGGATTCCTATACCAAGGTATCATATTAACAATGATAAATTATTATCTACATTGATTTTTCTATTAAATCACATTACATTCAAGTTCAGTCCTTTGGTGATGCAATACTTCAATATAAAGATTGGTAACAAGCATAGCTTTTAATTTTTTAATTACAACACTCGAAAATCATTTGAGGAAACTTTACAATAGAATTTCAGTAACTCAACTCCATTAACTTCACAATTTGTGTTTTTGAAATGTGCCAAATTTTTTGCAGCTTTCATATTGAATTTTGAGTATTGCAATTTGCAGAGGATGACAATAAGGAGCAAAGCCTTCCTTGTTTGGCTCGGTTGCTAAAAAACTAATTTTTCTGGGTTATTAACTGGGATTATTTTAAAGAGAAAATATAAAAAATAGAAAAAATGACCTGAGCAACTTAATTCTAATCAATTTATACACAACCATCATGTTCCAAATTGCTTCTCAAACTTGTCTCCCTTTAAATTTAAATGGGTTGAGTTGGTGAAATTTTGCTGTAGCTACATGAAAACAAACTTAACTAAGAAAAAAAAATGATTAAAATAATAAGTTATTGACAATGACACAATATGAACATTTTAATTTGTTATACGTATATTTTAACTTTGGTTTGTTCGATAGGAATAAAAGTTAAACATAATTAATGTAATAAATATGTTGTTAAAACTATTTTGTACATATGACAGCAACAAAGAAGAAAAATAAAATTTTAAGTTCATGAAGAGCAATGTTTTTAAAATACAATTTTCATTATTGGTACTGTAATTGATACAATGAAATAAAACTCAAATGGACTTTTAGAAATGCAAAGTAGGAATAAAATATTGAATTAAAATGTCAACTAATGCATCCGATAAAGAACAAACATTGAAAGAAAAATCCACAGACTTAAAAAAGTATTAAAAAAGCTTCATTACACAACTCTATTACAGTCAATACAAATTTATTCATGTTGTAGATTGAATTTTTTGTTATAATTGATGAATGAAAATATATAGACATAGTTATAAAAACCAATAGGATCTCAACACCCTTTAGAACAATGGAAACTAAGAAACAAAACACCGAAAAAAGGAGTAACTAAACTCCCCTCCCCTCTGGTTCAAATTTAATCTATAAAACTACTGGTTCAACTAAGTAATGTATGAAATACATTATTATTATCATCTACAAATTAAATCGTTAAACAATATACTTTCTGCATCTCAAAATGTTGTTACCACAAACAGTGCCATGAAACTGGCCCCTCCCCCGCACCTTTTGTCCTATTGTTCAAACAAGCGTATCGTTTGATCAGCAGGTTGACTGGTTTCGTATCAGGAAGTACGGGTTACTGATCACTGAACCAGAGTTTGTTGACTGTGTGCTTTCTTTTAGCTTATCAAAAAGTGTAGGCCTACCTAACGATAGTGTAGCGACATTTACTTGTGCCATTCCAACCATAACAATACCCCAGATTAAAAAAATGTTACAGAAGCATATGTAAATCAATAAATTTAAATATTAGACCTGCTTAAAGAATTGTTAGGGCTACAGTAGTTTTTATTTTGAATGTAGATTTGATAAGTTCAAACCCTTCATTATGATTGAAGAGAAAAGTATATAGAAATATTGTAAACAATTTTAAAGAGAATTATGGCTTTCATGGCACCTTTCAGACAGCCTTAAAATATATATACCCTGAGGGGTGGTCCAACTAAACCCCTCCCTATCCCATAACCCCAAACCACCAGTACATTTACAAGCCAAAAAATTAAATAACCTTTTACAGTTTGCAAAATAATTGCAATACCTTTCTTGCAGATGCCCTTGATCAGAGTAAAGTAGTATAAAATTGATTTTCACACATTACTGACAAACTTTAAATGTACCTAAATGACTAAACTTTGTACAAAATGTTTTGTGTGTTATTAATATCAACTTTAAATGATAATGTTACAAATTTTATTTTTAAAAACTTACTTCAGAGTTTAGCTATTTCCATTCATGGTTGGCCTCACGACATGGTCAGATTTCGGGGGTGCCTGGCATACAATACTACAAACATTAGGAGAATCCTAATCCATACACCCCCAAATATTATTACCTAAATCCATGCATGCCTCATGAGGTAAATAACTCAGATTAAACATATTTTAGAACATTGTTACTAAACAATGTTCTATAGGCAAGGGTACTTTGCCTCAGTAAGAAATCAGTTACATGAGTGTTGAAATAATTTTACACAATCTATCAACACATTTTGCTAAAAAAATTAATTGTTTAGCTATGAATTTATGAGGAGCAAAATATAGGCCTATAAGGAAAAGAAGTAAAAAGACTAACTAAATGATTACCCTTAGGCTACATCTCAATAGTTCTTCAGTGTTTTTAGGTTAAATAAATATTTTTGTCAAGTTACCATAGTTTCTTAGGAACTGTACAAACACTGTGAAAGTCTTTCTCAGATAGCAAGATTGTCCTTTGAAAATAAATAATATTTCAAAATTCAATTATTTAAAAAAATAATTAGACTACCAATTTATTTCAAGCAAATTTTTCAAGTAAAATTGATACAAAATTAAGGAAAACATAAATAATAAGTAATGGAGTACTTCACAAGTTAATTTGTCATGAGTGGTAGTTATAGAACATTAACTTTTCACTTCCGAAGTGTTCTTAATGATAAGAAGGGTTATCTCAATGATCCAATATTGGAATTTGTTTGGACCAAAGGTCATTATTGTATTGTGCTAGCTGTTACTTAATTTTATATCTTTGTTTATGAACTCAGTTAATGACTTTCCATCAAACTTTATAACATCCATCGGTCTTATTTTAGGTTTACCACACATCAGAGATTTTTCCCTCTGGGATTTCAATACCAGGAAGTGTCAGATTTTCCTTGAGAAATCACTTGGCTATAGAAGAAATAGATGTAATTTATTTCAGTTATACTTCCACAGAAGGGTTACAACTAATTGGGGAAGTCAATGGGAACCTGTATGTCAGGAGGGGAACTATTGACTGATAATTATAACCAAATTGCAAAATTAATTTGCCTAAAACCTTACTTAACTATTTTAAAGGGCTTTAAAATAAACTTCAACTAGATCACAAACCACATAGTCAGCTAAGTTATGTTGAGATGAAACTAGGTGGTTGGTATTTTCATTAATTTATAGTTAGTTAGCCTATTATTACAGATTTTAATTAATTAATAGGCCTAGTCATATTCATTCAAGAATAATTCAAATTTAACTAACCTGAAACTTAATTTATAAATGTTTTCCAATGAAATTGACGAGAGGTTGCTAAGTAGAACAGATGAGCTCGAGCAGTATTAGCGGCGGAACAACATTCGTTTGTTTGGAGTGACGGAAACTGCGGGGGAGAACACAGACGAGCTCTTGACTGAACTGTGCCGCGACAAACTTGGGGTCAACGTTCCAGAGGGTGCAATCTGTCGATCGCACTGAGTCGACAAGCTGCCAGATGAGACATTGGGTGTTGACGACAGGCAACGGCACCGACCCAAAATAGTTCGGTTTACATCATATCGGGCTCGGCAGGAGGTTTTCGTCTCAAAAAAGCAGCTAAAGGGTACCGGTATGACCACCAGGGAGGACCTGACTCGCCATCGTCAGGAGCTGTACCGGGGGGCGGTGTTGCTGCTTGAGATGGATAACACTTTGTCTAATGCTTGATAAAAATAAGTTAGTCTTTAGGGCCTAAATTCTACATATCTGTTCAAAACATTGGCTAATCTTGAAAACTGCTCATGAACACATTTATAGGCAGACCACTGTGAAATTATCAGGCCTCTAAGTTAAACCACCAGTTGCATTTAAGCAACGGCCCATAAATGAGCCTTTTTCAGGCTATATTTAGTGACCTT
The DNA here is from genome assembly GCA_035578135.1 of Flexamia atlantica. Classification (NCBI taxonomy): domain Eukaryota; kingdom Metazoa; phylum Arthropoda; class Insecta; order Hemiptera; family Cicadellidae; genus Flexamia; species Flexamia atlantica. Next base: position 11,004,443 of record JAQJVK010000003.1, on the reverse strand, counting down.
TGTAAGCATTCCAATAGAGAGCAATTTAGTCATCAAATTGCATTTATTTGGCAAACAAACCTTAGAAATGCTGTTGGTTTTGAAGACTTGTTTTTTAGTTAACTAACCTAGTAAGTTGATTTTTTGTTCAAAGTTTATTAAATTTGCTAAGAAACTTATTTTTAACATATTTTAGGAACAACTAGATAGTAAATCCACGTTACATTTTATGAAAAATGTTGTCAATCTAGAAATCAGTTGGCAGTCCCCTAAAACGGTGTTTGTGTATATTCCTCTAAATGTAAACAGCCAAATTGTTCTTAGGATATAGCTTTGGCAAAACAATTCAATCAGCCTTTTGTGATAGCTACATGTAATTGAACTGGTACAAAAAAGTTTAAAAGAGACAACCTAAGAAAGTCCTTAAATTTCAAGGGCCTGATTTGTTAAAACTGAATTAGGCCTACCCATGTTTGAAAAAAGACTTAGATGAAAGATAAGCTAATCAACTAGAGACCTAGACTAAATAAATAGGCGAGAAAAAACTATAGAGACAAGATCATAAAACAATTTGATTGTAAAATAAATAAGTCATTTTTGTACGTAAAACCTGTTTACATTGTTGCTCATAAAGTTTGTTGATTCTGACTTAAATAAAATAGTGTTTTAAATAGATAGCATAACAAGCCTACACGTTGTAAATTAAAACTAATTTAAAGGGAGTCTATAATTTAATTTTGACTACTTTCCTGGATTTCAGGGGTGATATGGGACGATAAAAACTTGAAGACATAAGGCCAAATTTCATCAGACGTCTTCCCTTTGAATTCCTCTAAGATGCCTTTGCTTCTGTAAAAGTCCAGGATTGGTCTGAAAGTTTTGTCATACACCTCGAGTCTTTTTTGAACTGCTTCAGGTTGGTCGTCTTTCCGTTGAACCAGTGGCTCGCCAGTGATGTCATCTTTTCCAGGAACTTTAGGAGCGTTAAAATCTATATTGTAAACTCTACCACTAGGCAAGTGAATCCACCTGCCTTTGATTCTTTCAATGATGATTTCAAACGGAACAACAAGATTGATTGCAACATTTACAGGCTCCTTAACAAATAGTTCTTCTGCTTGATTTCTAGTCCGAGGAAATCCATCAAGCAACCAATTTTCCTTTGAATATTTGCTGAGCTCATTAGTGATGACATTGAACATAATATCATCAGGCACTAGCTGACCGGCATCAATATACTTTTTAGCTTCTAACCCTACCTTAGAACCCTCAACAATGCTTCGCCTCAGCAAATCTCCGCTTGATACATGCACCATGTCAAATTTTCTCACAATTCTTGCAGATATTGTACCTTTACCCGATCCCGGAGCTCCAAGTATGACTGCTCTGAAAGTTTTAAACATTTTCATCGTAGATTATAAACGCAAAATCTAATGAAGTAATTATTGTCACCACCTCTCACCTATTAAAATTACAGGAGCAACTAAAACGAAAACTTTTCTTCTGTTGTAAACACTTGCGGCTCTAATAACCTTCAAACGTGTAAATTACAAGGTCTTTTAAATAACTCACGATCCTTTTGACAGTGACAGTAGAAGTTTCTAACATCTGGACTGAACTCCCGAAGGTTAAATTTATTTTGATCTTGGTCGAAACAAAACAAGAGCAGAAGATCAGTCAGCTGATTACAGTGTATCAGCTGACAAACAGGTTAGCCAACATAGATTTCATTGAGGAAATTATCACTCTTGTATACATTTTATTTCGAATATATTAAACACCAGGACCGTACTCAGACCGGTTTTTCCGGGACAATTTTACCGGGGCCCGGGCCGGGTCCAAGGGGGGGCCCGGGACGGGTCCAAGGGGGGCCCGGGGGGTTAGGGGGTGAGATCCCCCCGAAATAGTGAAAACCCCCCTGCGAAATGTAGAGAGGCCCGGGAACAAACGAGCCGGAAACCTTGCTGCCGGAAATCAGCTACGGCTTTGAGTGGAACGGGTGCAGTACCAGGACATGAGGGGCCCGCCCTAATATCTTTACCGGGGCCCGCCAAAGCTGGGTACAGCCCTGTTAAACACACACACACACACACACACACACACACACACACACACACACACGCGCGCGCGCGCGCGCGCGCGCGCGCGTGCAAAATTCAGTACTCAAGTTTTATTAAACCTCATAATTTGGAAAACTTGGAGACTACCATTTGAAAGGCTCTTTCTCATTCTCAACACTGAGAAGCTAGATTTCCTATCTGTGATAGCAAATTTGCTGCGTTTTCCTTGAAGACATGAACAAGGCCATTCCACACGCCACAATGCACTGATTACTTATAACTACGCGTCATGGAAATGGGATCTTTCAAACCTTAAAAACAGCTAGCTTTTTCCAACATGAAAAAATGACCAGCTGTTTAAATTATAAGAGTCGTAATTTCGTGACGCCTAGTATAAATCATTCTTCCTTTAATTAACAGGCCTATGTAATGTATTTAGCAAGAGTGTATGCTACGTACCTGGGAGCAACCCCCACGTATATAAGTGTGAGAGCTTTATAAGGGAGATATATAGCGGGTGTCCCATAATATTCCCCGCCCCTAACTTTTTCCTATATTTTTTCAAATATCAATTCCACACAACCCCCAAACATTATTAGGTAACTCATACTTCATTTTGAGGGGGTACCCAATTTTGGCCGCTATCTTGGATCCGCCATATTGGATCCAAAATAATTTTTTCAAAAGTAAAAGTGGTGTTGTGACCCATAGTTTGAAAAAATTATTTTGAATCCAATATGACGAATCCAAGATGGCGGCCAAAATTGGGTACCCCCTTAAAATTAAGTATGAGCTACCTAATAATGTTTGAGGGTGGTGTGGAATTGATATTTGAAAAAATATAGGAAAAAGTTAGGGGGGGGACTATTATGGGACACCCGGTATTGGGAAAGTAAAAAACAAGCACATTTTGTCTTAAAACAGTTTTCGAGTTATCAATTTGCATTTATATTTGTCTTTTCTACATATTTAAATTAAAATATAAATTAATTGTAGCGTTCTTTTATCTAATCAAAATCAGTCAGAGCAAGGCCGCACTATGTGGCCTTCAGGGGCGGTTCCAGGGGGGGGGGCATGGGGGCCATGGCCCCCCCCCGAGAGCTCCGATTTTTTGTTAATTTCAAACAAGGTTTTACTAAAATTCATTCTTGTGTATATGAAATCATTTTTAACCCAATATCGGAAAAGCCGTTGTATACAAGATTCTCGAAGATGAAGCTTTTTTTCTATATAATTGTTACTTATTTACACTTAATTCAAGCTTAAACTTTTTGTTCAATATTAATAGTAGGAGACATTTTAAGTTGTTAGGTTGGCAGCGCGTCACGATTTGCCGCATGACTATCTCTATTACTAGAGATGGCCATGTTTGCCGCCATAATTTGGGTTTGGAAAATATTATTTATGACGAAAACAAAACAATATACGTTTATTATGAAATTTTTTTTTTTTTTTACCAACATTTATTTACAATCTGTTACATACGTTTAATAATGAACAATAAGTAAATATTCTGACATTTTTTTTACACCATAATAAGTCCTGTTGCCCTGCGGCACAAACAGACTGCGATGACAATGCACGATTATAATTTAATCAAACCTTGAAGGTAAGTCCAGGACGTTATTCCTTGAAAGTCTGTAGACATTCTCGCTATTGTCCAACAAGTTCACCGCAAGGAAATTAACATGCTCTTCTAATTTATTTAAATATTTCGAACTAAATTTGGATATTTCATCTTTTACTTTTGGGATTCTGGTATCATTATGAATCACTTCATTTGTGACATACCAGGGAGCACTGAGAATTTTGCGAAGGGCTTTAGATTGGAATCTCTGCAATATTTCAATGTTGGAGTTGGATGCAGATCCCCAAAGCTGTATCCCATAAGTCCACACTGGTTTCAAGATAGTTTTATATATTAATAATTTGTTTTCAGTAGACAGATGAGATTTTGAAGATAGTAGCCAAAACATTTTGTTGAATTTTAAATTAAGGTGTTGTCGTTTCATCCATATGTGCGTGTGCCAAGTCAAACGGCTGTCCAGATACATACCAAGATACTTAACGTGTTGGGATTGTGGAATTTGGATATTGTTTAAAACAACAGGAGGGCAAGAAGATTTGTTGAGAGTAAAGGTTACGTGGGCTGATTTTGATTCATTTACTTTAATTTTGTTTCTATTTAACCAGCCTGAAAGTTCGTTCAAGTTAGTTTGAACTAGGCTAGACGCAGTCACTGGATTTTCGTGTGACGCTAACAGAGCCGTGTCATCTGCAAAGGTTGCGACAGATACACCAGGGCTTATTGGAAGGTCTGATGTAAACAAAACATAAAGCAGAGGTCCTAAAACACTCCCTTGGGGAACTCCAGATTCAATTTTATGGTAATCAGTATATGAACCACGAAGTTTGACTTGAAAGTACCTGCCAGACAAGTAAGATTTCAATATATTATAACAAGTATGGGGAAGAGACGATTTAAGTTTATAGAATAAACCGGGGTACCAGACTTTGTCAAAGGCCTGACTAATGTCTAAAAACACTGCCGAACAATATTTTTTGGTTTGAAGAGTTTGTTCTATTTTGTTTACAAGCCGATGCACTTGCTCAATAGTTGAGTGTTTTTGTCTGAAGCCAAACTGATGGGGAGGAATTAACTCTTTTTCATTTACAATAGGCATCAATCTTAAGAGGAGGAGCTTTTCAAAAACTTTTGAAGGTACTGGAAGAAGACTAATAGGTCTATAAGAGGAAGCTTCGTGAGGAGGTTTCCCCGGCTTAGGCACCACTACAATTTGTGAAATTTTCCATTGGGTCGGAAAATACTGCAGTCGTAGAATGGCATTAAATATGAACGTCAATAGGATGAACCCTTTTCTTGACAACTCTTTTAACAATTTGCCTGTAATTAAATCATAGCCAGGTGCTTTATCTGCATTCAGTTGTGATGTTATAACTTTCCTCACTTCTGATGGTCTGAATGGAGTGATTGGTAATGTTAATTGATCAGGAGATTCAAGATATTCTATTATTTCAGGACTCACAAAATTAGATACAGGTTTAAAAACGTTTCGAAAATGTTCGGCAAAAACACAAGATTTTTCATCATCACTTTTAGCCCAATGGCCGTTAGTTTTTATTATGGGCGGAATATTCTTTTTTGGCTGCCTAATACTTTTGGTTACTTTCCATAAGGAATAGTCAGAGTCTCTGCTTGGGGAAAGATTTGAAGTGAATTCTTGGAACCACTCATTCCTTAAAGCGCGCAACATTCTCTTTAATTGCTGTGCCGCACGGTTTAAATTGTTTTTGTCACCCGGGTATCTTGAATTTTGCCAGATTCTTCTCAAACGTCGTTTTTCAGCAATTTTTTGTTTGATATAAGTTGGATAATTTGTTTGATTCTCTACCTTCCTTTTAGCTACAGGTGTTGCCTGCCAAGCAGCTTTTTGAACAGACGAATTAAAGTGTTCAACAGCTTGATCAATATCAACTTCAGACTTCATTGGAAGTTTTAAGTTAATTGTTTGATCAAGTGTTTCCCTAAACGCATCCCAGCTAGTCAATTTATTGCTTAGAGTACACATTGGTTCTTTTAAAATGACAGAAGAACTTATTATTAAAGTGATAGGAGAGTGGTCAGAATGCAAATCAAGAGAGGAACTTACCGTCATATAGTTATTTGATATACCTTTAACCACAAAAAAGTCCAGAAGATCAGGCAATTTTTGCGGGTCCGTTGGCCAATAGGTCGGTTCGTCTGGAGAAACTGTGTTGAAATTTCCATCACTAACACAAGTGAAAAGTTGTCTACCCCTTGGATTGGTCAACCTTGATCCCCACATGTGGTGCTTTGCATTATAGTCGCCACCAGCAATAAATCGTGGACCAAGAGTAGTGAAAAATTCTGAGAATTGTTCACTGGTAATGTTGTGCCTCGGAGGAGCATAAATTGCAGAAACAGTCAAGGGTCCCGTCCAATCTTCAATCACTATGCTTGAAGCTTGAATGTGATCAAACTGGTAACCCGGAATTTCATAATGTTTAATACTACTTCTGATTAAAATAGCAGTACCCCCATGTGCAGTATTGTCGGGATGGTTAGTAAAATATACTGAGAAATTTGGAATTTTAAAAAAAGCTTAAGTCAGTGAAATGCGTTTCAGATATCAACATAACATCTATTTTTTGAGTTGAGAGAAATAATTTAATATCTTGGCAATGATTAGCCAAGCCGTTGGCATTCCATAAAGATATTTTAAATGACCGGTTATTCATTTCAGTTTGGAGATCACTGTAATTAATAAATTAATTAATGTCCCAATTTGTTGAGCTTGCTGCACCATGAGACCCTCAAATCTTTGCAGAAAAGCGTTTATAGTATGACTGGAATTTAAATATGGATCATTTGAATCACTAGAAGCATTACCTCGTGAGTTAGATACTACCGAAGCGTAGGACATCGTAGGTGAGACTAGTGGAACCGGGCGCTGGACTCGTGGAACTGCTGTCCTTGATTCTGTTGTGGTTCGGTCATTATTATGCAGGTTGTTTGGTGGTACTGAGGGGATTGTTTGAGATGCACCATTTGATGACTCCTTCTTCCGTAATGAAGGGAAGGACTTGTTTTTCAAATTCCGATAAACAGTGCACCCTTTATAATTTGCCGGGTGAGCACCGTTGCAAAGGACACATTTAGGGGGATTGTCGTCTGATTTGCTCCTGTAGCATGTGGCAGTGTCGTGGTCCTGGCCGCACTTAACACACCGGTGGCCGTACCAGCAATACGCCTTAGTGTGCCCATACCTTTGGCACCTCTTGCACTGTGCGATATCCTTCTTCTTTAAGGGAGGTTCAAACTTTATCCGGGCGTTCAACAGGTATTCTACATCATAAATACTCTTATTAGTCTTGGCTGGTTCAATATCAACAAAGAATATCGACAGAGGTTGTTTCGTTCTGAAATGCTTCACATTGGAAACGTTCCTAACTTTGTGACCAAGAGACTCTATCGCAGCCGATATATCTGCTAGATCGGTAGAAAAGTGCATATTTTTTTAAACAGCTCGAAAGGCTCTTTCTTGCTTCAACTGAAAGGTGTGAAATGGAACTTTCATTTCCTTGAATTGTTTGACTAACTTCCTATAGGTGTCTGATGTCAAAGGATTGATCCTTACCTTATTATTTGCCAAGCACTTGTAGAAGTATTCCCCTTTAGGAACTACAGTCTCTACCATCTGAGTCATTTTCTTAATATCAAACACATCTGGTACAAAAAGCGGTGGCGGTTTAGGCTCCGTTGACTGTAAGATTTCCATCGAATTAGATTGTTCATCATTTGTCTCTTCCACAAGAGAGCCAAAGCTATTATGAAGTGTCACTCCACGTTGGCCACTTGTTCCCGGAGACTCGCTTAGAGGATTATTGACACGATGGCGTTTTTGCAAATGGTCCGATGAAGAATTATTATTCCTTTTGGCGTTCCGCGGCAATACATTTTGCCAGGCACCATTTACATTAGTAATATCTAAATCATTAGATTCAGGGATCCCCTGATTGGTTGAGGTTTCCTGAGAAAAGGAAATGTAGTTATGATCTAGTTTATGGATGTCCATTGCCATGATAACAAAAACAATCACTTAACCTAAAAACACAGAATCTATCAAAAGCAGTTCAAAAATAAAAAAAATCACAAAGAAACACAACGAACTTTTTGGCAGTTACATATTTGAGATAATACAGACAGTTATGACACAAATATTAGATATTTAAGTAGAAAAACATAAAATATCGAACAAAAATTAGCACCAAGAAAATCTATGTGCACTTAGCTGAAATATCAACAGCTGATTTTTATTATGAAATTAGCGCTTATTTCCTGTGTGTATGGATTGAAATAATTGTATTATTACCAAGACCATCGAGTAAGTAATTGATCCGTTTGAATACTATCTGGCATTCAATACTTCGGACTATACCATATTACTGTATTCTCAACTAAACGTACAATCATAACAAAGTAGGAGTTCATTTAACCTGTCTTAGTCCTATTTAAAAAAATGAATAAATTATTTAATCATCAAATTAGGGGGGTTTCGTCAGCATTATGTAACGTTACAAAGGAGAGAGGGAGGCTTCAACGCAACGTTAAGCACCTATTAAACCTTAATAATTAATTCCATAAATTATTCCAACAACTTCAAATTATCTTCAAAGTACAAAGTTTTGACTTTTTGTGGGGGGGGGGGTGGGGGTGATAGTACAGTGTTACGTAACTTTTGAGGGAGTTTACTGCCAGCGTTACTAGTCCGTTAAAAGGGGGGAGGGGTTTCTGATAAGGCCGATTTTAGCGTTACGTAATTTATGGATGGCCCCTAAAGTAAAATTTTTAACAAAGTGTTAATAATCTCATAGTCAGAGGTGTTAATAAACACGTATTTGGGGGGGGCAGGGGCGTACCCAAGGGGGGAAATCGGGATATATCCCCCCCGAAATCTTTGGGTTATGGGAAATGTTTTAAGAGATTAATATCTTGTTCACAATTAAGGTGGTGGTATCACTAAACTTGCTATGAAAGAGAGAACACTACACACTCACTAAACTTTTATAAGGAGTTTCAATAGTTAAATTATATTATTTTAAATACAATTGGTTCGGGGATGATATATTGGATTAGGGTATTTTTACCTATTGAGGTTATCGTGAGTAATTGGTGGGAGTGGGCCTATAAGAACATAAGGCAAGCAAAAACTACTGATGAAAACAGTGGCCATTAATTGTACCCGCGATATTACTACCATACCCATCGTCGTCAGATGTGGCAAAAGTCTCATTACATCACGTGAAATATTCATGGTAAAAAAATCATGATGTTAAAATGCGGCATACGAATATACTCGTAGCAGCATCGGGGCAGACGAAAATCGTCTGCCTACGTTGCGTGAAAACCAAGTCTCGCCGTCAAACCTAGAAAGATTTATGATAAGTCTGTCAAATTTCGGAGATCAAACTTCTTCCAGTGGTCTCCACTATTGACGTACCACTATTATGCGATTATTATTAGCCTCCGATGCTTAGGCCTACGTGTACAACATAGTTTTGCGGTCGCGTTCTGGGACTTGAGAAACACTACAGAAGTGTGACAACCTGCATTTTCTAATTCTATTCATCAACCTCGCTCGGATAATCTAGGATCCGGATACTTTAGGTCCAGAAGGTCCGAGGCGCCAATAAATGAGAATGTGAAATATAGTTTTTACTTTGAAATAAAATAGAAAAACATTATTTTTTCCCAAGGTTAAGAACGTGTAATTTTTTAATTACTTTCTCATCTGTCGTATTTTAATGTAAGGCCTACTAAATAAATATTCCTATGACTGTGTAAAAACATTTTGCTGAAAATCTAATGTGATCAACAATTTTCAGAATTAAATCTGTGAGCAGTCTCAAATTAGCTCAAATTTCGGGAGTTATTCTGTTTGTTGTTGTGCCTCTAGATTGCCTAAAAATGCGAATTTACAGTTGTAATTTATGAAAATTTCCCGTTCCCCTTTGGGGGTATTCGATATACCTCCGGCCCCCCGGTTTATCCCCCCCGAAAATAAATCCTGCGTATGGTACGCCACTGGGGGGGGGACTAAGATGAACCTAAGTTTCTCATACTTGGCCCCCCCCCGAGAAACTGTCCTGGAGCCGCCCCTGGTGGCCTTGGTCAGAGGCCTCAGTATCCAAGGGTGAATGTAAACTGGTTCTTTCATTACACGGAAAAGTACCTCCGTAGATAGAAATTTCAAATACCAACATAATAATCAAGGCCGTAGCCAATGGGGGGGTCAGCCCCCCCCGTAAATGTTAAAATTGCATTAAAATGAAAGGTTAGCAAGTTATTTTTCCACTTCCTGAAACCGCGGAGACCCCCTCCAAAAAAATCCTGGCTACGGCTTTGATATTAACTTTCTGCGGTGTCAGCTCAGTAAAAGCTCTCTTCCCTAGTCTAAGCTAAAAGAAAAATATACTCTCTACCAAAACAAATCAAGCCGAGGATAAAACCAAAACAATCAATAATCAAAACTTTATTAACAACCGAACAATATAATACAAAGAAGGAACAGAGAGGGAGCGACTGGAGCGAGTCAGTTGGGGTAGTGGGGGTAGCGCGGAGGGGGGGTTTGCATGTACAGAGGGAGCGGGTAGTAGGAGGGGGGAGGGGGGAGGTGCTGAGGGGTGGGGGGAGCGAGGAGCGGCAGTTTCGAGGCTCCGGGCGCGTAGAAGGCGCCCAACTCCGAAGTCTGGTACTTGTAGCCAGACACGTCGGTCGGGGCGGAGCTCTGACTCTGCGCTTGGCAGGCGACCATAAGCCCGTGGAAGTCGAACTTGTAGGCGTACCGCTTCCCGTGCACCTTGGTCATGATGTTCTTGTCGTAGTAATACCTGCAGGGCAGAGTTGGGAAAAAATCAGAATTTTGTCAAGCTACTTGAGGTAAACGCTCTATTTTTTTTATGTTCAGGGCTGGTGACAGGGGGGCAAATGCTTAAGGTCCGGGCTCACGGGGGGACCCAAGAACACCAAAAAGGGGCCCATAACGACTGAAAAGGGGGCTCAAAAGAATACAAAACAAGTAAAAAAAGCCATAAAAAACGGTCGCCAGGTCAGGGCCCGGGATTAAACACTGCTTAGGGGCCCGAAAATCTTGTCGCTGGGCCTGCCTGTTTTTGTTGTCTTGTCTCTGAATCACTCTATTGGTCATAAAAGGTATAAATTTGAGTCTTCCGAAGTGATCCTATGGTATTCCTAAAGGATTACGCGTTTAAAGGTATCAAGTCCTCATCTTCATGACGTAGTATGAGAACAAAAATATCCCTCGCCGAAAGTCGTCAGATCGATTAAAAACATTAAAACTCGGAGACTTTTACTTCTATCTATCTATACTATTATAAAGTAGAGGTGGTTTCTGTATGTTTGTATGTGACAAGTGAACGCCAAAAATACTGAACCGACTGTGTTGAAATTTCACACAGAGGTAGATCTTGAAATTGGGAAACACATATGCCTATTCACTTCCTTAAAATCCCCTCAGGCTACGCCCCGTGAATACGTCCTCAGTTTCATTGTTTACATTTTATAAGGATGTCAACATTCAAACACAGAAAAGTAAACAGCTGTGGGTACTAATTTCACAGCTCTAAGTGCAGTGGCAAGATTAGCTTTTTAAAGCTATCTATCGTGAGCGCGAAGCCACGGGCAACTGCTAGTAAAAGGTAAAAATTTACCTGAGTCTGCCGAAGTGATCCTAACGGTATTCCTAAGGGTAGGGTCTACGCGTTTCGAATAAACAAGTCCTCATCTACAGAAGGTAGTACAAGAACAAAAATATCATTTACGAAAGGTTGTCAGACCGGTTTAAAACATTAAAACACTGATACATTTACTTTTAGAACAAATTTACCATTTCTAACATCAAAAATGTCTTCGTGTTTCAATGTTTTTAATCGATCCGTCAACCTTTCGCGCGTGATATTTTTGTTCTAGTATTACGTTCTGAGGATGAGGACTTGGTTCCTCGAAACGCAAAATCCTTCAGTAATACCACAGGATCACTTCGGCATACTCAGGATTAAATTTATATCTTTTATGGTAAACGCACTAGCTGACCAGCTCCAATGCCTAAAAGTCTTGATTATTTACATTACAATGCCTCAGAATATTTTATAAAGAATTTTTAGAGAAAATATACTGTTCTTAGTTTTAAAAAATCTGTGACATTTAACTCATAAAAATAAAATGGTGATGGTTTGAAATCTTCCCTACCATAAAACATTGCTTTTTGGAATTGTTAAGGAGGTAAGTTTGGTGATTTGTATAATTCTGGTGATATTCATATTATAAATTACTAGGTTATTAGTTTATTAGGTTCATACAAATACACCTATAAGATGATTTCCACAAAAAATTAAGGTTTTTCAGATGGTGGGTTTGAAATTATACTAATCCTTTTTTACCGTCAGACACTGAAACATGGACATAGGTTGAATTAATTTGAAAATATTAGTAAAAATATCTAAGGACCCCTATGTCACGATAATTTTGGAAACTATGTGAAATTTAGAAATACGTTCAATAATTAATAAGATAGGTTTAATTCAAAAACTTTTACGAAACCATATGTTATTGAAACACATAGTTTCCTAAACTGCCAGGCACCGGTGGTTTAGCTTACCTGATTTTTTTACATAGTTTTATTTCTGGATCATACAATATATTATGCACAGAAAGGATAACAGTACAGCGATAACTTTATCGGGTTTAGAGACACCCATGAACAAAATTAACAACATATAGTTAAGAGGGGGGAAATAGATACGATAGCTGATAAGAGCTATAATTAAAATAAAGAAGATCAATAACTGACAGCATGTATTCGTTATCCAAAAAAATTATATTTCACTTTTTTATTACAAACATTTTCCAAACTAAACTTTTGATTTAAAGTGAATGTCATTTTCTCTACTTTTTTCTTGAAATATTTACATCTGACCAATTTAAAAACATAAGTCTACAAATCACAACGTTAACCTTTTTGCCTAGTTGTATACCTTTACGCGACATTACTCCATACATTTACAGTTTTTAGTTACAAAGATCATAATATAATCATAATAAATTATGTTACCGTTTCCTGTTTTATTTTCTAAAATTTATTTTGAAGTCATCTATTTCATTGGTAATAGTATAATATTTTAAATGTTTGCTGAAGAACAATAAAGACCTATTTTCACTACCTTCAACTGAAAATACTGACATGCTATTACAACTCGCCTTCATTTCAATCCGTATGCAATTGCAACGCTGCCGTACGGCGGTATTGCGTCGTGGTAAAAGAAGGGGCCTGATAACGCTTAAAAGAGATCGAATAATCGAAAGTGCCACATCTCGAATTTGTAAATGCGGAGAGAACTCGATCGAATTTCATTACAAGGTATGCAAAGCACCTACGTCATTAGATACAAACGTCGAATTTTATTCGATCAACATTTTTCGGCAAAACAATCAATTAATTGGCTGTCCAATTGATTAGCCCTACTTTGAATATGCACCTCTAGCTTATGGTTACAAGAATTATGTCTAGTGCTTTCATAAACTACTCGTCTAAACTTTTTTATTTTCTCTGTGTTTTTTTCATGGTGGCTTCTTTTGTGATGGGTCCCGAAAAGGATCCGCACTGACTTCACATTCACGAGCATTAGCTCCAAAGCTTTTATAGGGAGTTACCGGCCTTAATGGGAGTTAATGGTTTTACTTCAGTAAAAAACGAACAGCTGACTTCCTCGAATCCAGCTGATTCCTGGGGAGAAAAAGAGCTTCTTTAGCCTCGCAACACGTGTGATAAAAGCTGCCGTTTTCGTAGCGGTATATCGAGAAAAATATTTTAAGTTATTTTGGATAAACATCATTGATATTAGTATTAAAACAATAAACTGATAGTGATATGGCTTCAGAGAGCAGGCCTAAGCCTAAATATAAAATTTTAAAACTTTATTGTTTTAAAAATAATGATATGTAGCCAAAATAGCTCATACAAAGTCTAATGGTACTGAATAGTAGGTTTAAAAAGTTGTAGATGTCCTATGTACTGCCTTGACGTAGGCCTATACAATACATTAGTTTTCTTTATTAGTCTATTATGTCTACTGTAGACTCCTTCTTATCCGGCCTCCTCGGGACCGAGGCCAGTCCGGAGAACGGTGTTTCCGGTTAAACCGACTTTTTCTAAAAATAACTATTAAATCCAAATACTGTATAAACTAATACTAAAACTCTGATTTAGACTTGTGTTTACTGGTCTACAATCTTTCCCACGAGAATCATCGATACAGTATTGTCCATTTCCTGTCCGGTTAAACCGATGTTTTGATAAAAATTGTCCCATTGATAAGATATGTTTAACTGGAATACTATCGACGGAAGTTAACATCTTCCGTCGAGAGTAGTCCGGTTAAACCGATGTCCGGTAAAAGGTGTCCAGATAAGAGGGAGTATATATACTGTATTTATTTTTATTAAAAATGCAGTTATTTGTATTTTTCAGAGCTTCATTAAGTATTTATGTGTTGCGGGGCTAAAGAAGCTCTTTTTCTCCCTAGGGAGAATAAGAATCCGCTGAAGTCTAGGAAATCAGCTGTTCATTTTTTTACTGTAGTAAAATCTATAACTCTCATGAGGCCAGTGACACCCTAAGGCATGTGGAGCCAAAGCTTGTGACGTCAGTGCCGGGCCCTTTTCAGGTTTCATCCCATCTCTATTATGTTATTTGGTGGAATCATAGCCTCAATCGAGGTGTAGTATGTACCCTCTGATTGTCAAAATATATATTTGTCCCAGCTGGAGGTAAATACGTTGGTTACTGTTAATGTCAGTCCAACTTAAACACAAATGAAACATACTATCAGCCAATCAGCTGATTGTTGTAACTAGCAAAAACAAGAGCAAAAAAGCCTCGTTGGAATTAATATTTCAGAGGTAAACAAATTTTAAATTTTTTGTTTTTAATTAGTGGAATATCGGTAGAAGTGGTGGAGTGATAGGCCGATAATGAAAAATATAGTTCATCACACGGGACTAAAGTTGATTTCCTTTTTCAGGAAAACTTTACCCCGAACGAAAAGCGTAACTTTAGCCCCCAATGAAATATACTATTCCTATAGACTATTTCTATCCCATGGCAAAACTAGAAAGGAAAATATGTTTTTGGCGATAATATGAAACGTAATATTATGTACAATCATAATACATCACATGCATAACACAGATTTTGTTTTAATTAAAACATTTGGAAAACAATATTTTGACACGACGCACTAACAGCCCGTTGATTTAAGCTCCCTGGTCTAGTGGGTGACCCACCTTGTTGGAACTCTCCACATGGAGGCCCTGGAGGCAGTCATAAGTCATTGTCTAGGAGTGACTAGGTCTGTCAAAGGTCAAGTCGCCCCCTGTCTGTACCGGTGAATTGGACTACTCTCTTCCTTCAGTGGTGAGGCTGACTTACATCTCAACTAGGAGAAAACTATCTCAAAGGGAGACTTACAAAGCCAGCATTACTGGAGCTTGGCGATCAAAATACTACTTTCAGGGATGGCGACAAAATATCAATATATCGTAAATATCGATAGTTGAGTTTCGATATATCGATAAAAGTACATCGATATTTTGGTTCCGATATTATTGTTATATTGATATTTTTATGCGATACACGTCGCCTCACAAAAAAGTTTTTAAAGTCAAATTATTAAGGCTGTTTTCAAGCGGTAAAAATAATGCACAGTATAATATTTTTGCCTTTTAAAAGCAAAAAATCTCCCCTGGAAAGATTTTGGAAAGTCTTGAGTTCCGTGGTGGCAAAACCCTGTTTTTGATTCACCTTTGAACTTGCAAAATTGTATTCTTTATCTCCAGAAATATCGTTTTATCGATATATCGGAAACATCGATATCTTGCTTCCGATACATCGAAAAAGCGATATATCGATATTTTGAAAACAATTTTACTCGCTGAAGTGATTTTCTATCATCAATCATATCTCATACATTTATTATCTTATCAGAACCTTATCTAAACCTTATCAAATCTCGACCTTATCTCACCTGAGCGCTCTGCTGAGCTTGTCATAGTTCATGTTGGGCTTGCTCTTGCGCTCGCCCCACCTCCTGGCCACCTCGTCCGGGTCGGTGAGCTTGAACTCGCCGTGGCTGCCCTCCCAGGCGATGCAGGACGCGTTGCTCTGGTCCCGCAGCAGCTCCAGGAGGAACTGCCACAGTTGGATCTGCCCCGACCCCTGGGCCACCAGGCGCGACGACGCGGCGTTCAGCAGCTCGTACGGGTCTGTTGGAGAGAGAGACTTTAAGGAATGTTTCAAAGGGGGGTCTAAACATTCAGATTTAAGCGTTACGTAATTTATAGATGGCCCCTACGGCGGCGTTCAGCAGCTCCTACGGGTCTATTGGAGAGAGAGACATTAAGGTAGGTTTCAAGGAGGGGGTCTGAAAATGCAGATTTTAGCGTTTAGGGGGTCTGAAAATGCAGATGGACGGCCCCTAAGGTGCCGTTCAGCAGCTCGTACGGGTCTGTTGGAGAGAGACGTAAGGTACATTTCAAGGGGGGGTCTGAAAATGCAGATTTTAGCGTTACGTAATTTATGGACGGCCCCTAAGGTGGCGTTCAGTACGGGTCTGTTGGAGAGAGAGACGTTAAGGTACATTTCAAAGATGGGGTCTGAAAATGCAGATTTTAGCGTTACGTAAATTATGGACGCCCCCTAAGGTGCCGTTCAGCAGCTCGTACGGGTCTGTTGGAGAGAGACGTAAGGTACATTTCAAGGGGGGGGGGGCTGAAAATGCAGATTTTAGCGTTACGTAATTTATGGACGGCCCCTAAAGTGACGTTTAGCAGCTCCAGGAGAAACTGCCACAGCTGGATCAGCCTAATGTATGGACGGCCCCTAAGGTGGCGTCAGCAGCTCGTACGGGTCTGTTGAAGAGAGACGTTAAGGTCCGTTTCAATTAGAAGAGTACCCGAAATATTCAGTTTACGTATTTAAACAAGTCAAACATAAATTATCATTCAAAACCTTTAAAATTTTGACCTTTAACATGGATAATACTACAGTTCACACACGAAAATCCCGACCAGCGCAAGAATGTTGACACTTGGGGGGATGAGGGAGGAGGGAATGTGTTCTTCACTCTTCAAGCCCCGCCTCATTTACTGCTGCTAAATAGTTGTAAATAAGAGAACTAATATTCGAAACAAAAGTAAATTCTTGGTTGTCAAAATGTGTATAGGGTTATGGTTTGAGGTTTTGTTTAAATAAGTTTTATCATTGTTGATTCAGTTATTAAATTGGACATATCATAAAATTATTCTACATCATTTAATTTATTCGTTATTAATTAAGAGTTTGAAATAATAATAGTTATGTTTTAATGCGTTTTAATTAAAAAACAATATACTCAGATGTAAACACATAATTTTTAATTTTGTTTTGAGCGATAAAAGCTATAAAAACGGCTTTGTGACTTTCAGGTTAAAGCGTTACTATCTAGCGGGCAATTTAAACACTTCAAGAGCGATACAAAAATAACCACATGGTCATCCAATAGGAAAATCATGAGGTATAGGAAACCACATTGCTGCAGCCAATAGCATTCGATATTTAGTAATCGTCTATCTCACTCTAAACATTCATTATTCATCTCTCTCGCACACGTTCTCTAAAATAGTCGGGATTTTCATGCGCTAACTATAATCACATCACAAAATATTTGAACAAAGGATTTAATTGCCTGAAAAGATTAAAAATCAATATCAGTGAAGAGGTCAGTGGCGGTGAGGTGATGTTATGTGAAGAGGTGTTGATTCGAGTTTATTATGCTTACCTTCGTTCAATATTAAATCAGGCACAATATTATTTGCAATATGCGAAACAAATATTCAAAATATGAAAAAGCTATCAGAATTATTTGCAATGTAACATCGAAGACACATTGTAAACCTCTCTTCACTAAATTAACATGCCATACCATCGATTTACGTATGAAAATTATTGCCACTTTTACATAAGAAAAAATTGCAATTTGTATGAAGATAATAACACTACACATAACCATATGGGACAAGAAACACAGATAAACTGAAGTTACAACGAGACACAGAGACATTTACATAGTATAATACCCCCGTTGCAGCAGACCTGCATACTCAGCGAATTTCAAATGCAAAACAACATATTTCAATCCTACATAGCGAGATTTGACATGTTTTTGTAAGCTCCATAAGAATAACATGGGGAATGAGTATGCAGGTGTGCTGCTACAGGTATATTAAAACTGGGTGGTTTTAATTCAATATTTAGTAGATCTGAACTAGAAGAAGCTATTTACCAAGTTTTATTGAGATATGTTGAGAAATAAGCGAGATATAGAATTTTAGTTATTTCCCATAAGGTTAACATTGAGACAACGTACTGTGTTTACCACTTTCAATATCTCGGTAACCAATGGACATAGAGCAGTGTTTCAAAATACTAAATTGTTTGTTTTTTTGAGCTGAATCCAATGGTGCCCACAAAAATTGGATAAATTTTATTTTTCTATGTAAAAAACTCTAAAAACCCATTTTTGGGGGGTTTATCCCCCTTTACCCCCCCTTCCGGTGGTCCGATCGGGCTGGTTCACGAACTCGTCCAATTGATTACCACTTTACATGTCCCTACCAAATTTCATGAAGATCGTACCTTTTTTGCGGCCGCTATCGTGCTAACAGACACATAGATATATATATATATATATATATATATATATAATTCGAACGAATAGTGTTTTTTGCTTCTGGGGGCCCCAAAACGAAAAATTATAGTGGTCCCGAGCTTAGGTCTTACCATGAGACCTACGGTAATAGCTTCTTCCCTATAGGGGAAATTCGCTAATAAAACTGCACAATAAGTTACCATCAAGTAAAAAAAAATACATGAAGCGTTTTTAACAAATTATTGCATTTATGATGAAAATGATTTTTCAGCTAAAATTTTTAATAGTTTTGTAGATAAATGTAATGAAAAATACTGTATTTAAAACATTGTAATGCACCGAAAGATGATATCTTCTTTTCTTTTCTACTATATATTTGTCAAAAACCACTCACGTATAATCATCGCACCGCCCAAACTATATGACCTAGAGGCTTGAAACTTTGCGTGGATGTTCCTCTTAGGGCGTAGGCATCCGCTAAGAAAGGATTTTACATGATTCGTAGTATAAAGGGGTTTTGGCGAGGTCGAAGTTTTCAAATTTTCCCATATAAAAGTGTTATGGACGATCTTTTGTTTACTTTTTCAATATTCATTCAATCAAGCAGCTGGGAGTTAGCTTCACCCATAGAAACGTTATTACAGCTGACTTACAATTTGATACCTTTCATCATGGTTCTAAGGTCGTTTTGTATGTACTATATAAAAGTTACATTTAGTTTAGTTTAGTAGGCATCCGCTAAGAACGGATTTTTGAAAATTCAAAGTTTTAAGGGGGTTTCAGCGAGGTAAAATGTTTCGATATAAAAGTGTGTTGGACGATTTTTGTTTACATTTATAATGTTCGTCTAACCAGCCAGCTGAGTTAGCTTCACAAATGTACATACGCTGTTACAGTTAACTATAATTATATTTCTTTCATCACGGTATTATGGTTCTTTTGTTGATTTATGTTACAGACATAATTATGTACTATATAAAAGTTACATTTAGTTTGGTTTTAGTATCTAATCTGTTTAATCATAAATTCAGTATATGACACCATCTTTATTTCTGTAGCGGGCGTTGTAATTATGCCTGTTGCGATGATTCGCCGTTTAACCTAATTCGACCTCTATTACGTCTGAACGTCTGAAGTGCGTGCTGCCTTTTGTGGTTAAGTCTGTTTATATATAAATACATTATTAAAATATCTAAGTTTAAAGGTTTTTTGGCGGAGTCAAAGGTTTGAAATATGCTCATATAAATGTAAGTACCTGGTGGACCGAGCCTTGCTCGGTGTTATTTCATGTTTACCACTTCATCCAGTTACTGTAATATATTACAATATCATAAAATTTATCAATATAAACCTTTTTTATTGTTCCATAGACTCTACATCCCACCTGCTGTATTTTCCCTTGATAGCTGTAGATTCCAAACAGCTGTTATGATTACTTCATTTGTTTACACTTTCCTTGTTTATTTTCGTTGCTATCACGGCAACCCATGTTAAAATTTTACAACTTTAAAATTCGATTTATTACGTTATTAGATTTTCTCTGGCCAAGTAATCTGCGTAAAAGACGTTTTTGAGTCATAAATTACTTATTTCCAGACTTTGAAGGAAATCCTCGGAGCCGTTTTTGAGATAAATGTGCAAGCAAGCAAGCATACAAGCAAGCAAGCACGATAACATTACTCATATAATAGTAAAGGATTTGAAGGAAATCCTCGGAGCCGTTTTTGAGATAAATGTGCAAGCAAGCAAGCATACAAGCAAGCAAGCACGATAACATTACTCATATAAGAGTATAGGATAGATGATGTTTTGTTTACATTTCCAATTTCATTCAGTCAAGCAGAAGGTAATAATAATTATTAGCTTCACAAAAGGATACGTTGTTTCAGCTGATTTATAATTTGATTCCTTTCATCATGGTTTTATGGCTGTTTTGTCAATTTATTTAGGTCATACCCCCTACAGAAAAGTTGTATCTAATTAAGGTTCAATCCATCATCAGTTTCTGTACCTTAAAATGTGGCACAGTCTTTATTTAGGCAGCGGGAGTTATAGTTTTGTTTACTTAGAGCGTCCTTAATGTACTCATCCCCTACAATAGTTTGGCGAATTTTTTTGCGAGGGTATCCTGCCTTTTTACGGAAAAAATAAGTGCTGCAGTCTGTAGTTGACCTTTCAAAATATTTTAAAGTCGCCCATGTTAAGTTGTAAACTAAGTAAATCGAGTTTGTATCTCTGTCGACGGATAGCGCCACTCTTCCGCATATTCAGCTCTTTATTATACTCATTTGATACCCTACTTGAAAATTCTAAGCCGTATTGGCAAATATGCTTAGAAATACCTTAAAATTGACACATTTAACGTTTAAATCGGTCTTACCGCTTTTGAGTCATGTCTGTGAAAATAAAACCTTCACTATCTACTGTAATACCAGTGTAACTACACAACACCATAACGTGTAAACAGACCTTTACATTAAATATTCCTTGATGTAACCTATTTTCATCCAGCCCCTCCAGATTCGTCAAATTATTATAGTTTTTATCGTGAGCGAAGCCACGAGCAACTGCTAGTATACAATATACAATTACAACAAAATTTTGTTGGGCAGAAGTGCCCTTCATGTGCCTGGTACAAATCCCCGGAAATTTTAGGAATGGAAACAGCGGGGCACAAGCCGCGGCACAAGAGTCGGGGACAGACTTGTGTTAGCCGACTGTGCAAAAATATATGTGCCCAGATGCAGCGAAAACAGGCGGACACAAATGCCCTCAACTTGCGCATCTTTTTTGCAATCTTTTATATGGTTGGGTAATTTAAGCTCTCAAATTGAAATTCACTCCCTCATAACAGTGTGCTGCGGGATTATATGTTTATCGTTTATATGTATGATAAATTCTATATTTTAATAGCATTTTAAATTTAGGATGGGCCCTTTCTTATAAACGTTATAGGAAGACTGTTAAATGATTTTAAAAAACAAGTCGTATTATTGTATTGCTGTATTGTTAGACGAAGGCACATTGTGATTAATGTAGTGAAAAACTTAAAACACGTTCAGGCAGGGGTAACTAGTTATTTTTGTAATGAAATTTTGGTTATTATTTCTTTCAGTTTGAATTTTTGGCGTGTTTCTCAAAAGAAATTTAACATTACAATTAAAAAGTCTCTCGAATAAAATCAATTGGTAACACCTACAAGGTTGTATTTCAATTTTTATCCAAAACCAACCCGTGTGTTTTTTTTTATAAAAAACATGAAAAAGAGTTAAAAACAACAACGCTGAAATAATATGAAACAATTGCCATGGTTACGGATAAAAATGTTAATTAAAACCTAGGAAACATAATTTATAGAAAACAATTTACGTGCAGTGTCTCAAAATGTTTGAAGTAATAAAACTCAAAAAGAAAACTAGATTTATGACCACCTCTAGTAAGATTCGGACTTAGTGTTACTAGAGATGGCCCCAGCTTTTGCTGCAAGTTGACTAGTCAGGTCTTGGTGGAAGAAAAGGCATCTCGAAAATCAACACACTGCTCCTTCTCCAGAAAAGTAAAGACTTTCAAAGAGGTAAGATCACTATATTTTTAAATTTTTAAATAATTAAATAAAAAACATCATATACTGTATTATGAGACAAGATTTAGGATGATGAATTGAAAATTATATAGAAAATTACTATTAATTTTTTTATGTAACTAAAGTTAACTACTAACTGGTCTAGACCTATGATTAGGAAATTACCTTCGTAAAAAACAAAAATAAAAAACAATTAAATGAGCTGTTATGTGCCCTAAGGTTTAAATTAAAAGTACAATCCCGAAAAATGCAATCATAGTTTAACAAAAAAGTAGGCTTAGTTAAAAACAAAATTTGCTGCAGAAGTTCCTACTACCAACATATTCAAAACTAAATTTGATTGGTAATGTCATTGACCTTAAACTCTATTTGTATTTTACTATACTTTGTGTGGTACATGTTGAAGCTTGGGTATTTGACACATAAAAGCGGGTTTATAACTGAATATATTTTTTGGAAGGACTAATATTTGTAATATATTTGTTTGAATATATTTGTTTATTAATTTAACTAATAAGTCTTTGGTTTTACCCCAAACCCAAAAATCCAGTTTAAAGTTTATTTTCTTTGTAAACACTAAAGCTTCAACATGTTCCTCCCGAGGTATATCTCGATTCAAATACTGTTTAAATTATTAACTCAATAGCTATTATCGCGTCAAACAATATAACCTGGATTATTTTTTCAGACATTGTAATAAATATGTATTGTATGATTTTAAATAATCGTTCATTCGATCATATTTATCCTCTAAAGTAGGAAAAAGGGGGATGTTGTTTTAAGCCTCTGTGTGAAATCCTCTGTTTCGGAAGATATGTTGCTCTTGTCGTGTTTTGCATTTTTTAATTGTCATCTTTTATATGGCAACATTTTTTGGGGTAATAGCAACGGAGCTAGGCAGGTTCTTTTGTGGCATAAAAGGCTTTGCGAATAATGGCAGGTATTCCTCATCAAGACAGCTGCGAACCTTTTTTCAAGAAGTTTCAGATCACGCCCTTACAAAGTATTTTCATTTATAAAAATATTCTGTATGTAAAAGAGAATAACGAACAATTGTCTTTGAGGAACGAGATACATGGATATGGAACCAGAAACTGCCAAAATCTAAACAATAGCAGACCTCGTTTAAAAAGATTCTCAAGTTCCCATAAATATTCACAAATATCAATGTTTAATAAATTGCCAATAGATTTTCGTAGATTGTCTTTTAATTCTTTTAAACGTTAAAATTAACAACTTTCTCATCAATGATGTTTTTTATGATGTAAAAGATTTTTTTTAGATTTTAGGGGTAGTTTTGTTTAGCACTTGACATTTTCTTCAACATTTACATTTCTATTTTATCCTGACCAATGTATTTTTTATATTATTGCATATTCAGACGATGTCCATTACACAATGTTACTTGTGTTTAAAGACAAATAAAGAAATTCTCTTCTATAATATTCTAAGCTAACATGAAAAGTATACATGTATAAAAGCAGGCAGCAAAGTAATGGACGCTGTAGTATATTTACACACCATGCCTATTGCCCTTACCCCATTTTAATCAAGGGGGTATAAAGCCCAAAATTTGGTATTTTTAGGTGTAATACAGGATGGGCCTTTTTATAACTATTAGAGGATGCTGACTGTTAAATTATTTTAAGGGAAAGTCATATTGGCTGTATTGTGGACGAAGGCACTTATTGATTCTTGCAGTGAAAACTTATCTCAAAAGAAATCTAACTCTACAAATAAAAAGTCATTCTCTCTAATACAGTTGATTTTGTATTCAAATGCGATATTGTACAATACAAGATATGCGAAATGGGACGAAACGTACATAAAAATAACAGTATCCAATAAAACAATTTGTTTGATTTGGAAAGTGCAAAAAACATGCAATGGACAAATATATCAATCTCTCATCACAATGACCATTAAACTAAGCAACTATATAAACCACCAATTTATTAAATATATAGTACGTGAAATTGATAGATAGTTTTAAGTACAATGTGCACATCATATAAGTCAATTATAATAATATGACTTTTTAATTTTGTAAACATTCTAGAGAGCTTATCGATATATCTTCCAATAACTCATTTATAGCAATTTAGATAAAATAAAATTTGTTTTAAGAGTTTGGCGACTTTTTAATAACCAGTCATATGTTACTTCAATCAAATAATTTCATCTTATATTGCTACGATAAAAACATGTCTACTCTTACCCTATAACGGTTTTACTATACAAACGTTTCCTAATTTACTCGTTCAATAATAATCTACATAAAACGAATCAGGAATCAAAATAATATATTATAACTTTCACTGCATATAAATGTTCATTACGTATGATAAATCAATGAAACAACTACCCAGGGTATTGATTTTTCTATCCCAGCTTTATTAAGTCTTTATATAAGACGTTGTTCTTATACTGAGAGTCCCAAAACTCCCAGACTGGTTAATTAAATAACTTTTAAATTAAATAGGTCTAATCGAAGTTAAAAATATTTCGAAATTTTTTTGCTCCGACCAAAAATCGCTTCTTTTTGCTGAGCATTCCATATCTGCCTCTGTCTTCAAAATGCGATTTTGGGAGGTTGTTCCTATTTTTCAAATACAAACCCCCTCAGAGTTGAACACTTATTTGAAAGGAACTAAAAGAAGCAAAATGCCGCAAACCCTCTACATCAGCCACTAACCAAAGTTACAGCCGTTTAAAAATAATAAAATAACTCGAAATTAACCTATACTAAACCAGCCGAGGACATCTGGGATTCATGGCTAGTTATTCCGACGTTATACAACTATTGTATCATGAATTGCACAACTAACTAATAACCAACGAATTTCAAATTTCTTATCAAAGGTTATTGGAGATAAAACCGCCAAACTTTTGTGGGTCTTCTGCACTACCTCACAGAAGTTCCCGTTTAAGTTTTTAATATAATCTCTCCGATATCAAAGCCTTTTGGCTATAAGGAGCCTTCAGTCACTTCCTGTTAATAATATTAAACTGTACTAACAAAATATTATTTGGATCAGACTATTTTTAATTTTAGCTGTAAGCCCTCCCATTTAACTGGGAGAGAGAATAGTACTGTACTAACAAACTAAAAGGAGACATATCAACTTAGATAAATTCCAAAAGCTGTATTAACGTTTTACCCGCCTACAATCGTGATTTGGACCCTGGTTTATTCGAGTAGAGCTTGTGATTAGAAATCTTTCCCCTTTGCTTTGAACTGTAATCAAAATTTATCCCCTAGGAATATTCGGTCCGGTATTTAAAATCCGGCGTTTGTTTTAGATTCATCCTCTTGTTAAGATATTGCCTAACATTTATATGACTAAAATCATTCAAACATTTTACTTTCTTTGGTTCAAACTCTTCAAATTATTTTATACATAGGCCTACATACATTATTGAACTTACAGAGACATATTGACGATAGATTTCAATTACCTTCCAAAACGCGCAGAATCAAGCACTTTTCTTAAGATAACAACAAATTGTCTTAATTTCTCGTTCTGTAAACACATCGTCTACCGTGTTCGTGTTTTGTTTTACATACTGTGACAACCACTTAGGTTGGCAATTTTAACCTGTGCAACCACGTGACTAAGGATGGATTTTAACTAACCCGAAACGCGCATCATCAATCAACCCAATCAATCAATCATTTATTGTCATCCGACTGTAAACAGCATTGACAAACGTCACAAAATAAATGTTCACAGAACATTAAATACAAAGAATTAGTACAATAGAATATAAAGAAAAGAAAAGATAAATGCGGTAACTAAAACTAACTTGTATAATTTAAATAATCAGATACACTGTAAAACTCCTTCCTAATCAAAAAGGTCCTCAGAAGCCTTTTAAAGGTGACCGGATCAGTAACAGATCTTAAGTGGGATGGGAGGGAGTTGAATAATTTGATTCCAGAATAAAATGTTTGGTATTCGAAAAAAGTGGTGTTGTGTTGGGGAATAGTTAGGAGATCTCGCCTTCTAAATTCATACATAGATGAGAGATTAGACTGGAAAAGATGTTTATTTTTAACAAGAAATGAGAGGCATTCGAAAATATAAATCACTACTGAACATCTTAGGCTACTTCATGTAGACCTACATGAAAAGGTAAAGTAATTTGAATAAATTTAGGTGTCTGTAGGCTACAACAATAATTAAATTGTCCTGATCGAATGTCTCCTCGTGTCGAACGCGAACGAAATAACGAAATACTAAGAACGAAACGAAATAAGTGTAATATCGATACAATCATTCACTCAGCAACCACATCACCAACCGAAAATGCCAGTAGACTTGGAATATAGTCAAAGTCAAACAACATGATCCAGGCCGACCGTAAGGCCAATGCTAAAATTAACATTAATATACATGCGACCTGAGCCATGTCATTCGGCTCGAAAATTAACTTTTCCCCCATTTGCTGTGTTTATATTTTTTTAAAGAGGGTGGTGGCCTCTTTTTACCCTGCCTTTGCCCCGCCAACATAGACTATTGATCTGTGCGTGGACGTTATCAAGCAAAGACAAGGAGTGAGCCGGTACAGTACAAGGGTAAACACTACTGATAAAAGTACGCGACAAGCCCGAGTCTCGAACCTGCGACGCTTTGAGGCCACAGTTCCGAAGCCGAGTGCGCTACCAACTGCGCCACCGACTCCCTGTAATGGGTGAGTAAAATAATAAATTGTCTCCCAGCGGGTCTAAAAAAACAGCTGTTGGACCTCCCCCCAAAAACTGTGAAAAATAAAGCACCTTACACACCAATGTCGCGGACACGATGTCGCTGACATTTTTTTGTCCGTGACATGCCACTCGAAAACCAACCAATGTTATCAAATGGAGCTTTACACACGGGTATCGCGGACATGATTTCACGGCCAATATTTGCCGTTAAAGAAATAACACGATATTTCTTGCAGTAAAGACAAAGAACGGTTCCCTGCATCCCTTTAGATTGCAATCCGCGGATACGATGAACACAAAATCAAACCATAATTTTTGTTCGTAAAGTCAACAGCTGGTTGCCTGAATAGAATAAAAGTCAGCGACATCGAGTCCACGACATCGGTGTGTAAGGTGCCCATCGATGTAAATAAATACAACTGGATAGCGCGCTCCCTGTCTCGTGTAGTGATTTCCGAGCCAACACAGCTGTGCGTTTGGGTTGCAGCCGGGCCGAATTGAAGGGGCGTTGGGGAAAAAAGCGCGAAACTGTATTGTTGACCGTATTGAAACCGCTCGATTTGGGAGCGGTTTTACGGGTAAAGCTTGCTGTAATAGATGTATTGCTATACCTGTTAAGTAATTACAATTCATATTTAACTATACGGTCAGTATAAGTTGGCCGGCAAAAGGTCCGTTCCCCCATCGCCCCTGCAAAATCTTAAACGCAACCACTGCCGGTGGCTCGCGTCGCGGGGCCTGAGTTACCAATCCAGTGTACTTATTTACATCGATGAAAAAAGTGTTGAATATTGCTGGATTAGACTATATTATGAAAATGCTTTCTGAAACATCGGATGAGTCCATTTATGAGCTTGGGGGAGTAAACAAATTTCTGGCCAAATTCGGAAGGAATGACGCGGGAATCGAGCAGAAATACCATAAAATATCTATAAATGAGGCATTAAATAATAAATATTATACAAAATATCTATTGGTTTTTATTTTTTTAATAAAAATTTAGCTCTGGGGGGATCTGATCCTCGTCGGCACGCCCCTGCAGGTGGGGGGAAAATCGTAAGCTCCGACGCCAACATTTACTCGTGAGACAATGTTGTGCTTTACTCTCTCAACACACAAATAACTATTACAGAAGTAAAAACTCACCGTTGTATATCATGGAGGAGTGGACAGCGGCCAGGATCGCTGAGGACGAGAGAGGGTGCCCCCACATGGGTCGGGCTGTCCTCCCCAAAAACCGAAAACTTTCACACCACTTCACTCTCTGTGTCGAAGGGACGAGCCGATGAAAATTCAAAGTTTATTATAACTGCCATTGTCTTTGATAGGACGAAAGAATCTTGCGAAAAGCGTAAAAACCGTCTGTGAAGTACTGATAAGCCTTACTCTGCAAGATTTAAAAGTATCCGACATTTGTAAACGCTCAACATATTTTATCCATCCTAACTTTGTATAAAATAGTTTATAGGATTATAGGAAATAGCTTTTTCTTTATTATGCCTGATTTAAAATAAAATTATTATTGGGCATCTTCACTTAGTGGGTATACTCTACCTTTTAATTTCGCCCTGAACTGTTTGTTTATTAAGGAAACTCAAAAGATATTTTTTACAAAAGAGTAGGCCTAACCGCGTACAACTCATATTATCTAGTATGTTAAACATCTATAATCTACATATTACATAAATATGATATACAAAAATCGCACATCATAACTAACTCAAAACTAAAAAATATTAAAATATCTTAACGTCTTATATTTTTGAACATAATTTTGAGGAACCGGATCGATGGCGCCATTGGCTGCTTGTATTTTGAGTTTGCTGTATAGGCCGATTCAAATACAAAGACCCAGACCGTCCGTAAGACTAATGTTAATTTTAGCATTGGGCTTATGGACGGCGCGGCGTGGGCCTTGTAATTTTACCCGCACTGTAAAGTCGATCGAGCCGCGCGATCTTGACGTATAGTACGAATCAAATAACAAGGCCCACGCCGTCCATAAGCCCAATGCTAAAATTATCATTAGTCTTACGGACGGACTGGGCCTTGTCATTTGAATCGGCCTATACAGTGCACTTGCCAACGCGCTTGGCAAAATGTTCGACCGTTTATGAAGGCCTTTAATTTGCCAAACTATTTTAGCCAACTACGTAACCAATCTATGTTATTGCTTTACATCATACTTATAGTTCATGTGATGTTTTTAACAGCCCATTATTATTTTTATCCCTAAAAGTATAAATAGTTAGAAATTAAAATGTGAGGGATGAAATTTCTCCCTTTTGATTTTGGCTGAAAAATTATGTAGGTGCAGTTCACGTTGGAACGAAAAAGCATTTATTGATTTCCGATGAGTCCCAGAAAACATTTTTCTGCGGATCCTTAGTTATCTTTCAACAGTAATTATCTACAAATGTGAAGTTAACTAATTTTCACGATACTGAAAATGTAAAAGTAGTAATACTATTGTGATTATGTATAAATATATCCTTAATAACAGATTAATCATATTAGTTCGACTGAAATAATTAGTTTCCTTTCCTTAATTATGAAGTTTTTTATTGAAATAGTTAAGCAAACCTGTCACGTTTTAACCCCTAACTTCCAAGCAACCCTTTATTGGACAAAAAATTATATGATACTTTTACTGACTGAAAGGATTAAGTGAGAAATGTATTGGATTTGATTTTAAATGCTGCTTTAAAAAGTTGGTGTTGCGTACTCGAGAGATAATTATGAAACACCTGTCAATACGTCATCATCATGGGTTGCACTGTACTTATACTACTCGTCGTGTAAACGTTCAACTACACATCAACAACATATATGTTTATTTCAACTTCATGGAGTAAACAAGAGTTAGTCCTCTATTAATTTTTAAATTTTATTTCTCCTGCATTATAAAGCCATTCATGTCAAAATAATTTTGTAGTTTACACTTTGGCACGCATGTGTCATCACTTGAAACTGCAGTTTGACATTAATTAAATAAAAATCATTTATTTGCATTCAGGAGATGGCTTTGGCATGAATAATACTTTAGTAATCAAATAGAATTGACGGGAATAATTTTATTTAAACTTTTTTTTAAAGTTTTGGTGGGGTTTTACTGTGAAAGGTAAATGTGTAGGTAACAACTGAAAACGCCTAGTACAGTACCTGTTTACTGAAAGTGTATTAGGAAATGTTCAGTATAGCTACGATGTAAATTGTTTATAGTGTTGTTGAGTTAATTAATTTAATTTCTCATATAGGAGTTTCTGTAAAAATAATTTTGATAGCATTTAATAAATTACCAATCCAGATTTAGATAGTCTACAGTAGGAAATTTTCAACTAAGATATTTAAAGCTTTCTTATTAATAATACAATATTGTTTTAATTCTTCTGTTTCTAAAGTTCAAAACATTTGAATTCATTATTACTAATTTGACTATACGTGAAATCAGCTAACATTTTTTGATTTCTCTTATGTACAATACAACATTGTTTGCATTTGTTTGTTTTGAAAGTTGCAGTTTTTGTGTTTATTATTACTAAATATTTATTACACATAAAAATTAATCTGAAGCGTTGTGTAGTAGGTTTGATGTTATAGTGATTTACGTGAGGAATCGAGTAATTATCTTTTAATCGTTTCATTAGCAAAATAAACTCTAAATTAGCTACTTAATTCTAAAAAAAATGATTCACATAACACACACCTATGTACAAAAACAAAAATTAGAAAAAATCTTTATGAGAAAAAAGTTGCACTTAATCAACTATCAAAGGTCCTAATGTCCAGAAAACACAAGAACTTGACCAAAATCCAGCACTTCCCGTCCGTCACTTGCTCCCGGAACTTTCTGCTGGGGGAGGGACTTGAGTTGTGCTCTTGCGCAAGTGCAAACCATTGTTGAAACTCCCCCTCCCCCCTACCCCCTCAATCCTCCCCGCATTCAACTCCCCCTAAACCCGGAATCGCCGAAACCCTTCAAAGGCGGTCACTGAAGTCAATCAGTTATTTTATTGTGCGTCCCAAAATCAGCGACAATTATTTTAAATGAAATTGTATTTTTTAATGGAATGGTTTTGTGTTGATGGTTTGTAATTTTTATAGAAATCTATTGAAGGTATTAGATCCATTTTAACTTTTGGTTTTGTTGGTAGTACAAAAAATAATGAAGGCGAAGTAAAGCGTTAAAGTGTAGAGATCAGGCTAGTGTTAATAGTACCAAAACATGTATACAAATATGCTGTCAAAACTTTATTTCATTGACAGAATATTCACGTATTTTGGCACATTAACAGTGTAACCTATCCTTAGATATCATCTTAAAATATGCCATTGACACAGATATTTTGTTGCAATGGTCACATACTGTGCTGTTGGGACTAGTTAAAAGCCCCATAATAGCATTGCGGGACATTTGCACTTTGCTTAACCTTAAATAGGGCCTATTTGTTTTGGACTTGAAACAACAAGCATGAAAGTAGTATGGTAGTGTAGTAATATAGCTATCTGTGTTGATTTTATTTAATAAATTGTCCGTTAGTAATTAAAAACTAATATCAAAATAACCGGTTAAAAACACAAAAACTTCTCGTGTATTTAAAGAAAAACTAAGACAATAGTGTAGTTGGTGGATGTTTGGTGCATTTTAGGATATACCTTCATATTAAATTTTCTTATTTTAGACATAAAAAGAAGAAAACACACAAATCAAAGCTTATGAAGTTGGCTTATGAAATTATTTTTTTACAAACCTACTAAACAAAAAACTTGAGATTAAATTTTTATGTGTAGTAAATATTTAGTAATAGTAAACACACTTTTTGCTTATGAAGTTGGCGAAGTTTTTCATGGAAACCCAGTAGGCTACCCCATATAAAACCACAATATTATTATATTAATAGGACGATTCTAAAAAAAACGTTTATTTTACAATACAAATATGACGAATATACAGTTGTGTAAATTATTATATATATAGAAAAATATTTGAAAAAGGAAAACTATAGAAACTATAAGCTTCTGTTAAACTATTTTGCATTGTTTATCTAAACAGTTCTCATTTAGCAGCCAGTATAGTTTCACTAATGATTTCAGTTATACAATAAGTTTGAAAACATACTTTCATTCTAAAACTAAACAAGTGAAGCACTGTTCGAAACCAGAGATACAACAGGTAGAGTCACATTACTTGGCTTAGACCGCACAAGACTAATAGACCGGGAGCTGCTAGGTAAAAAATTACTTCATAAGATGCATATGTAAAAGCTATGCCGTTTTGAAGAGGCATCCTGGAGGATGTCAAAAATGGGTTTGTGAGCCCTCCTTCTGGGGGCTTTCCCCAGGTTGGACAAACTTGAAAATAACCCCAAAAAATGTGTTTTTGCAATTTTTATGTAGAAAAATTAAAATGATCAAATTTTAGTGTTCACTATTGAATTCAGCTTAAAAACAAACATTTTGGTATGTTGAATCATTGCACTATATCCATTGGTTACCGAGATACTGAGAGTGATAATCCCAAAACGTTGCCCAATGGGAAACCTTATGGGAAATAAATAAAACTCGCTTATTTCTCAATATATATTATTGAAACGTGGGATGAGGCCTCATTTAGTTAAGATCTATTGTATATTAGCTTTAAATCCACCATTTTTGCGTTTACTGGCAGCAAACCTGTATACACTGTTCCCATGTTATTCTTATGCAGAGAAAATAAAAGACTATATCATCATTATTTTTTACATACAATGATAAAACTTGGCTTATGGCTACTTCTAGTCGAGGTCTAATATTGACTTAAAACCACCCAATTTGTTAATATCTGTTGT
This sequence comes from Flexamia atlantica, assembly GCA_035578135.1. Lineage (NCBI taxonomy): Eukaryota > Metazoa > Arthropoda > Insecta > Hemiptera > Cicadellidae > Flexamia > Flexamia atlantica. The sequence continues at coordinate 10,971,977 of JAQJVK010000003.1, read as the reverse complement.
AACAAACCTTCTTACTTTATCCCCATGTTATTCTTAGGGAGAGTACAAAAAAAGTCACATTCAAGTTTGTCCACCTCGGAGAAAGTCTCCAGATTGAAGGCTCACAAACCCATTTTTGAAACCGAAACCCCCAGGACGCCTCTCCAAAGTGTCATAGCTTTTAAATGTGCACCTTATACGTAATTTTTTACCTCACATCTGCCTGTCTATAACGTTAATATTTTATCATTGTGCCTCAAGTAATTGGACTTGCATCAGATTGTCAAGTTGTTTGAATCGAGCGAAACTTCACCGATTAAACCGAAGTTAAGAATTGATATTTTTCGATATTACAATCGTAATTATGTTAACCAAAACAACATTTCGATATTATCATGAAAACGATAATTTAAAGCATAATTCTGCAGACGTTTATCTGCATGAGTGTCTAATAAATAAAAAAAAATCCAACAGGTTTAGTTGAAATAAATCATTTAAATATCACAAAAACATGGTTGTAATTACTGTGTAAGTAAATAAACTTTAGCTGCACCTTCTAAACATGGAGATAATAGTTTACACTTTGCATGACATTTCGGTACTCGCGACGCATAAAATTGCTTAGGTACGAGCCGAAGATGTCCTTCCTTTTATTATATCGTAGAAAAAATAAAAACTGGAATTCATGAACCAGGTAACGCATGTTGCTGATGAAATGCTAGGTTCCTGATTTACCTTCAAATGAGTAAACTTATATGGCTCCACATATAAGTTATCTACAATGTCACTTGACGACATATTGGAATTTTCAAACCATTTACCTACATCCACGTTGCCGTTGGTTGCACTACCAAATATATCCATCACTTCTATCAAGTTTCAATCCTAGAATCATCGTAATACCACACGAAACTGAATTAGCTAACACGAAATTTTTGCAATCAATGACTGATTGACTCTAGGTTTGTCAGTTTCTCTAATTGTAATAATGAACTCTAACGGAAATCGAAATTTTAATAAATGGTTAAAACAGTAACTTGAATTGTTTATTTCAAATAAGTTTTTATTAATAATAAAAACATGTTTTTAAAGGAAATCCATTCTTAACATTGACTTTTAATTTCGATTTTAACGGTGGAGACGGATTCTAAAGTTTAGCCAACGATCCTACTCCCTAACTTAATGCTGTTCCTTTACACCATACATTGGACCCACCGACCACAAAATAAAAAGTTAATGATTTGCAGCCTGATCAAACAGGCCGAGGATCGAGGAGCGGTTGGCAGCGACTTCCGAGAAGCGGTCAAGGAGGCAGCGGCAGCCATCTTGGCAGCCAACGCGGTATAATCTACACAACTACACAGGGTAAGCCTAATAATAGACGTGCGATTTATTCTGCCGTCTAGCAGGCGCCATGCAAATAGGCCACTCTGAAAAACGTTTTTATTTTTTAAAGGATTTTTATTTTTTTATTTTGTGTATTTCAAGGCCAGTGGCATTTTTTAACGTTTTAATCGAGGACGGTCCAAACCCGGGTTTTGTTACTATCTAACGGCGACCCTTTGTTAGAAAGCATCATTAATTAATAGCCCAATGACAAATGGCAATTGGCAACTGGACCCAGTTTCCATTTAGATTTAGACAACTTTTAACTGGACTAAGACAATTTAGTTGTTTTTTTAATTATTCTAATTTTTTATATCCTGCAAACGTACACAATAAAATACCAAGGACCATAAAGTAAACACAATCAATAAATAATGCAATCAATTTTGTTTTTGGTAAGTGCTTGTATTGGTAATTTTGTCCTTTATAAAACGTAATGTAGTGTTAGCATATAACGTGTAATGTTATGTAAACTAGACAAATATGTTGATAAAAACACACACCGGAAATAGTATATTACGTTATGTCGGACGAGCACGATAGTTCCCGCGCGAGCGAAAGCGAGTGCGGGATTTTCATGCGAGTACGGCAAAACTTCCCGGCCGTGTAACGTACGATATTTTTCATCATACTACGCAGAAAAGAAACATACCTTCAATCATAACGCAGCTTTTGCATAAACATACATTTCTCAAACCTTCAAACCTAACCTATAACAAGAACTAAGCAGAAAACCATTTGCTACGGATGCAGTGCTGCCACTACATTCCTCTAAAAAGAAACCAATAAACCACCAATAAACAAGCATTAAACGTCAATTTGCAACAAATCAGCTGATTGTTTACTTCCGCTCTTTCCGACCTAGGCCGGATAAGAATTTATCCGGTCTAGGCCGGCAATGGGCAACTTTCCAGCCAACAAAAAGGAACTGAAAACAGATGTTTCTTAGTTAGTATTATGAAAAGTATCTTTCAACGATCGCGGCTGAAGAACAGCAGGATCTGTGGCTGGTTTACAGAGACTTTTTGTGTTTTATCTACAGATTTTTAACACACGTAGGCCTAAAGTTTCCACCTAGTCCAAAATTTATTCGGTCGTATTTTCTTTTATTCCTGCACTATTGTTAATAGTAAAACAATCCTAAAGACTTTATTTTGACATATCGACCAAACTTTATAATGGGTTTTTTACACTCCAGAAATATTTTTCATGACAAAAATAAATCGGTTTGAATTAGAAGTAATAAATAAAACAAAGGATACTGAAATTCCAAAATCGAATGAAATGTGTAAATAATTCATGGTTTTCCTCGAAGTAATGCCCCAATTCAACACCATTATATTATTAGTAGTTTAAATTGCATTATTCATTAATACATGTCCACAAAAAAGAATTTCCTCTAATTTTTTATTTATTTTTCTGTTTGACGTGGGCTTATTTTCTAGCCCGGCAAGGATCGAAACGAAAATCAAACTCGAATGCATATCTCCATCGATGAACCATTCAATTTCACTGAGAATGCAATAAATTATTATAATTGAGGTAATATGTTAAAAATGTATGTCTTCCCATAATTGGATGGTACCTGAGAAGATTATGAGGGCCTCTTTTCAGCAAGATGGAGCACCATTTCATTCGAAGGACATGGTTCGCCAAGCTCTGACCAACCACGATTGGAGGCAAAAGTATTTGAAAAAGGGTAAATCGTTTTGGCCTCCTCTAAGCTTAGAACTGACTCTATTTAATTTGTTTGTTTTAAGTAAATGTTAATGATCCTTCGCAAGTAAATTCGAGGTATCATACAACTTCGGCAGCACTATTTATTTATTCATTTATATCATATTTATTTATTTAACGTATATATAACCATTAATAAAATATTTGAACTTAAATTAAGGACCTTACTTTGTGGACATCCGATATTTTAAACGAAATTTGATGAAAAACGTTTGCGGTGGATAGGCTATAAAAAGTGTGTACCAGTTTGTTAAAACTTCCTGCAAGATCCGTAGTCTCAGGGGCTGAGTAAAAGCTTGATTTTTTCTTCTAAAAATAATATATTAATGTCATATTTAACCAGGTATTGATAACGTTAAACATTTTTTCATTTTTTCATTTTTTTCATAAATGAAGAATAAAACCTTAGTAGAAGCTCTTTGTGATTTATTGTAATCCTACATCATTTTAAAGCCATTTTTGATTCAATTAATATAAATATTACTGTTCACGTAGTCCGTGTTTTATTGCCAAATTATGACTGAGGTTGCAGTAAAGCATTAATAAGTGATTTTTATAGAGTCCTTGTTAATGCAGCTAACACTTCGTCAGTTTGTTCTGACACAAGTAGGCACCTATTACATAGGAAAATAATTAATATATCATCTAAGAAGAACCCATAGTAATTTATAATATTATAAAGAACACGTGGTTTCTGTATATTTGTAATAATCACTGGGTAAAACTTATTTGATTACACATTAATAGACCAAAGCATTGATAGAACACTGAATAACCTAATAGGGTTACATTAAAAAAGTGTTATCGTAGTTATTAGTATAAAACGTAATGCTTTTTTGGAATGACCTGGTGTAAATAAGACCAAGACGCGTAGTGCCGTACAATAAGGAATAGGCAACATGAAGGCTGTACCTACATTGCATACTGCCCCTGCTTTGGCCAACCAGTAATAAAGCTGTTTACACTGAGAATTATAAATTGCATTTCGTTCTGCTTCACTTATTTATTAAGAAATCCGCGTGAACAAAAATAGTAGTTTATGCAACGATTGTATAATGTATGCCTTTAAGCCACGAGTGAGATGTAAGTTAGAACACGAGCGAAGCGAGTGTTCTAAATATCTCACGAGTGGCTTAAAGGATAATACAATCGTTGCATACACTATTTTATCTACGACCAACAATATACGACAAAATTTCCCCCGAAGTTAAACAAAACTCATGACTTACTAATGATGGAATAGGTCAACTAAAATTTGAGGTTAGGCAAATAAGCAGACTGAGCCATGAATCGTTGTGGAACAATCAGCTGATGGGATAAGTAAACTCAAACATGAATCGTAATGCAACAATCAGCTGATGTACAAATTGCGTAATTGTTATTATGTCACTACTTCCGTCAAATGCCGAGCTCTCATTGGTCTAGAACCAGTACTCTAAAGTGACTCCAGTACTCTAAAGTCGTCATTAGAGTACTGCTTGGTTTTTGGTGTTTTAATGTATATCATTATAATGTTTATTGTAATACCATAATTGGTGCTTATTGCAATGGTCGTAGATAAATACTATTTTGATAATAGTAATAAACTACTATACACCTAAAATCATTAGAGATGTACATTTATTTAGTCAGTAGGGGCCTACAGCCCGTAAAATATGAATACAAACACTTAATTACTTCTTGAACCAAATTTAAAAGCATGCTTTTAATTCCACAAAAACAACGATGTTAATAGCTTTTAGCGAATTTCCCCTATTGGGAAGAAGCTATTACCGTAGGTCTCATGGTAAGACCCAAGCCTAAGACCATGATAACTTTCGTTTCGGGGCCCCCAGAAGCAAAAAATACTATTCGTTAAAATTTTTAGATGTATATATCTATATGTATTTGTTATCATGATATCGGCCGTAAAATTGGTCAGATCATTAAGAAACTTGGTACAGACATGTAAAGTAATCAAATGGACGAATTCGTAAACCAGCCCGATCGGATGCCCGGAAGGGGGGGTAAAGGGGGATAAACCCCTTCAAAAATGGGTTTTTGGCGTTTTCACAGAGAAATATAAAAGTAATCCAATTTTGGCTAGCACCATTGAATTCAGGCCGAAAAAGCAAACAATTTGCTCTAAGTCCATTGGATACCAAGATATTGGAAATGATAAACACAGTACATTGTCCTAATGTTAACCTTATGGGAAATAAGGAAAATTCTGTATCTCGCTTATTCCTCAACATATTTTGGTGAAAGTTGGTTTGTGACTTCATCTAGATGAGATCTAATGTATTTCAATCTAAAATCCCCGACATTACCAATTCGTGGCAGCAAACATGCATGCCCATTCCCCATGGTATTTTTATGGACCTTACAAAAACATGTAAAATCTCGCTATGTTGGATTACGTTCTTTTGCATTTGAAATTCACTGAGTATACAAGTCCACTGCAACAGGGGTATTTTTTTACAAAAACTTCCAATTAACTTAACTAATTAACTAGTAATTAATTTACTAATTAATTTCCAAACATCCACCAACCATAAACAAATCTCTACAAATTTCAAAACTCGAACTCCTACAACTTTTTAACAGAACCATAACCTCACCGCGGTATGAGAAGAACACAACCCGAGCGATCAACTTAATCAAATCAATAAAGAACCGACGCGACGCGACGCGGTATGTAAAGCAACAGGGGCAGGGGGCAATAATACCCGGGGGGTTAAGCCCTCCGACTCCTTGATAAATGGTAGTTTAAACAACGTTTAACCCTCAGTTATTGTTTAACCCCCTCCCACCCCCTCTCTTATGTAAAGCGGTTCATTTGAGGCGCGCCATCTTGGAAGTGTTTGGCATTCAGGACGCGCGGGGTCTCGACCAATCGCGTCGCAGGAAGGAAGCAGTTGATCCTGGAAGGATGTGGCTCTGTAGTTTCGGCGGGAGTTTCCTTTATGTTTCCCGCGCCCGGGAAAGCTCACCCCTCCCCCGCCCCCCCCTCGCAGAGTTGAGGAATCAAGACCGACCCGGCTTATAGTGACATTTCTGGGTATATTTGGCTTTGCGAGTTCGCCAAGTTTCTCGGTTCTGGAGAGGTTCTTAAATTGTTTCGAGTTTAAGTTCGCTGGGAGATTGTGACGTGATTATTTAATTAGAGGATTATTAAAAATAATTCGTGTTAAGAAATAAATAAGATTTTTAAAATTAAAAGTATTTTCACTAACAATTAACATGAGCGGATTTAGATCTTAACTTTTGTGGTGCCAGATCACCTCACATATGAAGTATGGAATACTCAAATTCAAACATAAAACTCCTATTCAAATAGTCCGTTTGCAGGTATAATTCTATAAATATCTGTTCTTTTTATTTGATAGCAACCCTGTTGTAATTTATGTACAAGCTTATTTGAAGTTATATTGAAAATTGATTCACCATTTTCTGCCAAATAACCAGCAAAGATCAGGGGGTGCCGGGCACCTCCTGGCACCCCTAAAAATCCGCCCATGACAATTAACTAAGCTTATAATTCTTCGTAGTTAAATTTAACTTGGTGTTAAAACAAATAATTAAAAAGCATTATTGACAATTTAAAGTTTGCATTGTAAAATCAATTTGTTGATTTGTTAAGCTGTATACTTTTGACTTAAAAACCTCCCTAAATAGGGACTGTAAACAGTGTAAAGAAATTTTGATATAAGCATTAATGTCTTAGTATCATAGTAGGGCCATAACATTTTGTCACGTCTTCGAAAAGTTGAATGTTGCCAAGAAATTGTTGTGTGGGATTGAATAAAAATGGAACAATTATGTTTTGCATATGTACAAAGGTTAGATCAGGTTTCGGAGGTGGGTACATAAAGGAAAACAAGACAGGAACATTTTCCAATTAAATTTACATTTTTCGTAAAAATAAAATAATTAAAGAATTTTAAAACCTTTACGTTTAACAGCATGATTTCAGACCACCCCCAAAAACATAAGCACTTGGTGGTTTCTCAGTGTCATTATTATATTTGATCCCGGAAAATACGAACTCACTGTTGGTCAAGACTATAAGACCTAATTGTCATCCAAATGTGGACAAAAAAGGCGTAAACAGGGAATTTAAACGAAACTTTTCCGTCAAATTTTCCTTGAGTATTATAGGATATTCGTAAGTGTGAAATTTTGCATTTACTTTTTTGCTTTACGCAGATTTTTTATAATTATATGTAACCAACATAATATATTCAAATAAGCAGTGACGGATACATTTTCTATCGCCCGGGGCAAAATCGGCGCTTGGCGCCCCCCCTGCACCAAACACAAACTATATTTATTAAAAATATGTTTAAAGCGTCTGAATTTTTAAAGCGTCTTTGATGTGATAAGCAATTATCTTTTATATCATAATATGATTTTACCTTTTGGCTGTAATTCAACCGATGTTCGCAGGCCACGATACAGCCTAACCAAGAGCTGTTATTGCCATAATAAGACCTAAAAAAATTGTCAACCGCTGTAAAACTAAAGCAAGGTGTCTACTAGATTTAACACATGAAACTTCCGACTTTTTTCCTGACCTTTCCCGACTATTTCAAAACAATTCTCGACCAATGCAATCGGCCATGTTGCCTCCTTAAACGAATACTTGAGCCAAATATATGTAAAGTAAAATATAAATATTTTACGACCGCAGTGCGACCGACATCGACTTAAATGCCGCGATATGTCTAAAATATTTAACAGCAATGATACCAAGAAATTTGCTGGTTACAAAGACACTGAGCGATTTTCCAGCCACAATACGACCGAGAGATTTGCCTGCCGTGCTATAAACGACCGCGATTTAACAGCCGCGATGCGACCAAAGGGGTGCGATGGCTTTGAAAAGGGCAAGCAGTTTTCCAGTTGCAATGCGACGAAAATATTTGCCAGCCACGGACTAAACGATTTTCCGGCCTCAATGTGGCAAATAAATATGACGACCTCTTAAATAGCGAGAGACTTGTTGGCAGTGAAATAACAAAGAAATATGCCTATCAGCAACGACAGATTACCAGGCCAAGATATCGCCTGTAGAAGTGACGGCCGCGAAAAAAGCGAGAGGCTTGTCCTCCACAATGCGACCAAGAGATCTGCCGGCTGCGAAACAAGCAGGCGATTTTCCGGCCGCGAATTGAGCGAGCGATTTTTCGACGGTGGGACGAGTGAGCGGTTCTCCGTTTGCGAAACTTGCGAGCGATTTCTGGCTATCATACACCGAGAAAGGTGATGGCCACGATAACAGAGACAGGCTTGACGGCCACGATGCTACTAGAGATTTGCAGGCCGCAAATAAATTGATCGATATTATTTGTTATAGTAGTGTGTGTTTAGCTGGTTTTAGCTTTTACGGGTCCGGAGGTATGGTCCTTCTAAAATAGGCAAAACTTATATCATCTATCTATCCTTCAATTTGATTAACATGAGACATGTAGAAAATTTTGGAAGTTACTAAGCTAGAGCCCTAAGGGTTTACGACAAAATGGATAACTTAAAAAAAACCATTCAAACTTAACTTAGGTGAGGCAAGTTTTATTTCAACCGGTTATACAGTTTTTCAGAAAATTTAGTTGAAAAATCTAGGTTTATCCAGCCTATATTATTACATACATACACTAGAAAAACTTGTATCATATTGATATAACTGCTTGTTTGACAGGAAACTTTCTTCACCCAAGTAAATGAGTATAGAGTATATTTCTTTGGTATCCATATACGGGTCTAGGATGGCATATTCGGATCTTTAAATGTCACAAGCTTGCAACAGCGCACGTAGGAAATTTAAAAATTTTTTAATCCACTGTTTTAATGTTTTATAGGGTGTATCTTTTTCAAAAGAGCTGTGTAAAACTGGTAAGTGCATAAGATACGCTATTTTTGTTAATATCAATCTCTGAATGCTCGAAACAATTAATTGGTTAGACAACTGAAGAATTGGATTTTGGACCAAAAATACATGATTCATGGTTGAATAGCCTCCGAATCGTTGTATTATTACCAAATAAAGTGACACGTTATACTACATTTAAATTTACATTTTATACTGCCAAATAATTCAAGTGTTGGATTCAACGACCATTGGTTTCAAACCTCAAGGGTTCATTTTCAAGTTGTTGTCAAGCTAATTTAAAACATTCCTCTCCAAGGTTGATGGTGTTGAAAAGACGTCATCACACCTAACACAACAAAAACATGACATTTATATGAACTGAAACTGAAGTGTTGGAAGACGTCTTTGATTTATACCCAGTCTGAAGTTTAATAATAACAATGTTTACATGATGATCATATAGAAGAAACTATTTCCATAAAGTGTAACAAAAACTCGACTCGACCTCAAAAATCACTACTCGAAATTTGACAAACGACCGCGTAATTTCGCTGAATTAATTACGCGTAGATCCTTCGTTAAACAAACGGTTAATTTTATGGCGAAACTTTAGAATCCGTCTCCATTGTTAAAATCGATGGTAAAAGTCGATATTTTTCGATATTAACAATCTCGATTATTTTAATCGTGATAACGTTTCGATATAGTAATGGAGACCATCACTAATCAGTAGTTCATAACCCAATTAAATGTTAACTAACGTGATGAAACCTAACAGTCACACAATGTGAATAAAACTTATTAATATATATTCTAACGTTATTGACATATCATAACCAAACTATAGACTACAATGGCTATTAACTAACATAGCGTACAAAAAACTAATTTCACACCCTTCACATCCTTCGCCACCTTGCATTCAATTCATTATCAGTCGCTGTCAGCGTCGTGCTACCTATAAAAGGGTACACTCTTAATAAAAGTATTCATTCGTGCTACCTGTAATTGCGTACACTTGTGCCTCCATGCACATATAAGTTAGCTTCTTATGATATTTTGGAATGTTCGAGCCATGTATGTACAGTACCTTTTTTTTAGTAATTTTGACGTTTTGTTACTATTTCTATCCATCACTCCTAGATCACTTTTCACTCCTAGATTCATCGCATTTTCTAAAATGAAACCAAATCAGTTAGCAAACCAAATTTTTACAGCCCCTTGAATATGCTACAGGTTTTCAGTTTCTCTAATTCTAATAGGATATTAACAATAATTACTGTAATCGACGTTTTAAAAATTATAACCTACATTGTTATTTACAATAAGTTGTACCTTAATAAAAAGAATAAAACATACATTTATTAAAGAATTCGATAAATGATATCGAATCTAAAAAAAATCTGTTTAAACATCGATTTTAACGGTAGAGACGGATTCTAAATTTTAGTCAATTTTATTTTCAAAGTCTTCAAAACGGTTTCTTGCCTCTCATAAAATTTCTAAGCATGTTGGTTCTCGCAGTAAAGAATATCCCGGGGTCGCGGCAGGGGGGCAGGGGTGCAGGTCGACATTAGACTTTCAGATCGCCCCCCACCCCCCCCCCTGACCCCTACAGTGCCACCCCCAACCTCCCCCGCCCCCCGCCGCGACCTAAGCCTCACTGACTCCATGATTGACTCGTCCTGTCGTTAAGTCCTTATTGACAATTACACCCCCGGCCCATCAGCTATCAGTCACATCGTCTTAGCTTAATCAGTAGCAATAATCCAGTTGTTTATTTTGGTTTCTAAGGGGTTGAATGGCGTTACGTTTGTGGCCTGTCTTGTTTTTAAACAATTAAGGTAAACAATTCATCTCACTTGCCGACACTGCTCCAAATCTTGTCAGTTTTGATTTATTTGACCTTAATGTTTTTTTTTTTCAATTCTTTTAATACCTTTAATACCTCTTAAGACCGGGACGCAGGACTGGCTGTATATTTTAACCGGAATATGAGTGAAAGATGAGTGTATGATGAATGTGGCGGCGTGGCGCGATCTTGTAGTCTTGTTACTGTCTAAGGCCGACATGTTCCTTAGACAGAAGACTGTTAATTAATAGCCCAACAGCCAATGACAACTAAGGGACCTACATTTTAACGTGGGATCCGAACCACGATTTCGCCTGGTTTACAATTTACGAACTGGTCTAATTATGAGGATGGCCCCATGTACGAGTACTCAATTGTGCGGACGTTAATCCCTAATTTGGAACACCGCGTCCACAAGCCATCGATCATATTTATCCATAATGCGGTTCTCTTGTAATATTTTACACAAGACAGAATTTTCTAGAAAAAATATAATTATTCTTGGAGTAACAACACTTTTTACAATCAAGGGGGCGGTCTACCTTGACGGAAAAATCTGCGTCACAGAGCGAAATAACATTGTAAAGATAGGGCTAAAGCGCGCTGAAGTACGCTTGCAGACGTTTCGTATCTGGACGACAAAAGCTTTATTTTTTAAGATTTAATAAAAATGAGAGTGGGTTCACGTTCCTCAGAATATTTTATAGGGCTTTACATTTTTTATTTTTCTATAAAGCGTTTCTGTCGTTAGTTATGAGACTTTAAAATCTAACAAAAAGACTACCTTTTTTTGAAAGATTTACACAATTCCTGTAAATGAACGAAGATAAAATAAAAAATTCTAAAAATTTAGAGACCTTCAAAAACATACCTTTTTAAAATGACACCAAAATATTGGAAATCATGTAAAAATCCAGCGATCAATGAATAAGATACAAAACCCTGACTTAGCGCTCGGAACTTGAGGTAAACCGCCCCCTTAATACGATGATTTTAAAAACAAACTAAATTTATAATCACTAACAATGTTCAATTTATATTTATAGGTTCAGTTCCTAGTTCTATGAAACCACAGGAATATAGGCGGACATGGTGTCTTAAACTGTCAGGCACCGGTGCATTTACCTAATATTTCGCATTAATTTTGCACAGATATGATTGATTGTGTACTGAACACGTATGGTTTTACTGTACTAGGTTAAAGTGGTGTTTGGTCTTTTCAAGGTCAATTAATTAGGATTACAATGCAGCATTTCCGTCCTCTCAAGACCAGTTAAGACATAGTTGTATTTTACGTTAAAAAGCTTTTAAAAGGGTGTTTTATTTCAATGCCTTTACACATGATGAGGCCTTTTAAGGATTTTGTCATTAATTTCATTATATTAACTTCGTTTTTTATTATTTTTTATCTCTGTTCTAAATAGATATAAATATATCAAAAATAATCATTTGCTTTAAAATATAATTTGCTTGCATTTGCTTTAAAGATTTTCAGTCTTTTAAGAGTTTTAACGTTTTTTCTATATTGAAAGCTCCCTCAAATGTAGGCCTATGTAACCCAATATTTAATGAAATGTTATTTGAGCTACTACCAAAATATGATATTTTCACATTCCTGTTTAAATTTTTCACTTTATATAAGTCCACCTACTTTGCAGACAACAGTCGAATTCAAAAACAAGCAGAAATTTAGATCCCGCTTTCATTGTTTTAAACAAACCATTTCATAATTTGTGACTTATAGAACGCACACATGCAAATTTACAGTCAATGCTAATTAATTCAATCCGTACTTGCATTGTTTCTCTATGCGCCTATAGTGGAATCTGAGCACACAGCTACCAAACGATTATAGCTATCAAGCTATCAGCTATCAGCTACCAATCGTGTTAAATCAACCGAGTTCATCATTAATCTTTATGAGTCACCAACTTTTAAGCATTTATGTAAAGTTCACTTCAGTTTTCATAATAGAAAAACTAAATCAATCCATTTGTCTGTATCAGTCCATATCTGCTTTATCTCATCGATTTTACATTCTTCGAAGGGATTTTTTTCTTTTTTTGTTGTTGTTATAAATACTTTGCAAATTTTTTTTGTTACAGTTAAAACTGTAAACTACTAATAAACTTAACGACTCGTGCCTACGCACAGGTTTTTACCTATGTAGGCACATTCCACACCATTGTATTATAACTTGTGACAACAAAGTTTAGGGAAGAGATCAAACTCTTATTGATTGGAAAGACCTATTACAATATTACATAGTTTTTAAATGATAATAATATTTAAGTCGATAGGTCAAGTCATTCAATTTCACTTGCTTTCAAATATTTATGCTTGTTTTGTTATCATGTTACATATTTTATATAATTTTTACTGTTACTGTATTATTATGTTTTTAACTGCTTTATCTTATGTTATTTTTATTCTCTGTTAAGTTCTAAAGTTTTATCATTGTTGACTTTTTTATATCATGCAGTCTTGTTCTCTTTTTTATGATACATAGTGTTAATAAGGAATAATTTGTGATATCCTCAAGACATTTTCTAAGAACTGTATTAAGGAAAAAACTTAACAAAACTGACGATGCACCTGTACACATATTATGTTAAATTGTACGTTTTGTGCCAATAAAAAATGTCTAATGTATTAGTTTTAGTGTATATTATTGTGTTATTTCTTACAACTTTTTGTAATCATGTAACTTCTTTGTGGAATGAACGAATTTGAGTTTGTAGTAAAATATTATTGACTAAAACCCGTATTAAAAAGTTTCCTTTTTTACTAAGAGGTAAAAGCTGAAGCAGCGCGTTGGAGGGTGGGGGAGGGGGTGGCATTCATACAGATAGCCACTGGCCACCTTATCTCTTATCTACCCCTCCTCCCCCTTTCCGCAGTTTCTACTCTATTTATTTTCGCACCCTTTGGTCCATTTCCACCAATTTATATCTGTAACTGAAACACTCCCCATTTCCGAGCGAATTAAGCGTTGAATTGATTTCGATTAGGGGCATTTCCTCGCTTGAAGAAATCGAGTTTCTTATCGGATTCTGAAATAAGAGGGAATAAATAAATGTCTTAGCGCTCTTAAGTGGGGTCAAGAGTTATAAATTATTAAGTGATGGAAAAGAGAATTAGAATTGTTTACGCCTAAGTTCAAAACGTATGACTGTGTTAACATATTGGTAGAAGTTTGAACATTTTCAAATGGTTTGCGAGTTGCCAAGGCCGTTGAATTATGATTAATGGCTTAGGTAATCGGTTTTTAATTTGATGCAGTGATGTTTTGCTACCAAGTCTATGCTTGTTCTGCAATATGATTTCGACTAGATCAACTGTAACCTTTTAAAACTTATATTTTGTAATGTTATACTCCATGCTAATCACTTCCAAAATATGAATATTGGAAGCTTGAAAGCGAATGATTTTAGAAAAAATGTCATTACCGCATGTTATTTTAAGAAAAAAATACAACAATTTTGCAACGACGATGCCAATAACAACAAAAATATTCTCGTTAGGGCCTACAATTTTATAATGTTACAATGTCCTTAACATTGTTTTGTTTTGTTTGTTGAGATTAAATTTTGCTTTATTAATCTTGTAGCAATTTTTGAAAAAGGAGTAATACAGAGTAATAGTGTAAGTTTAGAAAATACTAAAAGAGAACATTTTCAACTTACAAGTGACCAATAATCCTCAAACAAAATCTACTTTTAAAATTAATTTTTAAGATCGATAATCAACAAACACCCGATTTCGAAGGTCACGAATAAAAAAGGGTTAACTTAAGAGTGCAAATAATTCAAAAACGTCTATTTCGATAAAATACTTATTTTGACTTATAGCAAAATTACTGAACATGGGAAGTTGTTAGTACGTAGAAAAACCGAGTAAACATATGCAATTCTTCACAAATAAAAACGTATTTTCGTAATTGAAGGGGTCCCTCCAGTAACGTTGTAAGCGACATAAAGTAAATTTTTCAGGAAATGGAAAAACATATAACTGGGAATGTAATGATTTAAATATGTTTTATTTGTTATATATAATTATAATATCATAAAACTAGCCAAACTGTGAAGTATTACAATATTATCGCACGAAATAAAAAAGTTATTACAAAAAAAGTTATTTTAAAATTGCAATAACGTTGTAAATGACAGTCGTTTGCAACGTTGTTGCCGGCTTGGCCCATGCAACAATGTTTTTTTGTTTCTTCTTTTCATTTATGTACGGTTCCCCAGCATTTCTTCTCTGCTTACGTACATTTCTGGTCCAACTTTCGAACTTAACAGGGCGTTTTTTACTACGATTTAGCCGATCAACATCGGGACGGCGACAGAACGGTGCGCGGTGATATTGCAATTTTTGGCGGTTACAACGTTGCTGCAACTGTGGGACCAACAGCACTTGGTTTTCAACCTGTGGTAGTGCTGCCAACACAAGAGATATGAACGAAAAAATACCCTGCACTGATGCAGGATGTCGTTTACAACCTTACTGCATAGAAATCTCAATTTTGAAAAAGTTGTCGTTTACAACGTTACTGGAGGGACCCCTTCAATTGAAACTTAGTCGCAATCTGAACATGCTGTTATACTCGAATCTAAGTACTAACGCGTGATTACTTCAAAAACCTTAGTACCAGGGCTTAATTTGTAAAGGAAAAAGTACCGGAGCTATGGCACAACGAGTGGCCGCCGGGAGGTTATGGAACCCCATCAGAAAGGGGGGGGGGTTCAGGGGCCCTCCCCCGGATTTTTTTTAATTGCGATTAAATTTGATGAATTTTTAACGTTTATGAATTAGAAAGAGTTGTACACTTTTATAAAATCGCTTTTTAAGCAGTATTAATAAATTACGTGGCCAGAAAAAGGGTCCGAAGCCGTACCAGTGAGTTGAGAAACCGCGCTCCGGTGAGCTCCGGCTGAAATTAACCCCTGCTTAGTACAATACAGTAGTCTTAACATTTCTTGTTTTTTGCCTCCAATCATTATTTGAATTAATTCTAGAGGTTAAAATACCTTATTCCGTCAGTAATCGAGTATCAACCGATAAGCCGGCGACCGGTTTCGACCCTACAATGGGGTCAACCTCAGGGCGTTGAAGGACGATAAAATCGTCCTCAGATAATTATCAATTGTAATTATCATCCTTCAACGCCCTGAGGTTGACCCCATTGTAGGGTCGAAACCGGTCGCCGGCTTATCGGTTGATACTCGATTACTGACGGAATAAGGTATTTTAACCTCTAGAATTAATATAGTATTATTAAATTAATACTATTAGATACATTACTGGAAATGGCGACCTCCAGTACGATGAAATCCTACCCAGGTAGGTATTTTAAGCCACGTATGAATGACAGATGAGTGAAGGATGATTGTAGTCTTGTAGTCTTGTTACTAAGGCCGACATGTTCCTTAGACAGGACTGTTAATTAATAGCCCAACAGCCAATGGCAACTAACGGACCTACATTTTAACGTGGGATCCGAACTCCAATTTTGCCTGGTTTACAATTTACGAACTGGTATAATTATGAGGACGGTCTTATGAGCGTAGAATTCAATAGTGCGGACGTTAATCCCCACCAGGGAACACCTTAACACCTATACAGCCCTTAGAGCTCGGTGAGTTCAAACGGTTAGCTTTTAACAGTGAGTACCTAATCGATAAGAAATCTGGAGATAAAAAAGTTAATAGTTGACATGTAAATGTTGAGGAATACCTTCATATAAATATATTTTTAAGCTTCCTCACAGAAAAATAAATAAAATATTACATTCTTTCTCTACGACTTCACACAGTACACTATGGTTGTAAAACGAAAACCCAATACTAGTCATTCCTGTGCATAAAGAACTGATTATCAAATAACCACTCCGACCCCCACAAAAAGGTCATATAAAAACGGAAAGAATACCGAAGGATCTGTGAGATCTGGCGGATTTGATGTGAAGGGCGTGATTGCTGCAATAACAGTCGGGGCATCGCAGTGACCTTGGCGATTACTGATAAGCCAGATAAGCCCAGGGGTGACGAGGGGGAGGGGGAGGGGGCAGCTGGGACTGTTATTGTATTAAGGGAAGGGCCCGACTTCATTACGATACCAAGCAGTTTAACACTTACGATAGGATTATTGGATGAAAACGTTATAGCATAATATTCGATTGTCAAGACTTTAGTTCTGTATATAATTAATAGGCAAAAATTATTTTTGTGATCCCTTTTTCTCAGCCTGTGTGCAACGTAGGGAAAATCCAAGCACACCGTTAGAATTGTATTTTCCTGAAGATGTGCACAATCTAATTGTAATTTACCATAGTTTTTGAAAATTGTAGAAGAATGAAATTTAAACTATAACAAAATTAACAAGTGCTTTATGAGTTATCATGTTATGGTTACGAAACAATTACAAAGTGTAAAGAAATGCAGTGACATGTTTTATTGGAGCAATGAGTAAAAACCAAACCCAAAAATATTTTCTGGTTGAATCTGGTTTTTATTGCATATTTTACATAATTTAACCCAATATTCGACTCAAGCTCGTGGAACCCATTGTGAGAAGATCCACTGACACTACTACATTGCTGGTTCGACCCAAGGTCTGTAGACTAGGAGAGGTGTATTTTCTGGTAATAATCTGTTGACGTTTCCTTGCATTTATATTTTCGAATGCCTCTCATTTCTTGTTAAAAATAAACATCTGTTCAAGTCCAGTCTCTCATCTATATATGAATTTAGAAGGCGAGATCTAACTATTCCCCAACACAACACCACTTTTTTTGAAAACCAAACATTTTATTCTGGAATCAAGTTATTCAACTCCCTCCCATCCCACATAAGATCTGTTACTGATCCGGTCACCTTTAAAAGGCTTCTGAGGACCTTTTTGATTAGAAAGGAGTTTTACAGTGTATCTGATTATTTAAATGATACAAGTTAGTTTTAGTTACCACATTTATCTTTTCTTTTCATTATATTCTATTGTACTAATTTCTTTGTATTTAATGTTCTGTGAACATTTATTTTGTGACGTTTGTCAATGCTGTATACAGTCGGATGACAATAAATGATAGATAGATAGATTGATTGATTGAATAATAATATTTATCCTGTCAGGTTGCCTAATTCTCATATGTCTATAAAATCATTGCTTGTGACGTAAATCGTGTAGATCCATAACCGATTTCAAGCAAGCTCTACAACTCGTTCGTTTCATCTTGATCTGTGGGAATGGTTTACATTTGAAGCCCTTGAAGTGGAGTGAAAGGCAATAGAAAATCCAGGTGATCTCTGAAGTCGTACCAGCTGACATGTTAACATTTTGTAACAGTTGTTTATATATTCACAATAATTTGCAAACAAACACATATAATGTTTGTTGAAATCAATTTTTACAACGTTTATGTCCCAAATAATTGAGAGTTAACAATGTTTGACAGCTCCGGCAACGTAGTAGGTCATAGCATGGTGTACAGAAAAAAGAAAGGTGTGTGTACAGACAGCTGCTGTGACGTAGTTGGGTTCATGCAACTAGCGGACCTTGCGGTATGAAAGCTGAACTAAGACCAGCGTATGTGATGGCGTATACTTAAACATACACATAAATAAATATTTTATTTATGTGTATGTTTAAGTACTACCTGCTACACATAAATAAATATTTTTATGGAGCTGTATAAACCAGTTTGCATTGTAATATTCGTAAGCGGTAGTTGCGTGAGCCCTACGTCACACCAGCTGACTGTGCACACGTCTTTCTTTTTTCCTTTTTTTATGACCATGGGTCATAGCTCAAGATAAAACGGACGAACTGTATCAGCCTATTGGGTAAAAATATAGCCTATAAAAAGGCGACAATAATATGCTTCCTCTAATCGGTCAAGAATCTGCGTCCCAGCTGGAGGCTATAGGATTCCGGCCTACAAATAACGTTAAGATTTCTTTACACTTTTTGACTGAGATAACCCAAAGATAACCTGCATTTTATTAATTCTTCTTTTCTTCTACTCTACAGACCCTGAGTCCGACCTCCACCCTCCTTCTTACCCTCCTCGTCCTCGTGCTCGCTGAGCGGCGAGGAGCAGAAGTTACAGGTTTCCGGTCTACAAAAGACGTCAAGATTTCTTTACACTTATTGACCGAGTTAACCAGAACATAATTGATTCTTCTTGTCTTTTCTACTTCTCTACAGACCTCCATCCTTCTGTAGCAGAATCAATACAACTATGAAGCGCGAGAGAGAGGGAATTTCACTTAAAGTTCGCGAGCGCCAGACATGTTGCTCATAAAACAATCGAAAACCAACGAGTATTATTCGCAAGATCCTGCTAAGTACACTTGGCGCATTATATCTTGACCCTTGGCCTAGTCCATTGCCGGAGTTGTCAGATATTGTTTACTGTCAATGATTTTGGACAAGAAACAATGGAAAAACTAATTTCTACAAACATCAACTGTATTTTGTTTACAAATAACAATTAAGATATACACTGACAGCTGTTGGAAAATGCTAACGCGCCAGGCTAGTACAACTTTGCGTATCAGCTGTGGTCTTCTTATGAATTTCACTCAACTCCAATTGCTTCAGTTGTAAAGGGTTCCCAAGGGTCAAGATATAATGCGCCAAGTGTATATCAATGGCTGGAGCATTTTTTGTTGTTTTTTTTTTTGTCACGACGTCATTCCCTATTGGATGGATCGTTTGGTTTGTTGTTGTTTATATCTTGCCCTAAAAGTTTAATGATTGTCCGCTAGATAGTAACTCTTACACTTTGGAATTTTCGGGTATTTCGGAACCCATCGTGTGTTTTCGTCTGCTTTCGAGGCGTTGGCCTGTTTCTGGCGAATGATAAGTATATCAGCACACGACCACCTTTCCCTCCCCCCCCCCGATCCCTCCCTCTCGCGCTTCATAGTTGTATAATGTGACCAGACGTCCCGTTTTGAACGGGACAGTCCCGTTTTTAGCGACCCGTTGTCCCAATGAACTCTCTCGGGACGCCCATTTGTCCCATTTTTGCGTTATTGGTAAAAAATAGTTTTAAAAATACGTTTTCATATTAAAAAAACTCTTAAATAACTCTTTATATTTTCAATCTGAAAGAGTCTAAAAACGCATTAAAATGCTACTAATTTTTAAAAAATTTCCGGGTGGACCCCTGGATCGATCCCCCTCTGTTTGTGGGGGTTGTGGAAATACGTTTTAACGTAAAAAACCCCTTAAGTAAATTTTTTTCGGCTCTTAGGTAGTTTTTTAGTAGCTTAAAATTAATGGGACGGATGAACTGGAGTATAGCACATATTTTCAATCTGAAAGAGTCTAAAAACGCACCAAAATGCTCCGGGAGCCCCCGGACCCCCCTCTCCTCTCCGGCGTCCCGTTTTGGCTGTTCCAAAATCTAGTCACGTTATAGTTGTAGCAATTCAAGTATAGAACCCCTTACCCTCCTCGTCTTCGGGCTCGCTGGACCGCGAGGGGCAGAAGTTATAGGTTTCCGGTTTACAAAAGACGTCAAGATTTCTTTACACTCATTGACCGAGTTAACCAGAGTACAATTGATTCTTCTTCTCTTTTCTACTCCTCTACAGACCTCCACCCTTCTAGAACCCCTTACCTTCCTCGTCCTCGGGCTCGCTGGGCGGCGAGGGGGGGCGGCCGGTCAGCGGGTGGCGGAGGTGGGCGAGGTGCATGGCCAGGAGCCGCCCAGCCCGGCGCCCGCCCGCCAGCTGCTGGAGGCGGCGCCGCCCCAGCGCCACCAGCTCGGCGCCCCGGGGCGGGAACGCGGCGGGGTCCGGGGGCGGCGCCAGGCGGAACTGCCGCGAGCACCAGCCCAGCCAGGAGGCGATGTGGGCGGCCGTCCACTCCGCGGGGTCTGGGGGCAGAGAAATGAAAATGAAATGAAAATTCTTTATTTAACCATGCAAAGTTGAAGCATTGACTTTACATCTGTCAATGGTTGAAGTCACGTGGTTCTTTCTTACAAGGGTCATTGGATTGTCCCCCTGAATCTAATAACAATCAGAGATTAGATCGTTAGATTCCTTTCCCTGGGAATCAGGAAGGCGGAAGAACCTGCTTCAGATGAAGGGGTAAAGACGTGCCTAAGCCTGCATAATCCCAGACGAGATTTCAAGGTTTGAGGATTCCATACCTTAAAGTACGTAAGGGCATAAGGCCCTAAGAGCCTTAGGTCCGGTTTTTTAAGGGCAAAGGGGGGGGGTGTATTTGCTTTGTTTTTGAGGTTTGCTTTACCTCAAACGTAAAGCAAATAAAGGGAATAGATTCAGAATACTAGGTATAGGTAGTGCAAGGGTATATAGGGGAAGAGTAAAGGGGAAGGAACAAGGAGAGGATGAAAGAGAAAGAGATAGTTAAACGAGATAGGAGGAGTGAAAGAAAAGTAGTGTAATATGGAATAAGATGTAACTGACCTTAAGGAAGAGTAAGACAACGTAGTAAAAGAACCCCTGGAGGAAAGTAGTAAGAATAAGGCAAAATAAAAAAAACCAGGCTAAAGGCAATAGTAAGAGAAAAATAAATAAAAGCCTGCGACAAATTTAACCCTGGTATAAGGAGCTATATTGGACATGATAAAACCAGTAAAATCGTTCTTCCTATTTAAAAACTATCAAAAGCTTCCCGTTCAATGGAGGAAATCTGTGGAACAGAGAGGGGATTTGTTTGGAGCAAAAATGCTCTACAATCAAATCATATCATCTTTATTTGTCATGTGGGAATCACATACAGTGAAAAAGTCAGAAATGAAGGCATCAGCCATGTCTTAACTTATTTATAATAGTTCACAATTTGTCCAATAAAAGTATAACAGAAAGAAGTCCAACAGAATGCATGTTCTTTCTTCCTCTGGTGAGTTTAGGATGGTCGCCAGAACAAAATAGACCAGGTAACAGAGTCTAAATAAACTATCAGAGGAATCCTTCAGAGGAAAACAATATTTTCCTATGAAACAAATTCTATAGTTTAATATTCCTCAGTCCACTGTAAAAATAGCTTTTGAACTGAAATTTTATTCTTCAGTGGTGAAACTTGATTGTGAAGCGGATGGAATATGTTTTTTTGTGGTAGGGGAAGAAATAATAACAGACGATTAAGTGATTCAAAAATTACTCATAGGAATGTTTTTAGCTGGCAGAACTGCCTTTTAAAAATCAGTTGACGTGCTGAACTAAAAACGTTTCAACCATGTATTATGTATTGATTGTTAGCAAAATATTCTTTTGGATGTTGATCCGCATTTTTCTTTGCGTTTGAAATAATATTTATATGGAATCGGTGAGCTTAATTTTAAAAAAAACCTGTTGAGTTAGTGTAAAGATTCTTGAAATGTTGTATGAACAAAAATGTTAAAAACGTTAGATAATAACCGCTTCAAATTGGAATATATTTTTCTTTATTAATGTATAGGGGGAGGAAGTAAGATTTCTCCAATTGGTTCAAATTAATTAAAAACTTGTTAAGTTTTAAGATAAAAATGTTAACCGTGTTAATCAGTGCCGACAGTTAAATTATGATACAGAAAATGTCGATGTTTTAATTCGAAATCATCTAAAAAGCGCACCGATTATTTTTGTTCCGATTGATGTATCGATACTTGTAGTCATTTAGAAAAATGTTGTTGAATTCGTTATTCACCATCTAAATTCTAAACTCCAAAATTTGAAACAAGATATAAAACATGAGTGTTTTTAAGACTGTAAGCCATAACAAGTTGTACAACACAATATATTTTGCGATTTAAAGGGGACAAATTAAATATTTCCGAGTGTGCTTTTGGGGAATGCTGAGTTCTGTAGTGGCCAACCTAATTGTAGAAATAGTGTTATACCTCTTTCTAATTGTAAAATTATCTTCTTGTTCTTAAGCAACACCAATTCATTCAGTACATCAATAATCGACATTTGTTATGTATCGAAAGGTTCCGATAAAAACTCGATATACCTATACTTTACGAACGCTTGTTATCCCCACCTCGATCGAGCCACCTGTACATCTGCTCTGACGCAAACAAGATGCAAACGTCGCATTAATAACAGAACGGAGTTACATTTGAAATATTTAGGTCAAACTTTGAAAACATCATCTTTTATATCAGTAAAATAAAAATATTGGGAAAATTAATACATAATGGAGAGGAGAAGGCTCTATATCCTTTGAGTTAAAAAAAACTAAATACTAATACATTCATACGTCCAACAGTGCCTAAAATACTGATTGTTTATTAAAAAGCCAGGAAAACTACCATTAATTTTGTATTTAAAACGTTTACGCGTTTCTTTATTTTATACACTTTATTATGTTATTAAAACTGGGATTTGTGTTTTAGTTACTCTGCGTCAAATGCTTTAAATGTTGGGACCTCAACCCAGTGCTTTAGTTAATTTTCATATTATTATTATATTACCACATTTCACTATCTAATAAAACGTATTAACTGACTTTAGAGTATTTATTCTATTGGAAATACTCGAAAAATATTGTCTGGGTGTAAAAATTTCGCAAAAAGTGTACTCCAATTGTTAAACCGCATTTCATACAATGATCTGAATCACTATACAGCCACAAAGATCACAATCGTTTTGCCGTGCGAGCTTGAAAGTTCCCGCGCGAGCCGCTAGGCGAGTGGGGGATTTTCATGCGAGAATAAAAGCAAACATATTTTTAATCATAACGCATTCCTTACATAAACTATTAAGTTTCCAATTCTTCTAACTTAACCTATAATGAACAAACATTTGCTACTGCCACCAGTGCTGACATTTAATTGGTTCAAACAATATAGGTTGGTTCAACATATTGTGTATTTTAGTTATCATTCATTTGAAGTAACCAGCAAACATGCATCAAACGTCGTGTTACTGATGTTCGGCTGATTGTTTTGATTGTTGACTTCCGTTATTTCCGTTTCCTATTGAACGGTAAATTTGCTGTGTCCTGTACTGTAAATTTAATGTGCACTGCACGGTAAATTCACCGTGGAGTGATGGCCAAGAGTAAGGCACGAAAACAGACGTTTTGTATAATGTAAACCCACTTTTACGGCATTCCATATTTAACACCTCCACATTCCACAATCCCAATAACCACTCCAGCCCGAGCCTCCATCCTCCAGCTGTCAGGTTGACGTAAACTAATTGGTAGCGGATGGAGGCCGACTCTGAACAAGGACCGCGATAACCAGGATGTGGCCATTCTAAATCCGGAGGATAAAAAGTCAATCTGACGCGTGTGGTTCGTGGAAACGCGGCGCCGCGCCGGCCTTGCGGTGGTGACTCACGCCTGTACGGCGCGGCGCTAGGCCGTGGGTGCGTAATAATAAACTGATGACAGCCTGTAGAGATGTGCCATATTCGTTTTTGTGGGATATTAGTTACTTCATTATCAGTTACAACGAGATATTAGTTGAAAAACCTAATATATGAATTAGGTTTCATATTAGGTTTACAGTTTGCTATTTTGAGAAGCTTTGGCTGAAAATTGAGCCTTAAACTGATAAAAACCTGTTTAAAACAGATTTATGTAGATTGAAAAATACTAAATTGAAAATCACCAAGATTTAATAAATTTTACGAAATTATTTGTTTATTTAATGCTGTTACAGTTATTATATTGAAAAAAAAAACAATTTTATGCAAAACTATCCACGACTGTTTCAAAACAATCATAGTGATATTAAATAGACATATTTTATAGTGACTTATACCAATTATTTTTATTACGTAACATATAATGATATTTGTAAAATTAAATATTCATAATACATGATATGCAGAAAGTGATTTCTCATACCCCAGTGACATCGTCTTGAATTAGCTATAGAAATTAATTGTATTAAATGCGATAGCTCTCACATTAGTTTTAAATCATGTTAGGAAAATTTACCACATTTATTTTGTAAAACGCAAGCGGTGAAAGAAACAGAAAGTCGAACTCATTATATCGGTGTAGAGTGTAGAATAAAGCAAAGATGTACGATTATTAGTCAGAATCACATAGTTACTTTGGAAATCAGTTACTTTTACATATGTAATACGAAAAACCAATACAAATATATTCGGCCATCCCCAGTATAGTTCAAATCAAATAACGTAGCCCAGTCCGTCCGTAATTAATGTTAATTTTAGTATTGGTCTTACGGTCACGTTATTTTGCTTGGGCTGTAACCTGTTGAAGACTAAGACGGGCGTGCCCTGTAATCCGGCTACTGGGAAGCCACAAAATTGTGGATAGTTATAAGAGAAGGCTTGCGGGTGCCTATAATAACCGCGATAACCAGGATGTGGCCATTCTGGCCATTCGTCTGTTGACATCGAAAATGGGGAAACTTTATTTTCCCTGGTTGCGAGTGAATACTGAGACCATCTTTCATTCATAATTGGCTTAAAATACCTTGTAGGTCGTCATTTCAAGTGAGAGTATAAAAGTTTTTTCTTATAAACCAAGTTCTATAATTTCAGAGAGTACTCGGCTGGGGAGGTGACTCTAAGAAGCGCTTTGGGCTATCAGCTGCATTCCCTGACTGATGGGGGTATAAAAGTTAATCGGTAAATACTGCACGCTGGTTATGATAAAAGAAAACAAAAATTAGGAGTGAGCAATAAACTTGTGATGGTTTACTTTTGAAATTCAAACCAATCTATCTATCTTCTATACTATTATAAAAAAGAGCTGGTTTCTGTATGTGGCTATGTATGGATGTATGGGATAAGTAAACTCGAAAAATACTGAACCGACTGAAATTTCACACAGAGGTAGATCTTGAACCTGGGAAACACATAGGCCTATTTACTTCCTTAAAATCCCCTCGGGCTACGCCCTTTAGCTTCAATGTTTACATTTTTTAAGGATGTAAACATTCAAAAACCGAAAAGTAGACAGCTGTGAATTCTATGACATTTCAAAGAGCTGAAAGATAAGCTGAAATTTTTATCGTGAACGAAGCCACGGGCAACTGCTGGTTTATGATAAAATAATTTACTGCAATTTAATATATATGATTATTCAATATGCAATTAAATTTCGACACTATTGTTTGTGAGTTTGTTATGGTGTGGACAAATAAACTTGATACAGATGCAGTTGAAATTATTTCTACATTATTTCATGGTTTTCTAGTCAAGTATTCAGGAAAACAAGCTAAGAGTTTTTCGTTGTTTTAATCATAGGGTTACAGGATGACCTGGTTTTTCCCGGACAGTCCGGGGTTTTAGGGCTTTGTCCGTGTCCGGTCCGGGGTTTTCATTATTTTTGCAAAAAATAAACTTTTTAGCGAATTTCCTTAAAGGAATAAGCTATTACGGTAGTACTCATGGTAAGACCTAAGTCCGAGAACATGTTAACTTTTCATTTTGGGGTCCCCAGAAGCAAAAAACACCATTCGTTCGAATTTTTATAAATATATCTATATATATATATATATATCTTTATATCTATATATATGTCTGTTATCACGATAGCGGCCGTAAATATGGTCCGATCTTAATGCAATTTGGTACAGACATGTAAAGTGGTAATCACTCGGACGAGTTCGTGAACCAGCCCAATCGGACCACTGGAAGGGGGGGAGGGTAAGGGGGGATAAACTCCCCCAAAAATGGGTTTTTTGAGTTTTTCACATAGAAAAATCAAATTTATCGAATTTTTGTTGGCACCATTGAATTCAGCTCAAAAAAACGAACAATTTAGTATCTTGAATCACTGCTCTATGTCCATTGGTTACCGAGATATTGAAAGTGGTAAACACAGTACGTTGTCTCAATGTTAAGCTTATGGGAAATAAGTAAAATTCTATATTTCGCTTATTTCTCAACATATCTTGATAAAACTTGGTACATGGCTTCTTCTAGTTCAGATCTACTAAATATTGAATTAAAACCAACCAGTTTAAACATACCTGTAGCAGCAAACCTGCATACTCATTCCCCATGTTATCCTTATGGAGCTTACAAAAACATGTCAAATCTCGCTATGTTGGATTGAAATATGTTGTTTTGCACTTGAAATTCGCTGAGTATGCAGGTCTGCTGCAACGAGGGTATTTTAAGATTTACGTTCAATTATGCAACATTTCAACGGGAGTCGTGACTAATTTACAGGTTTCAGAGTTATCAGGAGATCGTGACCACACACCAGGTAAATCTAGCATAAAAACTAAAGTAGGCAACCCTGCGGGAGTGTGACAACAAACCAACTTAATCTCTACTGTACTGACCCCTGTCGTCTGTCTAGAACAGTGAGAGTAGTGTTGTGATTTAGGTTAGATCTGCCTTATCTGATACAAATGTAAGATGAACAATAAGTAAAAACCCTTCATAACACTTTTAAAATCTTATTTTACTATCTTCGGCTGTGTTATTGAGGGGCGGGGGATGTGTTTGTTCACCGTACCTGAAAAATATATAATAACCCTATTTAATCAAGATCTAATAAATACTCCAAAACTGTCAAACGAGTGGTATTCGCATGGATAGCATCAACGTTTGAAATAGTAATTCTCTTATATGTTCAATGTTATCTTGCGTGTATGTTTGCCTGCTTGCTTGCTTGCACAATTATCTCAAATACCCCCGTCGCAGCAGACCTGCGACTCAGCGAATTTCCATAGGATTTATTTTGTATATGTGAGCATTCAACTTACTTGAAGGAAAGTATTGTTTGAATACGTTAAGTAAATAATATACTAAAAACGTATATTTAATCATTCATGAGCTTTAAACATGAGGAGAATTAACAAGGTGACCACATTGGTTTTCATTTGTAACACATACAATTTTGTATTTTATATAATTCTTAGTCTTTTAATTTAAAAAAAAAAGTAATCTTGATATATTATATAAATGTCAACAAACATATAACCAATGAACTCAAAACACTCAAAACAAACAAATAATTTAATCTCATGAAAAAATTAAATTCAATCATATGGTCAGTTTTATAGTTAAACACCCGTGTTATAGCAGACCTGCATCTCCAGCCAATTTCAATAAAACATATTATCAATCCTCATCATTGTACACATACCATATATTATACTACATTTTCGGGCAGTTTAGACCAAGACATTCCCCCCCCCCCCTGCCAAATGCTCATTCTTTCTTTATCAAATTTAAAAATAATTTGTATTTTTTTATATAGTGTAGTATATTTTCTGCAAAATCTTGAACAATGAACTCTTGACTATTCAAAATGAACACAAATAAAACATTCATCACCTGAAAATTCAATGATATGTTCAGAATTGTATTTTTAAATCAAGAGGACTACTTTTTGGAGGGTAAAATTAAAAATAATATTGGACAACGTACTGTGATTAGCACTTTCAATATCTCAGTAACGGATTGACGTAGAATAATTATTCAAAATGCTAAATTTTTCTTTTTTTTTAAGCTGAATCCAATTTTGACACTTACATTTACGAGAAAATAATATAAAGATATTAAATCCCAAAAATAAATTTTATTTTGTCAAAGAACCCTCCTTAGAGTTAACTTATCGTGCTGGTTTTCGAACTCGAAGTAATAATAAATGTCACTCTAGACGTATGTACCAAATTTCAACGCGATCGGACCTTTTTTACGAAAGTTATCGCGCCTACGGACAGGTATATAAATGAGTTGTTATATATATATGAAAATGAACGAACTTGGGGTCTGGGGACATCAAAATGAAAAGTTACGGTGGTCCCGTGCTTAAGTCTTACAATGCCGCCTACGGTAATAGCTACTTCCCTATAGGGGGAAATTCGCTAAAAAAACGGCTCCGAGGATTTCCTTCAAAGTCTGGAAATAGGAAATTTATGACTCAAAAACGTGTTTTATGCGTGTGTGTGATTACTTGGCCAGAGAAAATCTAATAAAGTAATAAAACTAATTTTAAAGTTGTAAAATTTAAACATTGGCCTTTTGAGTTGTCATGATGGCAACGAAATAATCAAGGAAAGTGTAAACAAATGAAGTAATCATAACAGCTGTTTGGAATCTACACAAGGCCGCACTACAAATTTTTCAGTGAGGCCTTGACCTACACTACAGCCATCAAGGAAAAATACAGCGAGTGGGATGAAAAGGGGTGTCATATTTATCAATTTTATGACATTGAAATATTTGATAGTAACTGGATCAACTGGTAAACATTACATAACACCGAGCAAGGCTCGGTCCACCAGGTACTTTAATAGTACATACAGTACACTCCCGATTATCCGAGGTCTTCGGGACCAAGGCTACCTCGGATAACGCGAACCTCGGATAATACGGAGTTACGTGTGTTTTGAGATTGGGCTGTAATAAGACTACTTCAAAATTTTTTATTATATATAGTATTTACCAATAAAAATATTTACATTTACATTTATTTATATTTACGACAATGAAAGTCCGTTCGAGTTGCAAATAATAGAATTTTAATTAAAGACACTTGTTTCACGCGTTATTATAACGCTTAGTAAGAAAATAAAAACGTATATTCAAGCTTAGAGCTGCTTCGGATAACCCGGAGTCTCGGATAACCGGGGCTCGGATAATCGAGTGTGTACTGTATTGACAATAGGTGGGCCTACTTAAAATAATCGCTTTTTCAAACAAAGACATTATAAACTTTCCGTCACGCCCATGAACGTTTTAGCACCTCCTTCAACCTTTTTTCCAATCGCAACCATCACACGCCCTATCCCCACACAGCACAGTCACGAGAGTAGTTTTCCACCCAGATTCCATCAATCTGTGGGGTTTCCCTGAGATTGTTGGACGTCGAACACCGTCGCCCAAGGTGAAACACCTCAGCCCGACCGCTAACTTCGCCAACCACAGGAGACGCTCCGCTTTCGCCACAAACCTCTTTTTCATTTGTCTTAGTTGGTTTTCAATGTGGATAATTGCGCAAGGTCGTTCGTAGTGTTTGGTATCGATATCCGATATATCGGAATTATCGATATGTTGGTTTCGATATATCGTTATTTTTATATCGATATTAGATACTATCGAAATATCAATATTTTACTTCAATACCATCGTTAGTATTGATTTTAGCAATTTTTTCAGAATAATACATAAATAAAATACACTTTCTGCACTTTTTCATTTGTAGATTAGTAATTAAATAGTATTTGACAAGTAAACATTAAAGATATTAATTTGAAAATTGCTTATTAGCTACAAGAAAGTGTTTTTAGTTTTTTTTATTATTTGTTGGTTTTGTTGTATGGTTATCCACAAGATTTCAAAAAATTTAAAATACCTGTATCTGAATCTGAATCTGAGTTATCTTAGCTATGTAGGCTACTTGAAACAAGAGTCTTTTGCAGTAAAATAATTTGTTTTATAGTTATTGTTCTAAAATTATACTTCAAAGTATAAATTGTAAACAATTTTACGTCAAATGGACGTCACAGGTGTGCTGCTAACTGTTGTGATACATACCGTATGCATTCGATTAATTTTCAACATAATTTTTCTGAAATATCGATATTTTTGATTCGATATTATTGGAATATTGATATTGAGGGTCCGATATTAACGTCGATATAAATATCAATATTTTCTATCGATATCCAAACACTACAGGAGACGCTCTACTTTCGCCACAAACCTCTCCTTTCTTTGTCTTAGTTGGTTTTCCATGAGGATAATTGCGCAAGGCCGTTCTCCCGTCCTTGCCCGGGGCGCCAGCTGTCGGGAAACCGCCGGAAATCGCAGGAAATCTATTTGCACGCATCCTCTCCCGCCAGGGGGTTTGCATTTCGGGGCTCACCACATGACTGGGAAGGAAGCAGGTTGTTAAAATGATTAGTTGAGCACCTGTTGTTTAAAGGGTAATTACAGTGTGTGTCGTGAGTCATTTCCTGTTAATATTTAGAACAATGGAAATTAAAAATGATTTTATACGCTGTATTTTTGACAAAAATGCTACATCCAGTATATGAAAATATATTTCACATTTCACATACGACAATTTCTGTAACCGCACGTTTAGTGTAAGTTTACGCACTGGAAAACAAATTTTTAGACGTTAGGGATTAAAACCCCAGCATCCCAGCATTTCAAGCTAAGACTCGCAAAACAACTTGGCGGTTACCGTAAAACAGCTGGATGGGTTCTTTAACATGTATCCAATGGGAGCTTGAATACTTTTCTAAAACATTTTACCTTCTGTTAACGAGTCTCGTCAGTTTTCTAAATCAGATTATTATTTAAGCTGAATAGTAGTGAAATCTCATACGCCAAGTTGGTTTGCGAGGCTTATACAGGCAGTATTGTGCAGCTCACGGAAGGATTGCATTTCCAGGATAGGAAAGCTATGATGTGGTCAGGAGAGAGAAACATTTCCAACCCATCCTCCAGGCTCTAAAATTTACCGGGGGCGACTCACCCTAAACCCGAGGCCTACAAAGCATTCCCGGACAAGGACCTCCATCTGGGAGTTCTCCTTGTTGCGAAGAGCCTCACCTAGGTCGGTTCGTCCTCCAGTTTAGCAAACGCATAGAAGTTTGTCAGGTTAGGATCAAAAACATCGTAAAACAGCTGTTTCCTGAGGAGCGAGCGATAAGGTACTTTACGCTCGCCAGCTGATTACTTATCGCTCGACGGTTGGTTATAATATCACCCTATCCGCTCCAACTGATCATCTCCCGCTTCAATTTTGATTCGAATGAACTTGAATTGTTTATAACATCAAAAACATAAATTTCAAATTCAGCTACGATGGACGTGAGTAATTAAATAACTGATGTTATATTTGAAAGGGAATTCAAAACTGCAGTTGTAGGATAAGTATGCATTTTGCGAGTAAAGCGTCTTTCTCACTTTCACTAAAATTACTGCGCTCCACCACGTGTCGCGCGGTCCGGTAAGTGTTTTGGCTCAAACCAGACATATTCACGCGCTCGACACACGAATAAATATTATCTATCAGTGCTCCCTGAGTTCTTACTATTTTTTTGTAATTAACTAGTTCTTAGTAAAACTAACAACCAGCCCAATATATGAACTATATATGAACTAGCTATTTATGAACTGAATTAAGAACAGAAACCGAGAAAGTACTTTACCGCTTACTCCTCGGTGATGAATCGGCTGGCGAGCGGAAACACTTCATCACTCACTTTTCAGAGAAACAGCTGTTTTCATTTAGTTTTCAGTGCGTAAGCTGACTCTACGCGTAGTTGTGGGTAAAATTCCTATTTACATTTTTTCGGATACGATATTTTGTATGCACTATTATTCTTAAATAGAGGTAGATATATCTAGCCAAATTAAAGTCGTAATAGTTAAAATTAAAACCCAAGACAAACTGAATGGGTTACATCTGTTTAGATTCATAAGTCGATAACATTTTTTAATTAGCCTTTAAGCCCTCGTGGGATTTGGAGTTCCTGTAGCTGTACAACTGTACAAATTCAGTTGTAAATATCTCATTTTTTCGTAGATGTTCCTTGGAAATGAATGAGACTTAAAACGAAAATTAATCGTCCCATCTTCCTGAATTATACGCCTGACTATAAGATAATATCCATCTATAGGCCAATGTGTACTTTAGCCAACGTGTAACATATTCACGACTTCCAATGTACCAATTGGTTTACACGAGAAGTATAAAATAGTATAATAATGTTGCAGCATTCACGACAACGGCAATTTCAAATCAACCGCTGCGACCGGCAACGAGTTTGAAGTTCGAAATCTCACCTGCTTCCACGAAGCGCGCGCGGTAGACAATAATGAATTGCAAACCGCCCGGGAAAACCCGACACTCCCGCCGTGAGAGCGAGAGAGAGGGAGCGAGCGGCTCCCTCTGTGGTGGGAGAGAGAGGGAGCGAGCGGCCCCCCTGTGGTGGGAGAGAGAGAGGGATATGTCTGGAGTTGCAGACAGGCTCGATGCAACTTTCACTTCTTATGTTGATAAACTGTTGTGATTGAAGTGACTCATTGAGGAAGTCCGTTACTGGAGGACCAATAAACGTGTTAAAACCTTTCTCTGAATATCAGTGAGTATTGCAATCTGAATTAATTGTAAAATGAACTAGACATTAGTTCGTTTTGAGAACGTAATTTCGTAAAAGAGTTCTTGATAGTAATTTATTTTATGTTACACTATAAAGCCAAATAAAGATAATTCCAGGGCTCTTCATTACAAGAGCTGTCGTGTTTTTTAAAGAGAGAAAACATTTTAAGGGGCACACTTTTTAATCTTTGGTATTCCCGTAGAAACGTAAGAAATATTGGGTTACGTAAGAAAATAATGTGCAAAAGTCGGGTAGTTGTGATTTTTGAAAATGTTGTTATTATTGAGCTGATGACATAAAATCCAAATTTTCGTCGTGGAGCTTTATTAAATTACAAATTTCATTTTAAGATCGAGTTCCCTACAATTTAAGTCTTTTCCAGCTCAGTAGCTTTAGTGAATCCGGAGATAATATCCGAAGATTAAAAAAATTCCTCCGAAGATAAAAAAAATTCTTCCATTATGAACATGACATTATTATAACAACTGGACTATAACTTAAACGACTAAAAATAATGTATCTGTATCTTTTTATGTATTTGTTGTGGAAATCTAAAAATAAAAACCACTTTTTTTAAGGATGTAGTAAGGATAGCATTGTCTTTCTAGTTGGTAACACAGAATGTGGTGGTAATCAGATGAAAATTCAAAACTGTTGAACATCAGATTTTTTTAACCATTACATCTGAATATTTTCGCAGCTGACCAACCCACTTTCGGACCCAAGAATCCACTGAGCTCCCACCTAGTGTCTAATGACCTAATGATCGAACTAGGAGCTATTAACATAACGCATTCTAATCTCTAGAGCGATCGTGGCCCATATTTCGTGGGCGTTCCCATACCATAACACCGCGCATGCTTCGCATACCCGAGAGATGGACAGATGCGACCGGTGTAGGCGGGGGGGGGGGTAAGGGGGTCAAGGGGGGTAAGGGGGGTGAGAGGTGTGAGTCACCCGCTCTGGACCGCCTGGAATTTGATTCATCCTGGACCAAAACTCGAGCGGCGAACGGAGAGGCGGGTATGGACCAGCGACGTAAAAATTAAAAATATGGTATCAAATTAAAGGTCTGAATCTCAGAATCACTATATTCCCAAATATAAATGGTTTAAAGGTAGTTTACACATCGTAAACACTGATAGAAGCTTGTTCTGACATTTTTTGAGAGAAGCTGCCGCCACGGAACGCACCTGTAACGTTCCTATGATGTGTAAACTGCTTCTGAACCATTTATAATTCGTATTTGTGAGATTCAGACCTTTAATTTGATACCACATTTGTATTTTTGTAGTCGACTATATTTTCGTAAACAGCAAATTTAGGATTTATTTTGTTTTTATGCAGGCGCCGCACGGATAAACTCTCCCACAATAACTAAGTTATCGACCAAACTACGACAGCTAATTTTTTTTTCAAAAAATATGATTTAAAAATTCAACTCTTCAGCAACAATTTCCACCGTTTTATTTTACCTGACCAAAAAATAAAAAGATTAGCAGCCGACATATTTTTTTCATGTCATGTTTAAAAGCAGAATAAAAACTTGTTTTTATTATTTTTTTTTAAATTAGAACAAAAATAATTTAGGTAATATGATTGATACTTTACTGTTCAAAACTAAAGGTCTCTTCACATGCAAAATTTTAACCTTAATCCTCAATGCTAAAAAGTATAAACTACGAGTTATTTGAAACATGAGCACTGTCAGATTACGCGGTTTTAGGCGCCGGTTCACGTTTCTATGCCTAGACAATATGGCGGCTCAGGCTTCATTAGCTGTAATGCAAGTACGATAGCTTTGCTCCGTCTATTTGTACTGTGTGGTCGCTGGTATGGACGGTGTAAAATGCCGTGGCCCACGCCGCCGCCGGCGTCCGTAAGTCCAATTCTAAAATTAACATTAGTCTTATGGGTGGGCTAGGTCATGACATTTGATTTGGACTGTACGTTGTACCTGCAGCCGGTAAAGGTGGTCGGAAGCTCAGGCGTTTGAAGGAAATGATTTGTTTGAGTATCCTGGCAAAAGGATGAAATTAGTCAATGATTTTGAGCATTACAGTATTAAGAAACTATGAAACCAGGTACAGTAGACGCCCTCTTATCCGGACCCTCAGGACCAAGGCCTGTCCGGATAATGGGTTTTCCGGTTAAACAGATGTTTTATAAGACTTGTTATTAACTCCTGACATTAACAATTTCATATTTTACTATAATTTGTCTATTGTATATTTCCTTTCGGAATCATCGATTTTGTCCCTATAGAACTCTCAAAAACGAACCCATCCTATCCTATACTCTAAAACAAGCAAAGTTTGTACGGGCAAAAGTTTTATTTCGTCCTAGGATTTTTGATTTTTTTGTTTAATTTGGGGTTTTAGGCCACCAGAAATCGATTGGAACTGGTCTCAAGTCTGGGAAAAATCCGGGTTGCGTCCTGCAGCGTTTCAAATTGCCATTCAAGTGCCCATCGTCATGGGCACTTCATGTTGATTATTTTAACCAAAACAACTGATGGTTGTTTTTATTTTTACGTAGGTTAGAAAAAATATTTGATCTGTAAACAACAAGTTTTTAATTTTTTAGAGGTTATTTTGAATGAATCGTTTCAAAGAATATTTATGTTGTATTTATTTTGGTGTAATTTTGTTCAGATTAACGTTGAATGTTCACAAGGATAATTTTCAAGACTGTAAATGATTGCTGTCTACACGGGAAATAGGAATACAAGCCGTCAAGATTCCGAAACGAACTTGCACTGCTGCTCACCGGCTAACATAGACTTTCCAAATACTTAAAAAAAATGCGGTTAGCATACGAAAGCTCGGCGTCATGTTCGCGTTTGTCTTGTTCCGAACCAGCAGTAGCAGAGCCATCTACTGTTCCACCGTCGGGGCCAGATCTATCATCGATAGAAAATCGCTAATCGGTCGACGCAAGATGCAAAGGAGGGTACGAAAGACCATACAACAAGCAGATGATTTTTCTCTACCCTATCGATGCCGTCGACGAACGAATTTCTGCTAACGCCGGCATGAATCTAGAATTGATACCGACTGAAGGGAATCGTGCGGGACAATAACCCATCCGCCCAAGCGTTCATGATGGTGCGCAAAGTCATATAAGAAGAAAATGCTCAAGCCACCGGGGCTCAAGGAATTCAGTCACCAAAAAGCAATTTGGTTCTCGTACCACCGGCCTCGACCCAAACCGCTACAACATTGCAACGTCTAATGAAGCATACATCAGCCGCCTTCACGCTCAACGCCAACCAGAGCTACCCGGGTATCGACCGTGTCGTGAAAGAACGAGGAAACCATAGCACCATGAGCAATACAGTCAACCGCGAACCATTCACGTATCCCCTGCTCTTTTACCCTCAAGGAGACCAGGACTTTTCGACCAACATAGTGCCAACCGCTTTAACCGTCGCTCTAATTTACAAAAACCTAAAATTCGTGAAGAGCCACTTAGCGCTCGACCGTCATTCGCAGGACCGCTGCACTCCAATGAAGCGACAGAAAATATAGGTTACATTCAACTTCAACGGCGCTTCACTACGGTGGCCGCCTGTTTCGACAGTACGTCGTTGATAGTGTTGAACGAGACCAAATCAACTCCTTTTTGCGGGAACAGAAAAAGCTGAAGGCACAGCTCTAAAAAGGCGTTGATACCATGCTCAAACAGGGTTATAGTTAAGTGCTCATGTCATAGTCATGGACAATTTTGACTGAAACAGCTGATTCAGCAGACTGTTTTTATTTTAGCCGAGCAAAGCTCGGTCCCCGGTACTATTTCTTAATTTATATAAACTATTTAATCGTCACTAAGTTTGAATTAGTTGAAGGAATTTTCTTTTAAGCGTCCCAAAACAGCTATTACAATTTTTATACATTCATTGGGTACACGTTTGGGAAAAACATTAGAGATTCTCTAACGCTTTTACTGCCAAATAGGATGAGCTGTTAGAAAACATTCCAAGTAAATATTTTGCACATGACAAATCTCGAACACCAAAACACATCTTTCAGTGACGAATTCCACCACAATCTCGTTGATTCTATCAAAATTATTACTCTTATTCACCCACGAGGTAATTGAAGTTCCCAAGGCCTGGATCTCCACCGTAGGTCTGTGTTCTGTAGTCTGTAATCTACGATAACATTACTCATGTAATGGTCACCACAATGAGTGGGCGGTAGACTGTGATTCTGTTTTCTACGAACCTCCATTCATAAAAGGGCGCCGAATGAATGGAGCTCTCACGACTATGTAGTGGCGGATGCGTCACTACGGAATCGTCACTCTGCGATCTTTACTGGCATTGAGATGACGTACGGTGTTAGAAAGTTCAAGGTCCTTGTCACCATTTTTTCTAATAGTCCTCGCATTTTCTTTTTTTCTCTAGCTACTAACTGTTAGTACAATTAAAAAGGTATTTTTTACTTTTCTAGAGATAATATTAGGTTAAGCTAGGTTTTTGGTAATAACACTAACAAAAAGTTGAACAACGGGTTTATGACATCTAAAAATAATATCTGCATTTTCAATTTTTATTTATAAGTAACGTATTTATGTCCAGTTTTACAATTCCTAACATAGCCTAACCTGGTTTTACAATTATTGCACCTATTTTCTAGTAAAGGTTAAGATAAAAATTAAAATTAATGTTTTTAATATATTACTAGCGGACACGCGCGCGCGCTGCTCTATGCAGATTTGAGTTTTCGTTTAGTCTGCTGATAAACACACGCGCTGCTCTGCAGATTTGAGTTTTCGTTTAGTCTGCTGATAAACACACGCGCTGCTCTATGCAGATTTGAGTTTTCGTTTAGTCTGCTGATAAACACACGCGCTGCTCTATGCAGATTTGAGTTTTCGTTTAGTCTGCTGATAAACACACGCGCTGCTCTATGCAGATTTGAGTTTTCGTTTAGTCTGCTGATAAACACACGCGCTGCTCTGCAGATTTGAGTTTTCGTTTAGTCTGCTGATAAACACACGCGCTGCTCTGCAGATTTGAGTTTTCGTTTAGTCTGCTGATAAACACACGCGCTGCTCTGCAGATTTGAGTTTTCGTTTAGTCTGCTGATAAACACACGCGCTGCTCTATGCAGATTTGAGTTTTCGTTTAGTCTGCTGATAAACACACGCCCTGCTCTATGCAGATTTGAGTTTTCGTTTAGTCTGCTGATAAACACACGCGCTGCTCTGCAGATTTGAGTTTTCGTTTAGTCTGCTGATAAACACACGCGCTGCTCTGCAGATTTGAGTTTTCGTTTAGTCTGCTGATAAACACACGCGCTGCTCTATGCAGATTTGAGTTTTCGTTTAGTCTGCTGATAAACACACGCGCTGCTCTATGCAGATTTGAGTTTTCGTTTAGTCTGCTGATAAACACACGCGCTGCTCTGCAGATTTGAGTTTTTGTTTAGGCTGCTAATAAACAGGTTTATTGTTTATTATAATCAGCTCCTCCCTGACATTTCTAACTTATAGACAAATATGGAACTTTGAAGGCGTCTATTGCTATTTCCCTTAGTCTAACCTTCATAAAGTTTTATTTCCGGCAAAGGTTTACGCCGAGACCTTTTCCACGACATCTGAATTATTAAAATCGGTCCAGGAGTCTTGATCGGTACCCTTAGGTTATTTACATATATGCTTTAATACTTTCTTTAGTACGTTAAACTGAAATGACAACCTACAAGGTATTTTAAACCAATTAATTATGAATGACAGATTAGTGTACAATGCAATAAAGACAAAACAGAATTGTATTGTAAACATCAAGTATGAGTACGTACAAATTTATTTTTATTTCATGTCTTGTAAAATGATTTTGAATTCTAAATTGTTATTAACTTATGTTACTTTTTATGATGTTTTTAGTTTTAAATTAGGGTGTCTCCATTGGAGCAAACCCGATAATGATTTGTCAGTGTTATAACATTTTTCTTTTGAGCATTCTGTGAATAATTATTCATTGTAATTGATCCAGAATAAAACTTGTACAAAAACAAAAAAAACTTTCAAAGAGTTTTTCAAAGGTTAGGTAAGGTTATGAAACGAATCGTAAAACTGACCACAAATTCGTTCACTCCCTCAATGTATGAAAATAAATTTAAAAATTAACTTACTGATGGCCATAGGAAAAATATTGAAAATATGGGGACGTATTAGAAAAGATCCCAACATTTCGTAACCACCTCAAAACATCGCACCACTTTACTGTGTCTCTGAGATTTACTGCGTTTACTTTTCTAAACGCAGAGTAGAATGTAGAAGAGCGTCTACTCTACCGCTGATGCATTTGCGTTGGCACACCTTACAAATCCCAGAGCCAAAGTTATTATTAATGAATTAAAATGTACCTGTAACGTTTGACTTAGTATTCGATTGTCCCCTGTCCACCAATTAATTTGTTTTTCATAAAAGAAATCTCTTAACAAATTAATATTTCATCAGATAAAATTTTTTAATTAAGTAAATTGAAACCAACTAGTATTTAACTTG
The DNA here is from genome assembly GCA_035578135.1 of Flexamia atlantica. Classification (NCBI taxonomy): domain Eukaryota; kingdom Metazoa; phylum Arthropoda; class Insecta; order Hemiptera; family Cicadellidae; genus Flexamia; species Flexamia atlantica. Next base: position 10,932,629 of record JAQJVK010000003.1, on the reverse strand, counting down.
CTATATTATAGTTCGCATTAAATGAAAGCACGTCTCTCTAAGAGGAGGCGACATAAAAGTTTTAACTAAAATTTGTATACGAATAACTTCGAAGTGTGCAAAAACGTATCGAAACAGGATTCATCCTTTATTTATTCATAACTTGCACATATGCACACTTTAATTACACTACCTTATTGTTGATGAGGTAATTAATATTTTAAATTATAATCATAATTTAACTATTAATTCAGTTTTAAAACAGCTTATGTACAGATAAAAAATGAGAGGCTTTATTGTATCAAATTCAGTCATAATTCTTAGGCTGTAACCAACACTTAAGAAAACGCTCTACATTACATTTATAGTAGTTTATTTATCAATTAATACAAGAACTTACCGGACGGAACTAGGACCATCTCGTCTTCCTCTTCTTCCTGAGAGCCATCTTCTTCTTCTTTTCTATCTCCCTTCAACCTGTCACTCCCCTGCAGCACCATAGAAGGAGTTCCCACCAAAGAATCCGAAGACAACACGATATTACCCAACTCAGTCAGAGACACTTCGGAGTCCCCGGAAGGACTTGTAGCCCCCAAAGTCCTGACCGAGGGACTCATGGGGTCCTCTAAGGACCCGTATCCTTCCGGACTAAGTCCCAAAGTCCTGTAGATGTCCTGGGTCCCACTCTCCGGAAGCGATTTATACCCGCTCTCCTCGGACCAACCCCTCTGCACTCGGACCACACCCCCACTGGACACCCCCGACACCACCATCTCCGTCACGGGGCTCTCTGGAGTTTCTGGAGCCACTGGAGTCTCTGGAGTTACTGGAGTTTCTGGAGTCTGGCTGGAGTAGTTCACCTGATGAGGACTGTCGTTGTCCGTGCTGCACGAAACGTCCCAAAATCCTTCCAGACTCGGAAGAATCCAAGAGAAATCTTCCATCTTTCCCATTCTTAAACTGTCCAAAGTTCATAAATCTTCAGGATTTCAAGAAAAACTCAAGGGATTGTTGAGGATTTTTTTATTGTTTTATTTGTTTTTGAGTTTCTCGACGTCGACCTGTCTACCGCTCTATGCTCCATGCTTTAGGTCTACCTACAAACAACAGGATTGAATTAATGGACTTAATTACTTTGATAAGAATACGTTACTACCCATAACTCCCTAATAGAAACCATTTCATAATGGAAAATATATTGCGTTGCTTTTTATGGTAGCATTTATTTTAATTTTAATTACAATATAGTTGTCATTACAGTCTTCTGATGTTTTTTAATTAGCAACTATATGCAACATAAAAGCACAAAATAATTTTCAATGTTCTGACACTCAAAATAGACTTATATATACAAAAATTATTCAAAATCAAAGAAATCGTTGACAATCATTAAATTTCTTTAAGTATAATACCTTGTACTTAATATATTTCCTTTAGTGAAGTGTTTCTTTTAATTAATACAAAGCAGAATTGTAATGATTGACCTGATATCTTTATTTGATTTTATGTTGAAATTTACCATTTGCTGTCGTATTTTAATGTATATTAATTAAAGCTGCTACCCAGTTTGCGTTTCAAAAGCACAACTTTTGTCACAAATTACTCTAAAGAAACAAAAATTTAAAAATGACACAATGATGTATCAACTCGAGGCAATCAATAATAAAAGTAATGACAACAGTTAAAAAACATCCAGTGAAATAAAGATTACAGAAAATACGGTTAGTTAATTGATTGTTGTCAACTTCAGGAATTAATCCTCTAGCTAAAATAAAGAAAGGATTTCATTAAACATAGGTACACTCGGTTTTTTTTCCGTCTGCCGATCTATAAAGATATTATACATAATTTCTCATACATTTCAAACCGCTTGAGGTATCAACTTAAAACTTCAGATGGTGGTAGATTGAATAATTTTTGTGTGGAATAGTGGTGGTAATTTTATACTTTCGCGATTTCAAAGCTTATCATGTTTAAAACTATGACTTTTATAGAAATTTCTCATGAAACAAAAGATTTGAAATTCTTTACAAAAACACATAGTTTTATTAGAGCTACAACGTAAATAGGTGACTAAGATATATTGCAATTCTTTTTTTCCTTTTAGCGAATTTCCCCTATAGGGAAGAAGCTATTACCGTAGGTCTCATGGTAAGACCTAAGCCCAAGACCATGATAACTTTTCGTTTTGGGGCCCCCAGAAGCAAAAACACTATTCGTTAATATTTTTAGATATATATATATATCTATATATCTATGTGTCTGTTAGCACGATAGCGGCCGTAAAAATGGTCCAATCTTTATGAAATTTGGTACAGACATGTAAAGTGGTAATCAATTGGATGAGTTCGTAAACCAGCCCGATCGGACCACCGGAAGTGGGAGTAAAGGGAGATAAACCCCTCCAAAAATGGGTTTTTTTAGTTTTATACATGCAAAAATAAAAATAATCTAATTTTTGATAGGTCCATTGAATTTAGCTCAAAAAAAACAAACAATTTGATATTTTGAATCATTGCTCTATGTCCATTGGTTACCGAGATATTGAAAGTGGTAAACACAGTACGTTGTCCCCATGTTAACCTTATGGGAAATAAGTAAAATTCTATATCTCGCTTATTTCTCAACATATCGTGATAAAACTTGGTAAATGGCTTCTTATAGTTCAGATATACTAAATATAGAATTAAAACCAACCAGTTTTAACATACCTGTTGCAGCAAACCTGCATACTCATTCCCTATGTTATTCTTATGGAGCTTACACAAACATATCAAATCTTGACGTATTGGGTTGAAATATGTTCTTTTGCACTTGAAATTCGCTGAGTATGCAGGTCTGCTGCAACGGGGGTATTTATTACTACCTTAATGCAAATTTAATATTTATACTACCATTTTTTTCATATAACGATTAAAAGGTGTTTTGATTTCTCGGCTATTTAATTTGTGCTAAAACTCTAATAAAAAATAGCCTACATTACTGTCAAATAATTGTATTTCCCAATTTCTTTGACACATGTCAATGTTAAATAAAACTTGAATATTTTCATATATTAACCTTTTATAACTAAAAACACTCCCACCATTTCAGTCGGGTACAAAATAGACTTGATATTCAGCCAAGTCCTTATTTGAGTCCCTATATTGAACTAGACACCTCAAGAGATTTAAAAGTTATGAGAGATTCTGAATGACATTTTTACAGACTGACAATACATTGAACCGAGCTTTCAAGGACTACGTCAATAGGTAATGTTTTCATTATTATGTGACAGAGATTAAGCCTCAACGTTTGTGCAAACCTATATGAACACCCTCTTGCCACTGTGGATCCAGAAGTGGTTAGGTTATGCATCCAGGTGGTAATTAATTTGTAAATTAAAATTGGAAACTAAAAAGGCCATATTATATACAAACTACTTGAAATTTTTCTGTAAATATATTACTCCCCGCACAAAGTAGTTAATTGTATATTTAATTATTAATATTATTCATTAAAATATATAACGTAGATGCATTGAAAAAAGTCAACTAAAATACAATTTAGATTATGTAACTTTTGCCTGATACGCTTCATAGTTGTCTATTAGAATCCCGAAAGATAAAACAAATCGTATGGTAGATTTGAAACAATCCCGGCAGACAAAAAATATTATTTGAAGTTACTTATTCCAGTTACACTTGAATTGAAGTGTAAATATGAAGTAAGACTGTGCACATGCATGCATGAATCTATAAGAGGAATGAACAATAAAACTGGTACAACAATAGTTTGATTTCGAGAAATGCATTGTAATATAATAATTTAGGAGAGGACCTTATTCAACAAATTGGTTAGAGTAACTCTTTTTTATGGCATTTTCGTGAGAAAATATTGTCATAATTACAACATAAAATTGGTTTGTTTCTTCGTTTAGTTTAAAGAAAGTAGCATACTTATTTCTTTCCATACATCTTATCTATTCCGTTTTATCAGATATAAAAAATCCTAAAAGTCAATTGTCCTAAACATTAATCGCATCTTTTTCTTTATTCGTTACCAGAAATTAATTGTAATGAAAAGGCCTATATACGTTTTTGCTGAGTGATTATTCTTTAAATCATAATAGGTGAAAACAATGAAGTGTTTAATAATTGACCTAGGGATTGTAATTTTTTCACAAAACAAAAAGTTTTAATAATGAAACATAGCAATATGTTTTGTTTCCAGAAACCTGAAAACTGATTATTTATGTAACTTTTTTTGCAGGTTTCAATAATGGGACAGCGCAGTTTGTCTGAAAGGTCCTACTATTGGATTATCAACAAATTAACAGTTTTAAGACTAGATTTGGAGGGAGTTCGTATGCAAAATGGCGAAACGAGTGGAAGCTTCTACAAACACCTGGTAGTGACGTCACGGCACAAGTGTACCTTGCCAACCGTCGAATCATTGGCCTTGTCTGACTTTTAACTTCGAAAATTCAACAAATGTACAACATTTAAAAACATTTAAAACTGTAGAAAAGAGGGTTTGATACTTTTCCAAATAAAATTCTCCAATTTCATGTTATTATGGTTTTAATCCAACCAACCTATATTACAAAGCTAATTATTGTATCTACACTCTGTCCTAGAGTAGCAGGCTGCAACTGAAATCTGTTGCGTTTGCGAACTTCTCTAGCTGAAGAGGCGAATTGAAGCCGAAACAGAACTACAAGCCAAAGATAACAAACGATCTTCTAGAGCGTAAGCTCAAAGAATAAGTTTGTGCTTGCCAAAACGATTTTGCGACAAGGCTTTGCTTAACTGGGACCTTCTTAAACTTGAACCCATTTTGTGCGCCATTCGATAAGCAACTTGGTTGCTACAAAGCCTTGTCGCAAAATCGTTTTGGCAAGCACAAACTTATTCTTTGAGCTTACGCTCTAGAAGATCGTTTGTTATCTTTGGCTTGTAGTTCTGTTTCGGCTTCAATTCGCCTCTTCAGCTAGAGAAGTTCGCAAACGCAACAGATTTCAGTTGCAGCCTGCTACTCTAGGACAGAGTGTAGATACAATAATTAGCTTTGTAAAACTTACTACACTATGCTGACTGCTTTGACTTTTATCTTTTGACTTACGTCTTTTGACTTTTGTCTTTGCATTTTCAACAACCTATATTGATATTTTATCATTTGCAACTGTTATTATTGGTTTAAAGACTTAATGATGAAACTTACTAAAGTAGTTTTGTTTATGGGGTCAATAACTGAGGAGAGAGGTACTCAAAGAACCAAAAATAGTTGTTTATTTTTAATTTTTAAAATTAACTCTTAGCTCTTAATTCTATTAGTTTTGTTATATTTCTGATCTTTTCTCTTAGCACAAATTATTTAACATTGTAGAGAATTTTTTTTCTGGCGGTTATTATTGAATTTGGTCCATCGGCGACGGTTTTTTCTGAAAATATCACCTCCAATACCAGCCGGTTTTAATCTAATGTATAATTTAGCATTTTACTATTGTGGCATGATTTTCATAGAACCATCCAGATCAACATTTTATGATGGTCACCCGTTAAAAAAAACAAGACAATTCGTTTTTCATAAAAAAATACTTATTTTTCACTTCGACGTAAATAGAAAAGACAAAAAATGTATTGTCTTGTTTCTTGTTTAGGCGGACTCATTTATAATTTAAAATTGTTAATATTATCTACAAAATATGGTTAACGATCGTTTTTCAAAGGCTTTTAGTGATGTTGTTTCAATAAGAATAAATAAATCTATAGTTTTTTGTTTTATTTAAATTGCTTCACAATTCAGTTGACAGCTCTTGTATACTTGTTTTTGTATGCTTTTAGGTTCATGAATTTGTATAATGTTAATATTGGTTTGTTTAATGGTACTTTTAATTGTCATACAAAATGAACATAATACTACTTTCTTACTTAGATTTACACATTTTGTCGAGTACAGTATGTTTTAACTTGTTTGAAAGTTTGCTTGATAAGGGTTTTTCAATTTACTGGTTTTTAACTCACAAAGAAAGTGAGTTTAAAAAGTGCTTATTTAATGTATGCTGAGTTTAATAAGTAATAGTGGGGTATATTAAAGTGTATTTTTATAGCTTACTGTAACAAAGATGTATTAAAACGGGTATTTTCATAATGGAAATAAATAAGTACAACAAAATAAAATCAAAGTCAAATTATTAAAATCAAGTCAAGTATATTTGGCGTTAACATAATGTACATGAACATTATGAGAAGATACGACATTTAGCGGCGAGTATAGTTGGTTTAGTTTGAATTCCCAAATAAATAATGCTTTTATTTTAGAAATTACTTGTTTCTTAGATTTAAAAGAACATTTAATACTTGTAGCATTTATTTGAGCTTTTTGTTATGAATTTCAAAGATCAACGAGCATTACTGCTGCATAAATGTAGTACTTGACGTTGACTAAAGAAGTCTAAATTTTCAAAAAAAACGTTTTTAGCATTTGTAGACGACAGATGGTTAAGCAGAATAAAGTTAGGCCTAAATTGGCCAAATCTTTCTTATTGAAAAATATTAACTTTCAATTAACATTTCAGAAGACTAAATACTGTTAGAAAACAATCTTGCCGCAGCGTGCTTAAAAATCAGAATCATCCTGTGCGATTTGTTCTTCTCTCAAGGAGAAAAACTTAATCGAGTTCTTCTTTCATCTTTGAATAACTAATTCCGTTTGTTAAATAACATAAAATCCAGCTTGTGAATATTTTCAATTCATTATTTACATCCTTAATTTCTCTATTATAAATTTGCTTTATCCTAATTGATGTTTTATCTCGTTATTACTGTGCGCGTTCATAATTTATTAATTATTAAAAACCTCCTACAGTATAAAATACTACTACAGTATTCATTCAGGAAATGCTATATCAGGAATATATTATAATCAGGATATATTACCTAACTTTAGGCAGTAAAAATTATTACCGAATAGTTTTATAAATACGTGAGCACATATAACAAAAGTTTTGTTTACAAACGTAAAAATACGTCTAATGTATTATTTTCAGCCTGATATCCAAAAAAATTGCATTCTAATTGCAGATCGAATTGATGTTTCAGCACATTTATACAAAATTTTCTGTGTGGAACATTTAAAACTCGACCTGTAATGTAATTGAATTACGGTAGAAGAAAAGAGTTAAAACTTGGAATAGGGTATAAAACATGTGAGATCCGGTTTCCAGCACTGTTTTATACCAAATTCGACCTACTATTTAATAATGTCTTCTAACTCCCGGGGAGACGTTTCTCTTATGGGTTAAAAAATCGGTAATCGCTTGAAAAAAAATATCTTTATGCGTATATCATTGATAAACCAGGTTTCACCACTATGTGTAATGGCTAAAACGTTATAAGACCTTCATACCGGGACTATTCAATATACTGTGCAATTAATTTTCTTACATACAGTTTCATTTTTTCCCAACATCATAACTAATTTTAAATTTAGTTTGTTGATGTAAATAAAATTGTGATAATTTATTTATGACTTTTTAATGGCTAAAACATTATAAGACCATCATTCCGGGAATTTTCAACATACTGTACAATTCATTTTCTTACATACAGTTAAATTTTATTCCCAACATCATAACACAGAAAAAATAGATTTGTTTGGAACAACAAAAACATTTGCAGATATGCAACCTGCAAATGCTTATTGCTCGGTTTACAAATGTTTTTGTGAAAAAACAAAACAGATTTGTTGGAACAACAAAACGTTGGTAAACCGAGCAAAAAACATTTGCAGGCTGTATATCTGCAAATGTTTTTGTTGTTCCAACAAATTTATTTTTTTCTGTGAACTAATTTTAAATTCAGTACATCGGTGAAAATATATTGAGATAGTTTGTTTGTGATCCTGTGAAAGTGATCTGTCAACTGTGAATTTGTAAATCACTCTTTGCGTGTCTTGGTACAAGCAATTGCGCATTATATTTTGATTGATGTACAATTGTTTTTTATCCAAAAATAGAAATAATAACGCTTAGTTTTTATCAACAATAAAAATATATCATATATTACGTGATACTATTTCATTTTGAATACCTATTTAGTACAAATTGGAAAGTTTTATTTTTTGGACCCCATTCAATACATGTTGATAAATAATTGTGGCAGTTTACTTTATTTACTTCCCGTGAGTTTCTTAAAACCTCCATAACTAAAATTAAAGCCACCCATTTTACTAAAAGATTTTATTCCTCAACAAGCAACATATTAATAACACCACGGTAGTAAAACGATAATAACAAATATGCTTAAGGTTAAAAAATACTAAAAAACTTATTAAAATACTTTATTTTATTTTTAAATCTATAAAGAGATATGATCATTTACGGTCAACGATACTTAAGTCCAATCAAATCTGCTAAAATTAAACAATCAAAGGAAATAACTCTTTAACAGTCTATACCGTCGGGTCCCTCCTATAAAGTAAGTATCCTTTACATTCGTAAGTGGAAAACTTGCAACTCTCGTGCGTGAACTACCCATATACTAAAAATAAAATAAAAAAACAAACTCAAAAGTCTCACTAAAACTAAATGAAACTAAAAACTAATAAACTAAACTAATTAAACTAAAAATAATTACCATATCTAAAACGCCAACAAATTTTCCCGGTTTTCCATCGTCGACACAAACACACAATCGGATTGTAAACAAACAAATATATGTAAACAAACAAGCGAAGGAGGCAGAGGGTGGTGAGGTGTGAGCGATAACAGAAGGACTGAGGACTGCGGAGGCTTCGGCGACGGTGACTCCGGGGGTTCCTGGTAGCGATGACGCGGCGTCCGTCCAACATGGCGAGCGACAATTAGGTTAGGTAGGGAGGCTGGACTGAAGGAGGCTCCTCCTCTCTTGTTGAGGATATTAATTATTGTTATACTTATCTGTTGTATAATAAACTGTGCCCCCTAAAAATATGATCATCAAAACATAATGCAATCGGTTTGTACAAACGTTGTCGACGTTGAAAGTGACCATGAGACCACGTGATATTTAAACTAATGAAGTTTATTTTAATGTTATTTGTAATTATCTGCTGATTCACAGTTGTTGCTCAGAGTCTTCCACTAGGAATCGTACAAAACAGTCCGAAAACCCGGCATTAATGGCCCTAGAACTTCTCACTATGTGATTTGTTTTGTAAATTTTAAACTTTGTGATCATAAATTTAAACATATTCTTAAATTTAATATCTGAGACCGAAAAAAACATAGTGACATGCCCTGGGATGATTGGTGCCGGCCTGTTTGGCCTGTCTTGCCAATTACCTATTGTACTTACGTAAAAACAAAAAAAGGTTTTATTTTATTTTATTGTTTCTTTAACACTCAGAGCAACGACATTGAATCGGCAAATATTCTCTAAAAGGACTGAAAACATTTATGAGTATAGGTATCGCAAGGTGTCCAGCAAAATCGGCTACATTTAAGCCTAGTTTACACTAATATCTAATTTACATTGTTAGTCACTTGGCCACTCTAATTTACATAGTTTTTATGCCGATACAGGTTTACCAAAAACAGCTGTGTTGTTACAACACCTTATTTATCATTGGAGGGATGTAGGATGCAGTCTTGAGTGACAACACAAATATTTCTAACAACAAATATTTGTGTGCCACTCAGGATCGCACCTAACCAGTGTAATCAATGAAGCGTTAACACTTGAAGTGTTAAACAGCTGTTTTTGGTAAACCTGTAACGGCATAACAACAATGTTAATTAGAGTGCCCAAGTGACGACACTTTTAGATGCTAGTGTAAACTTAGCTTTACCTACACGGATTTTATTAGGTTTTGAAATTGATAAGTTTTTCGTGTCACGATGTACAATGTAATCGTAAGCGATAGTATCTCTTATTTGAGCAATGATTAATTTCTTGATTGCACAGTCATCTCAAGAACGATCCAAATACTGTAAATAGCTCATTTCTGGCTCAAAAGAAGACCCTTGCAAATTGCAAGAACAATAGGCCAGAACAATAGTGCAGAATATAGAACAATGCGTTTTAAGACTAAAAATTAATTTTTTCGACTTAAAATGTTACAATATTGGGCCTTGACTGTCATGTTAGGAACAGAATAAACAACGTACACGTAAACAAATAACACATGTATAGGACACACTACAGGTATATAGGACAACTGCTGCTATTTCGGTTTAAGGGTTGAACATTGTGTGGAGTGTAAAAAAGTATATTTAAATATTGTGACACTGAAATTTTTAATAGTTATTCGATTACTCCTTCCAGCAATAAAACATGTAAATATATTTGTTTACATTTCTTTGTTATTCCGTAACCTACGTGGCAACTCATAAAGCCCATTTTATGTTGTTTATAATCTCAAATACAGTAAAGTTTCTAATGGTGCATGTGCTTCGAGTTTTCCTACGTTGCACACCGGCGAAGAAAAGGGGTCACAAATATCATGCTTGCCTATTAATTATATTGATAGATATTTACATTCTGGCATTGTTTGAAATACTTTATTGCAGGGTTCATAATTTATAATATTATACAATAACGTGCTGAGAATTTATCTTTTTATTTCCAGGTTTTATGTTTGGGATTTTAGAATTAATTTAATGTTCAAAAAAATAAATGTATAGCTCGTATAACTTATTTTAGATTTTTTGCCAAAATGGCATTGTTGTATTCAGTAATTTTCTTTTCTTAGCTTATAGACCTACTTAAAATCGAATTAGTAATGTTTTCATTAATTCGAAGAAAATATAAATTTTTGTGACAGAGTTCAAAATGAAACAGTTCAATTACTGCTTTCTAGTAAAAAGCGTTCTTTCTGTGATTGTTATAATATTCACAAATTCTATTTTTCTTTATTAACTGCGATCATCCTCCACTTACTTCCTTTGTAGTTTACCAAGGCATTTCCAATAACAAACTGAAAGTCTTCCCGAAGAGAAAACGAGATTTCCTTTCATACACAAGATTTGGAAATGCAATGGGATGGTCACTAATTATGTACCTTATAAGTATTTTTTCAAGGTTGGCTTAGGGTCTCAAACGTACAGTAAAACTGAAAAATAATACCTCAGGAAGGCTTATGAATCAAAATTGATAAAACCCTTAAAAATCTAATAAAACAGCCTAAAGATCAGGCAATCTCTCAACCTGAATTTGGCCGCATTCAAAACGTAAATGATAACAACAAAGCGGTCATGAATAAATCGCCCATCAGAAGTGGTGGTTTCTGTCTGCTTGTTTGAAGTGCGGGGAAAAGGAAAAAACTACCTGGCTAAAAGTTTACACAAAGGTATGTTGGATCAATACAAGTAGGCTTAGGGGAAAGTCGTCTGATATCGGACAGCGGCCGGTATCGGACAAAACCAGTTTCCGGAAAATTACGCTAGGGGCAGCAGCTGTCAGGCCGTCAGTACAACCACCTAAAAGAGCAAGTTGGGCCATCGCCATATTGGACAGTTATTGTACACGGTTTTTGTTGTGGTTAGAGTTTTTTGTTTTATTGAGTTGGGACACTTGCACGGATATAGTTTTCCCAAGCTGCTACATCGATTGAAGTAAATGATATTGGTCATAGCTGAGTTTAAAATACTTAGTAAACTTTATACTAAGTAAATACAACGTTTAGGTCCACTCGCATTGTAGATTGCGGCTTGGCAGCCATTACAAACTGTGTTGTCTGGCGGCTGGTATCGGACAAGTTACAATCGGGTGGTATCGGACGATGTTATGGCCGCTTAGATTCACGGATTTTCTTATGTTCTTTGATTTTCAGGGAACATGGGGAAAATAAGAGGAAATTAGGATGAAGCGTCCATTAAATTGGCAATAGGCATTGTTTTATATAAGGAAATGACAATACGGACTGCAAATGAAAGGTTTTGTGTACCGAGGAGCAATCATTTAGGAAATAAAGAAATCATCAGAGAAAAATCATTTAGGAAATAAATACATTCTTAATGTATTAAATTGTGTGATTTAATATCGACCAAACCTAAATTTAGTACTATTTTTAGGTCTGTCCGATACCACCCTCCATAAATTGAAAGTCGCATTTTGTAAACAGGTAAACTTTGTTAAGAAATAATATGTTGTTATTGTTATTATCATAAATAATTTAAACTAATTGCACATCAAATACTGAAGTATTATTTTACGCATTTGGTGGTTACTTATCGTCATCCTTAAACTGAGTAGTCAAAAAAAAGCTAAGGTGTCCGATACCTGCCGACCTTCCCCTATTCACTTCCTTAAAATGCCCTCGGGGTCTATCCCGTAGAATTTTTATGTATGAACTTTGTAATTTCTTTTCTTTTTTATTTTATTAGTTTTTATTTGTGTGTGTTTTTATTTGTTTTTATTTATTAGTTTTGATTTAGTTTTTAGTTTTAGCGAATTTCCCCTATAGGGAAGAAGCTATTACCGTAGGTCTCATGGTAAGACCTAAGCCCGAGACCATGATAACTTTTCATTTTGGGGCCACCAGAAGCAAAAAACACCATTCGTTCGAATTTTTAGATACATATACATATATATATATGTATGTGTCTGTTAGCACGATAGCGGCCGTAAAAATGGTCCAATCTTAATGAAAATTGGTACAAACGTGTAAAGTGGTAATCACTCAGACGAGTTCGTGAACCAGCCCGATCGGACCACCGGAAGGGGGGGTAAAGGGGGATACACCTCCCCAAAAATAGGCTTTTTGAGTTTTTTACTAAGAAAAATAAGATTTATCGAACTTTTGTTGGCACTATTTAATTCAGCTCAAAAAACAAACAATTTAGTATTTTGAATCACTGCTCTATGTCCATTGGTTACCGAGGTATTGAAAGTGGTAAACACAGTACGTTGTCCCAATGTTAACCTTATGGGAAATAAGTAAAATTCTATATCTCGGTCATTTCTCAACATATCTTGATAAAACTTGGTAAATGGCCTCTTCTAGTTCAGATCTACTAAATATTGAATTAAAACCACCCAGTTTTAATATACCTGTAGCAGCAAACCTGCATACTCATTCCCCATGTTATTCTTATGGAGCTTACCAAAACATGTCAAATCTCGCTATGTTGGATTGAAATATGTTGTTTTGCATTTGAAATTCGCTGAGTATGCAGGTCTGCTGCAACGGGGGTATTTTTAGTTTTATTTGGTTTCCACGGGAACTGTTGTTATTTTCCAGCTTAAGAAAATTCTGCGAAGATTAGGTACAATAAATAGTTGTAAATATTGAGACTAATTTGAGCTATGCAGAATTTTGGCTTACATCACTTAATTAAAACTATGCAGGTCGTCTTCATTAGGTGTTTACTGTAAGGCTTCTTTGGTAGATTGCTTAAGTTCGTCGCCGACGTTTCGGATACGTTACAGTTTACCATCTTCAGGGCGATAAACACGCTTGTAGCCGCTTAGTAAAATAATTGGTCCTTTGCGCGAATGCGAGCGTGTTCGTCCCCTGGTCTCCTGATCATGGAGAACTGCAACGTCTCCGAAACGTCGTCGGAACGAACTATGACACCCGTACGCGATCCAACCCAGAAAACTTCGGGATAACTTTTAAAGGCGGGTTTACTCCAAATTTGACTACTAGAAGTTGCTGATCTACAAAAAAAACATTCTTAATCATTCTTTTTGAGACAGGTACCTCATGGAGGACGTTACCCTGAATTTGAATGAAGGATGATTGTGATGATCGTGGTGATAGTGGCGCGATCAGGGCGCGATCTTGTAGCCTTGTTACTAACCAAGGTTGGCTCGTTGCTTAGACAGGACTGTTAATTAATAACAAGGGGAAGTTTTGTGGAAGCTTGGGAGCTTTAAGGAGAACTTGGAAAAAATAGTAGGGGGAGTTGGACATCTCCACTAGTTGCTTGCATTTAGCGCGCAGCAACTCTGGCAGGAACTAGTTTTCCGCTTTTAGTTGTCAACTTTCCTTGATCTTTTCGACACCCCGCGGGAAAAAAAACTTTAGTGGAAAACTTGTGTCTCCACAAGTTGACGACTGAAACTAGTCGCTGCATTTTGTAGAAAAAAATCAACTAATTGTCCCCAATTGTGGAAAACGTAGTGGAAGACTTTAGTGTAAACGCGGCTTAATGTGAGCTAGAGAGATTTTTAAAGACTGAAAGCTCATTAATTCATCACTTTAAACTTTAAAGTATTAAGAAAATTCTCAGGGATTCAACAGGATCAATTGAGTCGGGGGTCAAACAAAAAAGAGGAAACAGCGCAAACGTTTTAATCACAAAACTATAATTGCGCATAACAATCTAAAAAACTTGTATATTATTTTCATTCTATACTCTTATACGAGCAATGTTATCTTGCGTGCGTGCTTTTGTTTGCACAACGATCTCAAAAGCGGCTAAGAGGATTTCCTTCAAAGTCTGGAAATAAGTAATTTATGACTCAAAAACGTATTATATGCAGATTAGGCTACTTGGTCAGAGAAAATCTAATAACGTAATAGATCGATTTTAAAGTTGTAAAATTTTAACATTGGCCTTATGGGTTGCCGTGATAGCAACGAAAATAAACAAGGCAAGCGTAAACAAATGAAGTAATCATAACAGCTGTTTGGAATCTACAGCCATTAAGGGAAAATACAGCAAGTGGGATGAAGAGTCCATGGAGCAATAAAAAGGTTTCTATTTATCAATTTTATGACATTGAAATATTTTATAGTAACTGGATGAACTGGTAAACATGAAATAAGACCGAGCAAGGCTCGGACCACCAGGTACTACCTAATTAAAGTTGTTTACAGTTCCTATTACAACCCTTTACAATCACGCGACCTTATAATCTAATCTCGGCATTAAAAATCAAAGCCCCATCTCTTTCCGAACTCTGTGGGAAGTGATAAACAAGTCGTAAGACCTAAGACCACCGTGGCCGTAGCGACAGCGATGGCGACATCAGAAGTGGCGATTGGGATATTCCCACAGTAGACGCCTCGACCTCCAGTAATCTTGCCGATAAATTGTGGCCCGATGTCTCCCCGACCACCGAACACCTCGTGCAATAAAGTCGGACCACACGTAAGTAGTTGGTTCCAGGAAGTCGCTCCTCTGTTGTGGACCGAACTGCCGCCGCTCGTGTTCAACGCCGATGACGCCGCTGAGGATAAGTAGGGGGTTGAACGATGAATTAAAGAGTCGGCAACCACACCTGCAGCTATCAAAGAGGTACTGAATAAAACATAATGCATCTTGTGTAAAATATTGTCGTGTGTGTTCTAATGTAAATTTAGGTTAGAGTAGAGGTAATGAAATATAAGTGAGAACTAAGCTAGACGTCATTAAATTACGATGTTCAAAATAACTCAAACAGCTGATTTCCAATATCAATTACATGCAAAATCAGCTGTTTGAGCAATACCGAACATCGACATTTTGTGACGCTTAGTATATAATATAAGAGTACCTGGTGGACCGAGCCTTGCTCGGTGTTTTTCATGTTTACCAGTTCATCCATTTACTATAAAATATTTCAATGTCATAAAATTGATAAATGGAAACCTTTTTTATTCCTCCATGGACTCTCCATCCCACTTGCTGTATTTTCCTTTGATGGCTGTAGATTCCAAACAGCTGTTATGATTACTTCATTTGTTTACACTTTCCTTGTTTATTTTCGTTGCCATCACGGCAACCCATAAGGCCAATGTTAAAATTTTACAACTTTAAAATTCAATTTATTACGTTATTAGCTTTTCTCTGGCCAAGTAATCTGCTTAAAGAAGTTTTTGAGTCATAAATTACTTATTTCCAGACTTTGAAGGAAATCCTTGGAGCCGTTTTTGAGATAAATGTGCAGGCAAGCATACAAGCATACATATACAAGACCGATAACATTGCTCATATAAGAGTATAGGATTTAAAATAGTACATGTTGGGTCCTACCATGAAATATTATTATTTTCAGAAGTTATGTGATTTAGGTTTTAAGATAAAAACCAATGTCAGAGTTAGCCATTTTGATCTATTTTATTACATACAATTTCATTCGCGTTTGTTGGTTTTAATTTTTCAACTCCGTTTGTTACCACGCCAGTGTCTTTATATAGTTCAATCAACCAATCAGTCAATCATATTCTTTATTAACATTTTCTTAGAGAAAAGCAATAGAGTCATATCTGACCCTAGTTGAAATGTTCATGCACTGGATGAGGAGACTGACTATTTTAATCGCTGGGCGCAAATAACTTAGGTGGTACATAGTAATTTATAGCAGGTGCAAACGTAAACATAACATTGACACCTTGAGCAACAAAATCGGACCACACGAAGGTAGTTGTTTCCTGGAAGTCTCTTCTCTGTTGCGGACCGACCGACGCCGCGCCGCCAATGCTGCTGTCTATGTGGGATAAAGGGCTGTCAATGGGTGCGGCACTATAGGTACAAAGAGGACACACACCTTGATAAATATAGGGATTTAGATGAAGAGATGGATTTATTAGAATGAATTGTCTCGGAGGTACTTATTTGAAATTAAATAAGCTGTTATGGGAAATGAATTCACGTATCCAAAGTGAAAGTAAATGAATTAGGTGAACGAGATAGTCAATTCATTCAAAATGTATATCCATTAATAAAAATAAATTACTATTTAGTTTCCCCGTTCTTGTATTTTGTTCAGTTGTAGTAAATAACCACAAAAAACAAATCAAATGTTTTAGATTATGGCGTTTTTATGAACTTCAACTTAAAACTATTTCGGTTATTCTAACTCATAATATTTTAGTGACCCCCCACTATCGTAACATGTATGAGAATAAAAGGCCAAGTCATCCTAGAAAATATTTTATTCACTTTATGCTAACTCTCTGACATAATCCGAATAAAAATCGGATTATACGATTTAGGATAATCAATATCTATCAAAGTACACATCGGATCGGAAACGAATGTAAACAGTAATAACGGATTGAATTTAAATTGGCATTACAAAACTATAAATTAATTTATACAACATTTCGGAATTCAGACGCTATTAATTTAGTTTAGACACTATTAGATAAAGAAACGATCAGTCAAGAATATTTTAATATAATCATATCACATACACGACTTTAATAAGATTTGTTTTTATCAAGTTGTAAGAAATTAACAGACTATTTTAAATGTAGAGTGAAACACACGACTTCTTCCCATTAAAATGTTTCATTAATTAGTTTTAATAGACTATTTATGCTAACTAAAGGTACATGTTGGATATGCATATATACCATTCCAAAACGTAATAAATACAGTACCAAATCTCTGATAACCATAAAGACTTTTTTCATTTACATATTTATAATACAAAATCCTCTAATGTGCAAGAAAGATTAAAATCGTTTTCTACCATCCTAAATCTTCCACTTTATCAAAAATCAAGATACTATTTTTTTTTAATCCGAGATTATGTTTTTAATCCGGTATTTTCAATCATTTGTAAAGAAAATTAAAAATTTAATGTCTAGTCAAGTACTACAGCAATATGACCCAAGCCTTGAACCAGGTAAGCGATCGCACGTTGCATTTGACGTTGATGTACTGCCATATGGAAAACCCCCTAATTAGAGACAGAACGTTCAACCTAAAACTCTGTAGTAGATTCACATCGATACAGGCCAATGTTTATAACTTGCTTGTAACTTGTTTGTAAAAAACAGAACTATTCATGATTTCTTTTTGATTAACAAGCTCCAATTTGTCAAAAGAAGTTTTTTGGCTCCCCCAAAAAATGTTTTGTTGTAAATCAACACATGTTACAATTATTTTTATTTTGGAATACATAGTTGTTTTTGTGGACTCAATAAATGAAATAATTCATAGTTATAAAAGCCAAAAGTACATAATCAACAAAACTATTAAAGTATAAAAACCAGCATAAAAACAAAGGCACTTTTTGAAAAGATTCTATGAAATTTTACTTATTAATAGTATTAAGTTATCGCTTTGAAGTAATACACCACATTCCATTGTGAATATAAAGTTATTTTCTAAATAAGTAGATGAAAAAAATATTAACATCATTCTAGTAGCTTTGAAGTGAGAAAAGCCCCCCTAATCAAGGAGAAGATGGAAATAAAACTACTGCATTGATTATATAGTTTTATTGGTACGTTTCCATTGAAAACAATAAGTTGGATTTGTTTAAGTAAGCAAAGAGTTCAATAACATCGTCGTATATCTCCAAGTCAGAACCAACGTTTGAATATTCTATTACATATTAAATCAACGAACTTATGATATCATGAAATATTATTTGTGTAAATTGTTGAAATCTGTCAACCTCCACAATGCATATGGAGAGTATTTTTAGTCCAAAGTAACGCTACCCTAAACCATTATTAACTATCCATTGTTCCTTAGCACTGATAGCGGGATTTCCCGCCAAATTACAGCTGCCACAAGATAACCTCAAAATTGATTGCGAAATGCGTCCAGCCTTGTCATTTTTGGCGCCCCTGCCCACGGTTGTGCCGCCCGGCGCCGCTCACTTCCGGTTGCGTCACGTGACCTCCTAGCGGCTCTCCCATTGGTCCAGCTAGTCCTTGCCTCCTGATCTCCCATTGGTCCGCTGGTTAGCACTATGAACTTTCTAACTTGTTCATCTTGACATTTGATGCCTTTTTTTAGACGCGAAGCGCGGCCATTTTGTATCCTGGTTTTAGCCAATTTTTGGCTCAGATGGAACGTAAGATAATGTTGTAATGTAAAGAGGGTTTATATACCTTTGAAACAATAATCTGTGTGTCTCTATTTTCACTTGCAGTTGTGTTTGAATTGAAGGGTTTCTTTTTACTGAAAAAGACTAATTTTGTTAAGATTATCAATAGCACAACAGTCAATGTTAGTACTCCTGCTAAACACACACGTTGAAGCTTAAGAGTTATCAAACAAAGAGGGTTTTGAGGAGTTTTTTTTTGTCTGAAGAAGATGTAAAGACCTAAATTTGTTAGATTAATGAAAATTCACTAAATTATGTCATTCCTGGCTCTTCTAAACCGAAATAATTAAAGTTTACGCTAAACTAAACTACTTTTGTTTTTGAACACCCAAGTTTCAACATACTCCTTAAAGATTTTATCATTGAATGTCACTTGACAAAACCTGAACAAGTTTATTTAAAACCAATATTTTTTTTATTTTCGGCCATTCTCCACCAATTGCGTGTATGTACTAGCCTGTATATGTCAATAAAATCTATGAGTAAATGTATTTAATATGTTGCAGACTTTTTTAATTTATATCCTATTATTTTTAATAGCAATTACGAATACATGATTTGTATCAAATGCTCGAAATTGTTTTCTCATTTAAGGTTTACGAGTAAAATACTTACATTTTCAAGTATTCAAACAAAACAAAAACTTGTAACAATACTTAGCCTACTTCATGTACTATGATAGGGGGAGAAAGTAAAAATGTGTTTGGGTCAGAACCACGTATACTGTGCTTGACTGTGCATAATATTTAAATATTTAGTTGAGCAGTATAAGGGCATTCTATAGACCTACTCAGCGGCCACATAGTACAAATAGACGGAGCGCGCGACTTGATGCCATAAATTTGTCTCCATTGCGTAGGCATAGAAAAACAAACTAAGTAGAAAATTACACTGTATCAAATAAAAGGTCTGAATCTCAGAATTACTATATTCCCAAACATAATCTGACTAACCCAATCTGACTTTCCTAGCATGTACAGTAAGTTTTTTAGGTATTTTTTTACATCAGAAAATGCATTAAGAAGAAGTTTTTGTTATTAACTACAAATGATATGCTGTAAACGTTGTAAATATTTGCACTGGAATAAATAAATTGTTCATTCATTCATTAATTCGTAAATGGTTTACAGGCAGTCTAGACATCGTAAACAATGATAACCTAGAAACTAGTACCACCTAGTACTAACATTTTTTGGAAGAGGCTGCCACCATGCCACCATGCAAAGTTCAACGTTGCAACGTTGCACCTGTAACGTTCCAGTGATGTGTAAACTGCCTCTGAACCATTTATAATTGGTACCATAGTAATTGTGAGATTTGATACCACATTTCTATTCTTTTAAACCGACTATATTTTGTAAAGAGCAGTTTAGAATTGACTTTGTTTTTATACAGGTGCCACACGCATAAACTCTCATACAACAACTAAAATATCAACAAAACTATGGCAGCTTTAAAAAATATATATTGTTTCTTTAAAAAATTTAACTTTAGCATGAATTTCCAATGCTTTTTATTTTACCTGACCAAAAAAATAAGAAAATAGTAGACGACCACTTCTTGCTTGTCAAATTTCCAAGTTGAATAAAAACTTTTCACATTTTTCATTTTCTAAAATAAAAAAAATATATATTTGAAATATAATTGATACCGTTCAAAACTAAAGGACTCCTCGCATACAAAATTTCAACCTTTTGCCTCAATACTGAGTGGAATGGTAGCCTATAAAATGCCAGTTATTTGAAACGTGAGCACTGACGGATTATACGCGGTTCTAAACGCTAAACGCCGCGTTTTATATTTCTATACCTAGACAAGATGGCGTTCTCTGCTTCATTTGCTGTAATGCTAATAAGAGACGCATGCTCCGTCTATTTATACTATATGGTCGCCTGACGTACTCTATCTTGAAAATTCTAAATAAAAATCTTACAAGGTCGTTAAAAATTAACAATAGGCATATTTTTCAAAAGAGTCGATGCAAAAAAGTACAGTAGAATATGACAGTTAAAAGTTCAATTTGTATTCAAAACTTAGACGTACTCTGGATTTTAATTTGATTAAAAGTTTTAATTTTTTACACTGCAAATGTTATCGAGTAAGGTGTTGGGACAGATTCATACGGCCATGACACAGAATATTAGTTCGACAGACTTGCAATAAATCGTCATGACGTAGAAACAGTTGGAAATCCAGTTAACTCAACAAACTGTACCGATAAAAAATGTAACTTCGTGAATTTTTCAACACAACTGCATCATTTTATTCCAACTTGTAATATAACTACGGTAGACTGTTCATCAATTCTGCATGATTTTATGGCAACTCAAATAAAAACCTTTGTTTTCTTTACCATTGTAATATGGTCACATATTTTATTTTATAAATTCCATTTAATTATAAAATTGGCTTAATGCCTCTTTATTTTCGAAAGGAATCGCTCATGTAATGTTTAAATATACATTAAAGAGGTTTCATATGCGTTGTTAATATGCAAGAAATACTACATTACATAAAATGTAGAAGGTAATAAAATGCTATGCCACAAAATATTGACGACGAAAAATTACTTTCTGATATGGATATGAATAAAGAGTAGGACCAAAAAACAGTTGAGGGCAAAAGCATCAAGATGTTCGCTTGAAAAAGTAGTCATTACATATATTGTGTAGTTAAATTAATTGTATAGGGTGAGAAAGGGCTGTAGGTTGTTTGCTTGGAATTTTCAAATTAGGTAAGAAGCACTCTCAAAATATAAATGATTTGAAATATTCACGTCAAATAATGTCTAGAAAATGCAAAAAAGCTTTACTAAATCGTAGCATACGGATTCGCAATCGGTGAATTTTGAAGTCGAGTTTTAAATCATTTCCGAGTTTACAACGTTTTCGTGTGGAGAGGAATATTTTGACGAGTAGAAGCTGACAGTTACCTCACTTCTACATAACCATCAAATAAAAATAATAATTACTAATTAAATTCAATGCAATATTTTGAAGTTTTTTGGAAGTGCTCTTCAGTTTAAAGCAAACCTGATTTCAAATAAAATGTGGATAATTCGGATAATCTTTAGCCTAATTTAGCTTTCTAAATATTTGTTTAAAATATCAGCCTGATGAACGTTGTACACACGTACACACCCAACTACACTTGCACTTGTATACTAACTTGAGTTGTTTTCTTCAAATATTTTCAGAGATTTAACATAAAAAATAAAATCAGTCTCATGGATAGAAGGTTTTAAACTATATATATCGAATAGGTCCAAGTGAAGTTTGACAATGAAATTCTCGAGTATAAAAATTAGGATTATTAATTTAGAGAAAAAATTGAGGCATATCAATTAAGTGTTTACTCAAACATGACTTTGTCAAGGAGAAAATAAATTTCAAAAAAACTGCATGTGCAACTAATAAAAGAATTGAAAAAATTGCACTGTAGTGTTTATATTAATAAATGTAACTTGATGATTTAAATATAAAACAAATACGGTAAACTTTGAAATGGTGTAGTGAACCGAGAGTACAGTTTTATTATTGTAACAGTTTTATTACCGAGAGTAAAGATGTTTTGGTACTGTCAATAAAGTGATTTATGAAAGTGATCTGATGGGTGAACCTTAACTCTATTGAAATCTTTATGAAAAATTATACCTTAGGTCGAGAAAAACCTATTTTACGGTAAAACCAAAACCATAGGTCTCTGGTGACTAGTTTTTCGTCTGTCGGTCTGTTTGTGTTTTTACAAATTATCTTATAATACAAGATTTATTTAAGATAGAATCTTCAAATTTTTTATAAATGCACATCTCATTATGAAAAATAAGTGAATGAAATTTCGTTGATGCAAGTAAAACTGTTTCAAGATGGCGACCGATTAAAATACCTAATGTCAACGTAAAATTTTACATCAAATATTTTTATCGGCCGCCATCTTAAAACTGATTTAGTCACAGCCACGAAATTTTATTCACCCATTAAGCAGGTAAACATTAATTCAGAATTTGAAGCTTCAATCTTAAATAAATCTTGAGTTATAAGATAATTTGTAAAAACACAGACCGACAGACGAAAATCTAGGCACCGAACACATGTTTATAATCTGAAATAAGTCTGTTTCGACTTAAGGAACAATTTTTGATTAAATGTTCCAGAGAGTTCCAGGACACCCTGTATTTAGATCACATTCCGGAAAACAAGAAATCTTAATTTGTATTAAAACATTTCAAGCCTAAAGACAAACCCTTTCCCCCCGCCCGTCACCCAAAGTCTAAAGATTTCTATACCTTTAGATCAAAACCTTTTACACTATCACAGCTACAGCCAATCCACCTTAATAAATAAAGTAAAATAAACAATGAAGCCCCCTTCATATTTGTTGAGAAATTTTAACTCAATCGGTTTGGGAAAAAAATACCTTCGAATACAATATTCATCTGGAAAGACACCACAAGATTACGAAGACAGTAAGATTTGATGGCCATGGAATGAAAATAAACTTGATAAAACCAGAACTAACACAACCGCAACCAACTATCTTAAACATTTAACGTATGAAATGAAACGTTTGTACTATTAGACAGTCAAAACTTTCCTCCAAGATTAAAACTCAACAATCACAAATAAAACAACGATCCGCATCAACACCAATGAAAACGAGCAGAAAAAAGCTAAGCAGAAAACGAGACCGTATCTGTAGTCTTCACTGAACTTATGAATGAACAAGAACCAGCTTTGCCCATTTATACCGAGGTGCAGAAGTAATGACGTCACCCCTGAGTCAAAGCCTGAGTCAGGAGTCAAGCGGATGTGCAAGAGGCGGAACCTGGAAGTGGAACAGTGGAAGTGAATGATTCGTCTGAGCGGACAGAAGGAACGGAGGAATCTGGTCCGCTTGAAAAAAGGCGTTGGGACCTTTTTATACCTAATATGGAAGATCCTGGGGACTGAGGATGTGAGTCATCGAGGGTATCTTCCGGAGAGAATATAGAACGCTTCAAATAATTTGGCACAGGCCGCGGTCACAAACTCAATGCTAAAATTAACATTAATCTTATAAAAGGTCGGGGCAAAGTTGATTTTCTCAAATTTTTACCTTAAAAATATTTTATCTTCGGTTACGATTTGAATTTAGGTTACGGCAAGTGCACGATGAAATTATTATATGGGGTGTTCTTTTAAACGCAACCCATTATTAAGATTGAATAATGCACATATAAATATGAAAATGAGTATTGTTTTATTAATATTTACATTGTATACAACCTATTATTTAAGTTTGATAACGTTTAGTTTACATTATGTGTTAAAACAATCCGCCACTGGAATTTGTAAAAAGTTGTGCTCTCTCCATCAAATTCCCGAACACGTGTTGCAAGGCACCTCTTTGAATTTCTTGCATTAAATTTGTCATGTTTGTTTTGAGGTGCTTAATATCCTGTGAATTGTTTTCGTATGACTTACCTTTTATGTATTCCCAAAGAAAATAATATTTGGCGTCAAATCCGGGGATCTTTTTTTTTAATAATAATAAAGAAAACTTTATTCGCTAAAATATATATACAAAAAGCTCACAAAAGTTTGCATTGCACAGTAAATTATACATAAATAAGCTTAAACTAACATAAAAAAATAAGACATTAATGGTGAATAAGTTAGGTGATCCCCTAGGCAAGCCCGTTTGGGGACACCCTCAGAATTGTAAACAAAAGAAAGAAAAGGACAAACCGGACTATCAATAAAATAATTAATAATTTAACAAAACAAACCTTTTTTAAATAAGAAACATAAAAAAACAAAGCTTCCTCGCAATAATAATCAACCATTTACATAGTTAACTTCACTGACAAAGTCTATAAAACAAAATTAGAATCTCTTTATAATAAACCAAACAAAAACAAACCATGAAATTATTTCAAAGAAATAGCTCATTTAAACTATATATAAATCGAATAAGCCCAAGTGAAGTTTTAAATAGTAAACCAATACTTGGGTATAAAAATTAGGATTATTAATTTAGAGAAAAAATCGAGGCATATCAATTTAAGTGTTTACTCAAACATGACTTTGTCAAGGAGAAAATAAATTTTCAAAAACTGCATATGCGACTAATAAAAAAACTGAAAAAATTGCATTGTAGTGTTAATATTAATAAATGTAACTTGATGATTTAAATATAAAACAAATACAGTAAACTTTGAAATAGTGTAGTGAAAGCATTCCATTACCGAGAGTAAAAATGTTTTGGTACTGTCAGGTAATTCAGGTTTTTGGGAGGTAATAATCCTTCACTGATAAAAGTTTTGGGTTGCGTTAAAAAAAACACCCTATAGTTGGTTAATAAATGGATCATTGATTTTGATCTACTGAGAAATCAAGGCAACTTATAAACTCATTTTGGAGCGATTATAAAATTTGAGTGTTGATCAGTTTTAAGTGGACAAAAGCCAAACCGATCAAAAATCTAACTTATTTTATTCAATTATACAAAAATTTGCGAGAAGGTTGATAGGTTGCCACGTCAGTGTTGGCTCTTAAATGAAAGGGCCCGTGAGCGAAACGAGCTAATATCAATCTACTGTATTTAGACTTTAGATTTAAACACGATATTAAAGTGTTTCATAAAGTACAATTATAAAAATAAATTTAAATTAACTATAAAAATTAGTCCAATACAGAAAATAATGTCCTTTTATTCCCCAGGGGTTTTGTTTGAACCTGGTTTCTTAGAAAGGTTTTGAAGTAGATATTGACCTCAATGACCTCTATAGATATATATAATAATATAATTCGAATTACTTAAGTTGTTGTGCCCA
Source organism: Flexamia atlantica (assembly GCA_035578135.1). NCBI lineage: Eukaryota > Metazoa > Arthropoda > Insecta > Hemiptera > Cicadellidae > Flexamia > Flexamia atlantica. The sequence continues at coordinate 10,907,096 of JAQJVK010000003.1, read as the reverse complement.
GAACCCGTATGGCTAAATATTACAATAATTAATTAATTGTACTAAACTTATCAGCTAATGAATATTCGATGGGAAATTGGATGCCGATTTGGAATCAGGAACGTCAGAATTCAAACGTATTATTGTTTGGGAACAAAATTTGGTCATTTAATAATTTTCACTTTTCAATATTTAGTTTTATTTTATTTCCATTATATCTTTAGTATAGCTTACATTTTGTTTCAGTGATGAATAAAGAGTAAAATCCTGATAAACCTGGGGGGTATCAGGAGACTAGAAACGACACTCCAGCTAGAAAAAAATTACACCAATACTTAAGTCTAATTATGACCTGGATCAGATCAAATCACTCGGTATTTTGGATTCCGCCTTCTTCTCATTAAGGTTATTGAGTTAATAAACAGTGTCAAGTTACTCATGTTCTTACATCTTGAGGTTGTGAGGTTAATTGAACTACAATTTTATCGCATCTTCACTTCGAAAACTACATCAGAAACACCCATAGATCATCAAACTTACACTGTACCCCCCAGATTCCATTCTCACATACCACACGTCAATTACGCAAAATAGAGACGATCTTTACTCTGGGGGCGGACAGTGTCGGGGTGTAATTTGGCCAGACGGTAACCGTAATTAGAATTAGAATTCCGAGAAGAAGAATGCCTCCTGAATTGTGATCTGTATGTAAATTAATCGGGGCGATCTCGAAGACCGAAGCCCAAAACGTCCGCCTGAGGCGATGTAATTACGCAGCATTCCCATACCCCATGAGAGCGCCCCCGGGCTGTGAGCTATGCCTGTGAGTCAGCTGTGATGCAACAGCTGATAGTTGGCGGGAATCTCCGCGGCGCGGCGCGCCGTGGTTCTGGCGGGAACTAGAGTGAGGACCTACGGCCACCTAACCTCACCTGACCGCTTGACTTTATAACCTGATTGGATGTCTTTGGAATGCCGATTACCTCTTCTAAAAAAAAGAGGATGGGACAATTCCGGCTGATATTCTTAATCCCGAGATTACGGCTACAGAACTTATAGCAAATTAATCCTGAGATCCCCAGACCAATCCTGGGATTGACCCCTTTTGTCTTTGCCGATACACAAAGGAAGTAATTTCATATAAACAATTAATAATAATACGTCCGTACCGTAATGATAATGTAGAACGTGAAACAGTTTGATGTTTGGTTTTAACTTCAAGTTTATTTTTTCTCAAAATAACAATATTCAGAACGTTTCAAATATCAACGGCATGTACTCCATTTACGGCCTGCTGCTTGCATACGGATTGCTCCCAATGACCATGTTCATGTTGGAATGCTTGTCTATATTTCTGGATATGACTGTACTTATCTAAACCAAAGTAAAAATCATTTCACAATGTTGTAGTGTTTATACGATATGACATTCAATATGGCGACCTAGGTCGCCAATTCAAGAAAAGTATAAAGTATAAGTTACGGAAAATTAAAATATCACATATATCTTCACAAAATTACAAGATAAAAATAAATACTATGATTCTAAGGCCTTCTTTTAACATTAATGGCTTAACTAGTGCTCTTATTCTCGAAAAAAAACGTATCAGAAAGTTAATGCGAGAACAGCCACTGAGTAAACTAGATTTGCGAGTGGTTAATGTGCACTGTGTTCCCGCCAAAAACACGAATTTTGACGATAATGATGACACGCGGGCCAGGCGGCCTTGCGCGGGTCAGCTGATTCATTTCATTGTTGGGAGTCGGTTCTTGGAAACCCCTTGTAATCCTCCGACTCATAATTTGGAGGTAGATGTATATACAAAGTAGTGACCTCGTCGGCACACACTATTGTAGTTCATTACAAGGCTAATTTACGGTTGAAAAAATCCGACATTTTAAATTGGAATTAAAAGTGAGATTTAATTGATTTTGGAGTTTCTATCCGATTTAATACCTTTTTTTAGAACTTTTACAGCTTTCCACAGAAATATGATAGGCCAGAAATATACATAAAAATCGAACCTACTGTAATTTTGTTCATTTCAAATATTACAGGATCATTGATATTCACTAAGCAAAATTATTTGTGGAGGGAAATTATTTTGTGGTAGGGATTTATATCGTATTAAATAAAAGAACTAAATGCTTTAAAATAATTGAATTGATGGGTATAGGCTCAAGCTGGTTGTCGTGGTCTTGAGGCGACTGAGATTTTGGTGATCCCCTCCCTCTTTTTAAGTTAAAACAAAATGTAACCGAGCGATGAATCACCAGATAATCAACCTGAACTATAATTTCTCTTAATTCTTAAAGCGGATGTGAAAATATTACTTGATGTGTCAGAAGTTAAAATTTTCACGACGTTCCGATGTAAAATCTCATAAACTTAGTTAGATTTTTTAATTAATTATCGTTTGATTATGCGATGCAGAACAATATTCAATTTTAATAAATGTTTCCATAACATAATATATCAAGGTATGTTTTTTTTTATTATTTTAGTTATGTTTGCGACATAAGCAACAGAACAAAATCAATTCACTTACTGTTACATTGTTTACTAACTTGCGGTTTCGGAATATAAGTAAATAAAAATTACAAAAACTAATTTTGTAAATAAGAATTACAAAATATAAAAAAAATTAAACCATCATTGTAAGTGCTAAACATAAATTTAGCACTTACAATGATGGTTTAATTTTGTGCAAGAGTGCCAAAAGACCAAGATTTGCTCAGAAGAAATAAAAACTACCTGAATCATATAAATCAGCTGCTATGGTTACAAATAATGTCCCTAATGATAACATAGGCACTTTGAAGGGCTAGTGCGGAAACCAGGGTTTTCCCAGTCTGTGACCAACTCCAATAATTTCTCATGGCCAAAATCCCAAATAAAAACAATCCTTTAGCAAAAAGATTGTGCCCATAGCTCAGTGCTTGTTTTAGAGTATAGGATAATATAAGAACAGGGCCGGCGGAAGGGGGGGGGGAGGACAGGGGGGTTAAATGCACCGGGTTCCTGAATTGCACCAGGGCCCGAAAATCCTGTCACCAGGCCTGTATAAGATGAATATTTTTTCAAAGTTTTTGTTTTAGAAGAAATCATGGTTTTAACTCTTTACATCCTAAAGCTCCTTGGTCGTTATCTACTTAAATTCAGTTAACATCAGAAAGTCGAACAAGTGGTATATTACTCGAGCTGTAGAAAATTGGCGCCAGTAAATTAACGTCTGTTTCCAACGAAAAACTTATTAGCTAATTAATGAACATAAATTTGCTTGAGCGACAGATTCATCGAGCAATTAGGGTGTCAAATCATCAAATAAATTGGTAAATTATAAAAATTGATGGTAGCTGGTGTGGCAGATGCCCATTTGTCTGCATGTTTTTCTTCTCGAGAGATGGCGTCCCTGGTAAGTTTATGTAAGTTAAGATACAGTTCCAAATCAATTTCAAATAAATACAATTATTAAAAAATTACTGGTTGATTATTGCGACACAGATGTAAATGACCTTGAGAGAATTATATATCACAAGAGTTGTAATAAAGTACATAAGACTTACTTTTACTTTACTGATTTTTGCTTTACTTTGCTAATTACTGTTTCAGTCAAAAACCCCCCAAAACATATTAAGTGGAAAGAGAGAACTTAATACATATTTTGAGAACTGTTTCAACAGTTTTGAGAACAGTTTTTTATTTTCTAAGAAATTCAAATTGGGGCGAACAGTTGAAATAGGGCTGAACAGGGATTGCATTTACAGTTTGGGCGAAATAGAAATAGATTTTCCCCCCTTGAATTTCACACAGTATTGTGCTTCTATACCAAACGAGTTGAACCAATTATTTATGAAAGGAATTGAAAACACATTTTTTTATGAATTAGACTTTTTTATAGGATTAAATGGGAAATTTGGTTTTCAAATTTAAAATAAAAACTATTAACTTTAAAAAGAAATGTTAAAACCAAAAAAGTTTTATTTTAATAATATGTTTTATACAAAAAGTCTATCGAGATCAGAATCCTATTACCGGAATTATAGAGCAATTTATGAATTTAATGGGGACCATCTTTAATGCCTGAAAAGGGGCTACAAAAATTCAAGGTTGGTTCTTTGGACAAAAATACTTCTACTGATATCTCCAATATACTCACCAAGTGACTAAGCTGTATTTACCAAGTGGAAGATTTTTATTCTAACCACTCGTAGTAGTCTACTATAGGTCACGAAGCTCTTATATTGGAAATTAGTGCATATTCTTTTCTAATCTTAAGGATATTTATTTAATAAAGGATAGACTAAATTAATTTTATGGGATCAGGGGACACGCTGCTCAGCAGCTGTCCAGTGAACAATTAATTGTAAATGAAAAGCCAACTGTATAAGATTTTCAGCCCTTTTCTTTATATTTGTGCCCTAAGGGAAAACAAATAAAAAAATAAGTTTTTAGAGTTTTCTCATTGAGAATTTTTTAAGTACAGGGTTGATGGGTGTCAGACTTAAGGTTTTTTTCCAAAAAAATTGGGCTTCATACTTTGACTAGATTTTACCTGTGACTTTGCCCACATTCAAAATTAAAGTAAGATATTTTCGTAATAGGATTCTACCTATATTGTTTACATGTACATGTAAAATATCCTTAATACTTTTGATAAAGAAATAATTTAGATTTGTTAAAATAAAGCAGCTGGTCGTTAGCTTAACTTATGGATATGTTGTTACAGCTAGCTGACTTACTTAATTTGACAAACATTGTTTATTAGCAAGATATAATATAATGTTCCAAGGTCTTTAAAATTAAACCTTTTACAATATAATTGATAACCTTTGAAAGCTCATCAATCTGTAAAAAAAATTCAAAATGTATCCTGCTTTTTTGTTAATTTTACAAAGAAGATATAGATTCTCACCACTCTCTTCGAAAACAGTTCTAAATTGGACTGAATAAAATGTATTACTGAATAATCTTTGGTTACATCAAGTATTTATATTTATTTGTAATTGATTTACTTCTAAATTAGTCATTTTTATAAATAAGAATCTTAGTTTTTTTTAAGAATAGTCTATTGACTCCAGTTTTCAGTACATTTAATATTATGTGCTCCCCTTACATTTAATATTATGTTTAGGGCTGTGTGAGGACACTTTGTCCCACTCAACACACATGAAAAGAATTTTATTTAAGAACTGATTTATTGTAATTAGGTTTTTTGAACTGTTTTAAAGCAAGCACATAAAATAAAGTAAAATAATTTCATAATTGGAATTTTTGGGCGTAAGTACATTTTTTAATCGATCGCCCTGAACGTCTTTCGCTATTTAGCTACTTACCATCTTCAGTGAGTGACAGTTTGAAAAAATCTTATGAGGGCTCAAATATCAAAACTCTAAACAAAAATTTAAACAAAAGTATCTATGATCTTTGACAATAGGGTTGCCCATGGAATGGTTTGATAGTGCACAACTAACTGCACTTTAAAATTAAATTTTGGGGGCAATTTTCAATTAGCGTTTTTTATTTTTTTATTTAGAAGGTAATTAAAAGATACAACTTTTTGTCAACAAATACATTTTTTTAAGAATGTATGGACATTAAAGAGAAAAGCCTTGCTCATAGTAAAAATATATTAAAAAGAGTACGCTAATTGCAAATATAAATAAAACTATACTATGAGCCATGGGTATTGAATTCCTATTTGTATGTCGTATTTCTTGACATGTAGTCCAGGAAAGATATGAAAAAAAAACGCCTAACCCTGAAGAAATTCCTATAAGGGAGATTTTTGCATTTTTCTGTCATATTTTATGTGCTGATTAACATACTAAAAGTTTACCAAAGTTTGACCACCGGAAGTGCCTCATTTTCAAGATGGCGTCCAAGAAGGTGACAATAGCATTAAAGATATAGGAAATAAATGCGATAGGTGATGTATAAATCTGGTGTCATAATACCACTGCCGATAATTGAAGGGAGGTATGAACTTCAGTTTTCGTAGGTTAAAAAAAATCGGCCGCCATCTTGGATCCGCCATATTGGATGAAGTAATTATTTTCAAATGTAAACATAGTGTAGTGACACATCATTTTGAATTGAATTTTCACGCTGTTTACAATGCCGAAATCCGTTTTTGAAAATCTTGTTTCAAGATATATCCAAACAAAGATTATTCCCTATGTAATCCTTATGGACGTTTCGAGCTTGGAATATTTTTTAGGATTTTTTTGGACTATTTTCCTTAAAGCTCCGGATGTAATCTAAGTACGTTGTTCGTTCTAGTCTTAAAATATTCGGTAGGATTTTGGCTTCAATATAAGCAACTTATCAATTGATTCAGATTCATTAGAGATGAGTTATGACACCTTTATTAACCATAAAATGTGATTTTTCTAAATTCAATATTCAGTAAAAATTGTATATCTCAGATTCTAAATAAGATATAAACTTCTTTCTGGTCTTAAAATGATCAGTAAAATATTAACTTTTATTTGAGCTATTGATCATGAAAATAGGGCAATTGTAAGCCGAGATATGTTATTTTATTTAACATAAAATTTAACATTTTTAGCATTCAATCTTCAGTTGAAGACATATATCTCATGCTCTAAGTGAGACATAATCCTCATTAAAGTCTTAAATTAAATGGTAAACTATGGGCTTTCTTTTGAGTTATCGATCTTGAAAATCAGTCAATTCTAAGAAGAGTAATAATCATTTATTCAAGTTAAAATGTAATTATTTTAGAGTTTGGTCCTTAAGTAAAGACTCATATCTCAAATTCATAAATAGATACAATCCTTTTTAAGGTCTTAAATGAATGGGTGATTGATTGGCTTTCGTTTGAACTATTGATCATGAAAATCGGACAGGTCTAACCTGAGTTACAATCCTTTATTGGCAGTATCATTTTAGAAAAATCTCATCTTATGGTTAATAAAGGTATCATAAATCATCCCTCATGAATCTGAATCAATTGATAAGTTGCTTATGTAGAAGCCAAAATCCTACCGAATATTTTAAGACTACAACGAACAACGTACTTTGATTACATCGGGAGCTATAAGGAAAATAGTCCAAAAAAATCCCAAAAAATATTCCAAGCTCGAAACGTCCATAAGGATTACATAGGGAATAATCTTTGTTTGAGTATATCTTGAAAACGAGTCAATATTTTCAAAAACTGATTTCGGCAATGAAAATAGCATGAAAATCTAGTTTGAAATAAATGATGTGTCACAACACTATGTTTACATTTGAAAATAATTACTTCATCCAATATGGCGGATCCAAGATGGCGGTCGATTTTTTTTAACCTACGAAAACTGAAGTTCATACCTCCCTTCAATTATCGGCAGTGGTATTATGACACCAGATTCATTTATACATCACCTATCGCATTTATTTCCTATATCTTTAATGCTATTGTCACCTTCTTGGACGCCATCTTGAAAATGAGGCACTTCCGGTGGTCAAACTTTGGTAAACTTTTAGTATGTTAATCAGCACATAAAATATGACAGAAAAACACAGAAATCTCCCTTATAGCAATTTTTTCAGGGTAAAACCCTATTTTTCCTCGACTAATGTGGGCGTAGGTATAGGTCTTCAAAGTGTACAATTAATTGATACCATGCACATGGGTGGCTGCACTGGTGCGAATCCACAAATCCTCAAATTTGGCAGGATTTTTATTGGCAGGAAATTTGTAGCAAAGTGACTATAGGTAGTGCCGACATATTTTTTTCGTGATTAACATTTTAAATAGGTTGGAATTTAAAAGCTCCTTTAGAGCTGCTTTAAAGCTCCTTTAGCTGTAAATCTTTTAGAGTGTTCTCATCTTACGTTAAGTAAACAAGTGATTAACAATGAAACTCATTTCTGACTTTGGAAGAGTTTCAAGTTGGAGGATTTGGGAATTTATTTCATAGTTTCAGGCTTCACATAGAATACTTTAAATATGTTTATGTTCACAAATTGCTTGAAGTTTGTAATACACTTTGAAGTTGAGCTATGATTTTGGCCCAAGAGATTATGATAGTAGCCTTTGCCTATCACAACACTCTAGAATATGTAATTTAGTGTGATTCCAATCTAAAATAATCGAAAAATTCATTAAAAAATCCATAGACATCTGTGATATTCACTTCTATTTACACAAATTGTTTCCCGACCCCCCCTTTTTTCACAGGGAGACCCTGTGGTAGATTCATCGCCCCCAAGTAAAATCCTGGGTGTTTCACTGTCGCCCAGTGGAAATCCCTTAAAATATGCTCTGAGATGGGACTCTGAGATGTGGGAATGTGAGGGTTTCCCTCTTTTAAGGACAATCTTCAGCTCACAGCCACTTGTCAAAGTATTTAAATGATAGTACTATCAGTTATTTAGTCAAGAATCTGTACTTCTTGTGGCTATAGGGAGGTTTCGTTTGTAGCAGTTCGTAGTTAAAGTTAACTGTTTTTATTGTAAATGAAAATTAATAGTATTTTGGAGCTGCATGATTGCGTTCGACGTCTATATCAGTGATGTAGATACAAGGAGGGGGTTGGTTAGAGGGATAAAAGTTTCCTTGACTTTATAATTTAAAAAATGAATATCCTCTTGTAATCAAAGAGGAGTTTTATTTCTTTTGGAAGGGAAGAAAAGACATAATGATCGTAAGTTTACTAGCCTGATTATAAATGACTAGTAAAAAGTCGCTGGGGGTATAGCGCGCAAATACCAAAATTGGAAGATACAAGTCTATATAAATAAAATTAGAGTTTTGTCTGTACATTGCTTAGAATTATGAAATTTTCTATTATTTTTGCGTTTTGAAGGTCAGAGAATCCGAATCAAGCCTTATCTCAATTTATGTCACGATGTGTGTTGGTAACGCTCAACATCACACTTTAGACCGCTTTTCACGCAAAAACTAGAGTACTGTTTTGGCTGAAACTTTTTTCCTATGTAGTATGCACATATGAGAAGGTTTTAGACGACTTAAAACTAGCGTACGTCTTTTTGAAATTAAATAGCAAGCTTCTAAAAACCGAGTTTTATTCGATTTCGACCAAGTTTGTTTTGAATTTCCCCATAATTCACGGGGATGACATTTTGTTTACATTTTCAGTGTTCCAAACAGATGGTAGTTATCTTCACTGATGGATTCGTTGTTACAGACGTTTTATGATTTCATTCAGTTTTATGTTTTGGTTTATTATATTTCTTTTTGATTGACATGTACTATATAAAGTTAGTATTTTCCCACTCATTATACATTTATCAGGATTTTCATCCCGATCTGACCCTTGGACTCCACCACAGACCAAGGCCGCGCACAGACCCTCTCAAAGATCACATATTAATATCCTTATGCCAGAATTATAAGTGATGAAATGTTTATATTCAAACAGATGTTAAAAGCAAGACATTTCATAGAATGTCAAAACAGCTGTCTGTAAAAAATAAATTAAATCACAGACTAGAGATACTTAAATGTCCTTCCTTCTTTATAACAGCAGTTAATGAAAGAAATAATGTAAACAATTAAAAAAAGTGCGAGACGGCTCTGTTATTTTGTTGTTGTTCAAAATAGACCCTAAAAACATTAGAAAATACTTTGGTGGCATTTAATCAAGGCATTTTCTACTCTACGTACATAAACTTTCATGAAACAGGAAACTGCTTTAAGATTCACTAAGTACGCACGGTCTACGGCGAGGAGGGTATTTCCTGCCTCAGGGTCACTCTGTACTATAGCACAGATTCAACGATAGGCCTAATGAGTATAAGCCTTCCCAGGCAGCGACACCCTTAGGGGTTTTGTCGGCGGGGGCGCTGGAATGTGCTGGCGTGTGTAGTATAGAGAGGCCAAATAAAAATGCCTCGTGCGGCGGGGCAGCAATATTTCTACGTACTCCCGTCGGCAGCGACACCCTTAGCGGATTCCTAAACATCTTTTTGCTGATGAAAGTATATCTACTTTTTGTCAAATACCACTGACCTATCATCGCAGAGCCCAAACTACTTGAACTTGACTTCGAACCTTGAGACTTTTCGTGGACGTTCCTATAGGGCGTGAGCATCCGCTGAGAACGGGTTTTTCAAAATTCAAAGTTTTCAGGGTTTTTCAGTGGAGTCAACGGTCTAAAATCTTTCTATATAATTTAATGGATGATCTTTCGATTAAATTGTCAATTTTTATTTAATCAAGAAGGCGGTTTACGCTTCACATACAGACAGGTCTCTACAGCTTATTTATAGTTTGGTTCCTTTTATCATGGATGTTTTTTTTTATTTTTAGGTGATATGTACTATATGAAAGTTACCAATAGTTTTTGTACCTTATCTATTTAATCATAAACTCAGTATGTGGCACCATCTTCATTTAGGCAGCGGGTGTTAAAATTGTTATCGTGAGCGAAGCCACGGGCAGCTGCTAGTATACAAATATTAATCGACCATCCCCCGGTCCCCTTATACCCCAGTGGTGTTCTCTATTTCCCCCCTCCTTTGACGAAGGTTATCTAAACCACTGGTTTGAGCTCATATTATTTAAAATACTTAAATCAGACACGTGTTGAAAACAAAATATTGCCGTAACAAAATTTTACAAAATTATATTTAATCCTATTTCTTGATTTAAAATATCGTCCATTATGCTTAGTGAAGAATGACTATTTACTTATTACTTATAACAGTGTTTCCCAACCTTTAGGTGCTCGCGTACCACCTACCACATTTATAATATTTTGGCGTCCCATCGGAAGGACCCCCCTCGTCCCACCACTGCGGTATCCCCTCCAACAATGCTTAGATACATTTGTTAATTTGATTTGTTGATGTTTTGTTACATTTGTTAAAGAACATTTGTTAATGCCAAAATGTTTTGTAAAAATAATTCCTCTCAAACTGAAAGAGTAGGCTGACATTATTTCTTACAGTATAGTATGAAATTGGTATATTATAACCAAAACAGATATTGGAACGTTAATAAAGTTAAGGCATTAAGTGGGACTTTACTGTTCGAAGGGACAGCGTTCGTTCGCAAACCTTTTTTTATTTTGTACTACTTCTCCTATATCTAGCGTACCACCGGTTGAGAAACACTGACTAATAAGGCTATTGTATTGGAATGTGCTTTTTAGTGAATTTCCCCTATAGGCAAGAAGCTCATCTCATGGTAAGACCGTGCCCAACATGCTAATGAAACTTGGTACAGTATGTGGCTTCACCTAGTAGAGAACCACTGGATTCAGCCTAATACTAATATTCTCAATTTTTACATTGCTGTGGCAGCAAACCGACATACTCATTCCCCATTCTCCCTTATTGTTAATATTGAAGTATGCTCATCTAGCATACTTTATTACCTGACATGAGGCTTTATCTGAATAATTTATATAAACATTTAAAATTCTCTGAGTATGCAGGTCTGCTGCAAAGGGGGTATTTTGTTTTGTATGTAATATATATGCTTTTAATTTTATCTTACTTTTAACTCCCACTCATTTCTTTTTTGGTTTAGCAAAGAATTTGAGATATTAACTACCATTTACAGTATTTTTGTGTGGGGGAATATGTTTGAGACGATTGACAGATGGGGGACTGAGGGCTAATTGATTTTAGGGGAAGGGGACTGAGCTGTTGCCTTTGGGAGGATGGGCATCCCCGACTGATAACATTTAGCTCTTTTTGCATTCATTGGTCTTTGGCCATTGTTATCCCAGGTTTTGATATAGTTAAATTTTAAGGTTTAGATTCTACAACCTTAAACAACCGATCTACAGAGGCCTCTCTTCAGTTGTATACCTACTCTTAATAATAACGATTTAATTGGCAAATATGATGGTGCAATGGTTAAATGCTAGTTTTGCAGATTTTCTTTATTATGTTTAATACACTTGAATAATCACCTTTATATTTTTGCCACTTTTATACTGGTTTGGAAAGGTGGGGATCTGCAGGGAGAACATTTTGCCGGGGTAGCAACGAGACGGGTCACTGTATCAAATACCCATTCTGAAGTTAAATAAAAATAAACTTTTTGAATTTTGGTTTTGTTATTAGTTTGCATAATCACTTCCTAGATACGTCAATGCTGTTGCATCTTGTCCGACCACATTCCATTGTTATGAATTTTTTTTCCATTGTTATGAATAAGTCGAACTTCGAAAACTAAAAATCTTCGATAGCTCGAATAAGTTTTTATCCTCTATGAAAAACCTGTCCAAATCAATATGACCATTCGTAGACCCAACTCGAAATAATTTTACAGTTTCATTTTACCTCTGTAAATCGAAGTAATGCAAAAATTACCTTCACAGTTTGACATTCAGAAGAAATGTCAAATTAAATTTACACTTTACCCCTTTATCGCAAGTTTACTCAACGGACCTGTGTAAGTCGAAACCCCCTGTGTTTCATCGAGTCAACGACTCATATCCATCCAGCATCACATTTCTTTACCTGTGTACTCGAAATTTTCATCAGGTTTTCCTCTACAGTAGACGCCTTCTAATTCGGCCACCTCCAGACCGGACCACCGGCCGGACTACAAAATGGCCGGACTATCCGGATGTACTATCAAAATGTAAAATGACCCTATTAAATTCATTACCTGTGCTTAAAAATCAACCAAACACGTTATTTACACATATTTACAGTGCTTAATTACCAAAGAAAATATTTTGACGTCTCTTATGTTGAACTGTCGTATTGCGTCACTCGTAGATAGTTATGTTTTTACCGATAACGTACTAACGTACTGAGGATATGAAGTGAGCAGAAAAACTCATTATGTACTGTAAAAATAAATTAAAAATGTATTTGATCGAATTAATTTACAAGTATAACTTGAATCATAACGTATACAAATTAAAAGAAACCTGTTATTTTCTTTTGTTATGCAAACGAAATCCCAGATCAAATCTTACTGTACAGTCCTTATATTGAAAGGATAACAACATCGTTTGTTAGTTGAGGTCAAGTGTGTCCATCAATTACAAGCTTGCCCGTAAAGTAAATTGACATAAACAGTTTACTTCTATGGCCGGAAACTAAACATTCGGGATAAATCCTGTCGAATGTCATTCCCTCCCGCATTGCAGTGTAGTGATATGACAGATGAGTAGGACCGGCCGGACCATCCGGCGGCCGATCCAACCGAAGCCGAACTAGAGGGCGCCTACTGTATAAGTATCTCAATTTACCTCTATAATTCAAAATTGAATGAGGATTGCCTTTATAATTCAAACTATACCCTTAGCCTCAAACTCTCAAGTATCTAAAAAAAGGTGTAGTTCTGTGGCTTTTCTAGTTAGTGAGAGTCGACTGTAATACAGTAAAAGAATAAAAACTATTTACTCATCGGTCGAAGGCTTTCAATCATCTGATTCGCTATTTTCTGTGTTCAGCAGGTTTTCATCTTGCTTTTGGTGGCAACAGCTGTTCTGGGTGACTCCGATCTGAAGGAAAAAATAACGGACAAACACAAGGAGATAGTAAAGGACCTGCATGAAAAAGTCAAAGATTTGAAAGAGGCAGTAGATGAGGCAGGCTCTACGGGTGAAAAGCTCACTAAGGAGGGTCTAAACAAAATCGCAAAAAAATCAGCAGATGTGCAATCAAAGGTGAAAGAACTGGGCGCAGATTCAAAATCAAATGCTGGTGCTGTAAAAGATTTTGTGGTAGAAAAAGGGGCGGTAGTAGCGCAGGTTGCCTGGAAGCATATAAAGAAAAACAGTGGTTTTGTGAAGGATTACGTAGTCAACCAATACCACACTCAAATGTCCCAGGCCAAAGATGGGAAAGCGGGTGGGAATAAGGGAGAGAAAAAAGAGGATAAGGGAGAGAAAAAAGAAGCACCAAAAGCTGCTGCGGGGAAATGAAAAATCGACCCTGCAAAACTAGGTGTGGTGTCTGTCCTAAGTGAAAAATTGAATGATTAAAGTCGATTTTGAAATATGTTTTTCAATGATTTCCCTGGATTTAATGAAAGTGAATAATTAGTTTCAACTGGGTAAAAAATCAGCCTTGATCATTCATGATGTGAGCCAGGTGTAATGTTTTCAACTTTTAGTCTGATGAAACTAATGTTAATACACTTGTGTCCTCAAACACCCATATTCAGCTCATATTTTAAATTGGTTTGAGTATCAAAGTAACTGAGCATGAAAATAAGGGATTAACATAGTAGTTTTAAACACAAGCGGTTAATTTTAATTTTTGTGATGGTTGACAGAAATATGTTATTTAACTTTTGACTAAAAGTGTGAAGTTTGTCGCACATTTTAGAAAAAAACGTGAAAATATGCCAATGGTACAAATTAAAGTTAACTGTAGGCTGCTTTCAGTGGCATATACTGTATAGGATTTATTTTTGGGGGTCCATCCAAAAAAAATTATTGGGAAGATTAGTTTTTACCAGGAGGTATACAATAAACCCCCCTCCTCCTTAAAATATCGGTGTCTTACATATGAAATTTAGAATTTTTAAGATAAAATGGTTAGTTTCAGAAAATTTTAGTGGTGTAATTTCAATTCCAAGCAAATGTCTAATCAGCCCAGAGTGCATACTTCATTGTTTAAATGTTTATGATCAAATTAATTAATTTTTAAATAAACCTTTATTCTGGCGAAGAGAACAAAAATTTTAAAACAAAATGCTAAAGTTACACATTTTTTTGTCGATTTCATTCGTTTAACCCCTTTTGAGCACTGGAAAGTTTTGAAGCAGGCTTGTGTAACCTAAGCCCAATCTAATACGAAATCCGAAATCCAATGACAATAAAAGTACAACTAAAAACTTGAACAAAATTGTACAAGAGACGAAATCGTCATGTAAGCTTTACTGCCTCGCCTTCTAAAAACTTGACAGTTCAACAAAAACATTTCATCAGTCATACAAGCTGAGTTTTAACAGATGATTTGATAAGATTACAGTTATTTCTATTTGTCTAACTTGGCGCTAGCTATCATAAAAAGATACTAGCCCTTGCATAAATTGTTGTCCTTGTTACGTGAATAAAAAAAATACAAGAATTACCAAGAAAAATAAACATTAATTTTTACTCAACACAATCTCAATAGAAGTGAAGGAAAGGAAATTTAGATGTTCCCTAAGTTCCCTTCCTTTACTATTGAGTAGGTACTGCAGAGTGTTGTGTTCTGAATGGAATTAGTTTATAATTCAATTCTAGGGGTAAAATACCTATTTTCTCAAGTGATAACTGTCAACCGATGTGTGGTGACCAGTTCAAACCTAACAATGGGTCATCCTCAGGCTTTGAAACACAAATTCACTCCGAAGAGGTCGTTATGAGTCTTAAAATACACAACAAAACACTGAAAAAAACTAACACTTGCAAACCGTTTTACGACACCTGTGACCACAAACTAAAAACAGTCCACGGCACGGCAGGTCCGCATTGATTGCATCACAAATCAAGAACATCTTGGATCGAGAATGTCTTTTGTCACAAGTCTCACCTTGTGATGCAACGTACGCGTACTTGTCACACCATGGACTGTTTTTCGTTAGTGGCCAGACAAGTCGTAAAAATGTTTTTAAGTGTTAATTTTTACAATGTTTCGCTATGTATTTCGAGACTCATGACAACATCTATGGAGTGCATTGGTGTTCCTTCACAGACACATATATAGATACCACAAGACCATGGAAAACCGGGGATTAAGACGGGGGAGATAAGACCAAGGATTTAGTCCAGGGGTTGTAGATAATATGATGTGATATATCATTATGACCATAGCCATCTCTAGTACAGGGCCGCGGCACTAGTAAATGGCAACAACGCACCTAAGGTTTCAACTGATTTGTTTATCCATACTCTCTTATGACACTATTTTTTGACTACTTGAAACCAGCTGGCTCTGTAAGGGTTTTTCAAATGCAAAAAACCCTTGAGATGCGGCGTTGCCAGGTCGAAGGCTGTGGCCTTATTACTGGAGATGGTCATGGGATGACCCGTTGTTGGGTTGAAACCGGTCATCACTCATTAACTGACAAAGACCTCTTGACAGAATAAGGTATTTTAACCTCCAGAATTAAATTTGAATCGTGATCCGAAGGCAAAAATCAACAAAAATGGAATAAGTGTGCTATGGAGCTCACTGAACAACCTTAATATTACAATTATTTCAATATATAACATCAACATCCAGTTTGGACCAGCCGGTCAGATGTGGCTGGATTCTGCCCCGTTGGCGAAACTAATCCTGAAATAAAAATCATGCCTCCGGTTCTGTTGAGGCTGGCAAACCCCGGTCGCATACGAGAGACAAAATCCACCCCCACAGATTTTTGGCCACCAAGTGTCAAGTTCAAAGTACGTCTAACATTTTAGGCTATTGAATTTATGCCTGGAGGAGGAACAATAAAAACTTCAGCCCATTGTGAAGCTCTCGGCGTGTGAAATGTTGCCTAATAAAGTTTTCCTGATAGTAACAGTGTAGGATATTCACTGGAACACAAAGACCGAATAAAAATAACATAAGTACTATTTTTTAAATATTTCATTCGCTGACATGTTTTGAATTTTATAACCATGATCACAGCTTTTAATTGTAATATCATAAGACCACGGAAAACCGGGGATTAAGACGGAGGGGATAAGACCAAGGATTTAGTCCAGGGGTTGTAGATAATATGATGTGATATTTTATGATGACCTTAGCCATCTCTAGTACAAGGCCACGGCACTCGTAAATGACAACAACGCGCCTAAGGGTTGGATAAAACTGATTTGTTTATCCATTCTCTCTTGTTGCACTATTTTTTGACTACTTGAAACCAGCTGGCTCTGTAAGGGGTTTTCGTATGCAAAAAACCCTTGAGATGCGGTGACACAAGGTTGAAGGCTGTGGCCTTATTACTGGAGATGGTCATGGGATGACCCGTTGTTGGGTTGAAACCGGTCATCACTTATTAACTGACAAAGACCTCTTGTCAGAATAAGGTATTTTAACCTCAAGTATTAAATTTGAATAGTGATCGGGAGGCAAAAATAAAAAAATGGAATAAGTGTGCTATGGAGCTTTTATTTGCAACTAATCATGATTTTTTAAAAACAGAACAGGTAAATGCACTAAATTGTTTTTCAACAGAAAACGAGACCCGTTTTACGATTTTATAGGTGTATTGTAGTAGCCCTTGATGGTGATTTTGACTGCCTGCTGAGAATATAGCCTATACAAGAGTATATACAAGAATATATGAGTAATGTTATCGTGCTTGTATGCTTGCTTGCACAACGATCTCAAAAACAGCTCCCAAAAAGTCCCTTAAAAGTCTGTAACTAAGTAATTTATTACTCAAAAACATCTTTTATGCAGATTACTTGGCCCGAGAAAATCTAATAACGTAATAAATTGAATTTTAAAGTTGTAAAATTTTAACATTGACCTTATGGGCTGCCGTGATAGCAATGAAAATAAACAAGGAAAGTGTAAACAAATGAAGTACAGTAGAGCGCCGATTATCCGAACTAATTGGGGACAAGGGGTGTTCGGATAACTGAATATTCGGATAATCGAACATGAAAAGACAACATTTAAAAATTATATATGTAACGTAATTCTTAGTTGTAAAAAGACTAAAAAGTGACCAAACCAAAATTATTCACGTAATTTTATTATGAAATCTATCACAATACATTGATATCCCGGTGCAATAGGAGTTTCGGTTGGCGCGCGAATTTGAATTGCTTGAGAATCATGTTCAAAATGTGAATTATTACGGCGTTCGGTTAACCGACGGTTCGGATGACCGACGTTCGGATAATCGGCGCTCCACTGTAATCGTAACAGCTGTTTGGAATCTACAGCCATCAAGGGAAAATACAGCAATAGTATGTGTGGTTAGCGTAAAAACCTTGCACTTTTTGATACAGCTTAGCCACTTGGTATGTGTATAGAAGATAACTTTAGAAGTATTTTTGTTCGAAGATCCAACCTTGAATTCGTGTAGACACCCCCATATCAGCCATTAAAGATGGCCGCCATTACATTCATAAATTGCTCTATAACTCTGGTAATTGCATTCCGATCTTGACTTTTAGTGGCAAAATTATGCTCTGCTGCTAGCGTCCCCTGTGGGAAAATAATCGCAACACAGTATATAGTAGCAATGTAGTAGTGAAATTCAGCCTTGCTGCTGGCGCCCTCTTTTGGAATTTGGCGCAAGCGAGCGTAGCACCGACTATGCATGTTCGCGAGCACTTCGCCAAATCTCTTCAATTAAACTGCTAAAAATAACTTTTATTTTAGATATTTTTGTTTTATATCTTTACGATATTTAAGTTAAACATTTTCAAGACTTTAAAAACTTATTTTCATAATTATTATGCTTTTTTAATTGAAGGGATTCGGCGTAGCTCTCTCAAATACGTATGGTTAGCACCAGCCACGCTTGCGCCGAATTCCACTGTGGGCGCTAGCAGCAAGGCTTAATTTTACCACTAAAATTCATTTTAAAACACGTATAAATTCTGTTTAGCGATTATTTATCTTAGATTTTTTTAGGCTATTTCATTCAAATGTTTATGTTAAATATGTTCATGAATTTTTATTCATTTCTACCGATGGATAAAGTATTTATTACGATAAAAGTCTGAGCCTGTCCTTTTTCCCTATGCTTAACATGGGGCGACCAAAAACTTCTTTTGGACCTTCAAAATGGATGAAAAACTAGAATGATACTATTATAATAGATTTTTCTCGGTCGTTTGGTTATTTTTCTTCATTTTTATTCAGGTTTTACCTCAATAATAGTTTTTTTACTCCATAAAATACCAAGAAAACTAGGCTAACTCGGAAAATGGCCTGTACGTATATCTTTTTGAGGCCATTATTCTGATAACAGTTGACCTATTGGAATAAAATTTCTGTGCGTATAAGTTTTCAACCTAGAGAATATTCTAAATTTAGCCATAGCCTTGTTGAGCCCCTCATAACGCATTTTATTGAGGAATTAGACTTTCCCATGGAATTAAATGGAAAATTTCGTTTTTCAAATATACAATGAAAACTATTGACTTTAGAAAAAATGTTAAATGCAAAAAAGTTTTATTTTAAAATTATCTTTCAAACAAAAAAAGGTTTATCAAGATTGGAATACTATTACCGGAGTTATAGAGCAATTTATGAATGTAATGGCGGCCATCTTTAATGGCTGATATGGGGGTGTCTACACAAATTCAAGGTTGGATCTTCGGACAAAAATACTTCTACAGGTATCTTCTATACACATACCAAGTGGCTAAGCTGTATAAAAGAGTGCAAGGTTTTGGTGAAAATTTACGCTAACCACACGTACTACAAGTGGTGTGAAGAGTCCATGGAGCAATTTTTTTGTCCTTCCTTCACATCCCAGGATGCTAGACCCAACCCGGAACACATTACTTCAGGCTAGGCCTAGTGGGTCACAGTCACAGCATTATCACATAGCGAAAATGCCATTGGTGATTGGCGGGACTTGAACCCGGGCCTCCGAGATCGAAAGCCCGCGCTCTAACCACTATGCCAGGCCGCTCCCTAGTCCATGGAGCAATAAAAAAGGTTTCTATTTATCTATTTTATGACACTGAAATATTTTATAGTAACTGGATGAACTGGTAAACATGAAATAACAGCGAGCAAGGCTCGGTCCACCAGGTACTATTTTATAATCGGTAAGAGGTGAAACATAAAGTTAATCTAAACTCTGTGGAACTCATTAGTTAAGATACATCTCTTATTGGGCTTCGAACACGATTTGGAAAAATACTTTCCAAAAACTATTTTAGTGAGCCACTTTGTTATACAGCCATCGATCAGTCCCTAATTGATGTTTAGTAACCAAACAAAAAACCTGTGTAAGAATGCCTCAAGCATAAAACTGATTCAATTCGCCAGAACATGTTGCATCTCATATAACAAATGTGATTTGGTCGGTGGTGTGTCCTGTAATTCAGCTACTTAGAGGTTGTGAATTGCATTGGCTTGTATCCGATATCCTGATAGGGATTAACGCCCCTATTAGTGAATACCATCATCCATACTAGTGAACTCGTTGCTCGAAATCGAGCAAAACAACCAACTTCCATTTTCCTGAAACCTCTTGCATGGAAAATGACAGCAACGTCTGTAGTAACTGCAATACACTTTGTCTTTGATCCAAATTTTCGTTTTCAAAGACATTCATACAGACATCATTCTCTCATGACTGATGGCATATACAGTGTGTAAAAAAAGTCCCCCCCCTTCTTTAATTTTTTTGTTTGTTAAGACAAACAATTAACCTTTGGGGAATGATACTAACTCAACCCAAATTATTTTTTGACGTAACCAAAAATTTTGAGTGTCCCCCAAAAATGGGAGATTTGGGGGGTAACTCAAAAATTTCAAATGCTAATCCCCTTTGAGTGACCCCTCATTTTAAAGAGCTTTCAAAAATTAGATGAATGGTGGAAGTTGGAGGTCTATAACATGTTTCTATCCAAATTGACAACTTGTCAAAGTTTTGAAAACAACACATCCTTGAAACCTGGCGTCTAGGGCATTTGGAGTTTTAATTCACCTTTGGTGACTTATAAATGAAACGACCTTGGAAAAAATTTTATTAAATGATAAAGTTGTCTCTATTCGTGATATTTAAAATTTTAAAATTGTGGTTCGGATCCTACATTAAACTGTATATCCCTTAGTTGCCACTGGTTGTTGAGCTATTAAGTACAGTCCTGTCTCAGGAACAAGTCAGCCTCAGTCAGTAACAAGACTACAAGGTAGCACCACAATCATCCTACACTCATCTCTACCTCATCTCTAATGGTGTCTACCTCGGTAGGACACGATTTCAAGAAAAAGTATAAAGTAAAACTAGATAACACGTAGCTCGAAATCGAGCAAAAATCATATGGTAATAGAATGAAGAATAATCAGCCTACTTATATACTTTTAAAGTTTAATCAAAGGGCTAACTTCAATAACAAAATTATGGCTTAACTACTGAAACTTTTAAAGTTAATTTGAACTATCGCAGTAATTTCTGGTAAACGTTAACGATTTTTTAGGGAACACCTTCATTTTCCCATATCCTCTTTTTTCTGAAATGTATATTTCAACACCGGCAAAAGATCATGCTCTGCTTACAGCAACATGTAGCTGACCGAGAGCAAACACTGGCGCCATGAGCAATGACTTCCTTTGTTTAGGGATTGCCGCTGCACCTTATTGATAATTATCGCCAAATCAGATATTGTAGGGAACGGCTGTCTTTACAGGCAACATTTCCTTTGTGGCAAAAACGCGTAAATGACGCACTACTCTACCAATCCATTCATTCTTGAAATGCAACCCACCGCAATGAAAACATTTTTAGTTCATTGGTCTGGGGTTGGAAGGAGCATCAAATGTTACATCGGGAGGCGATGCCAGCGGTTCTTTCCTACTCCCCCGACCGGTCAATGTTCGTCTTCTTCTTATCGGTGGCATTATAAATGCACCAAATCCAAAAATAGATTTGCTCAGGTTGATACACTTTAAAAAACACTATGGGATATCGTAAACTACATTGCAAAACTGGTAACTGCAGTACTTAAGAGCTATAAAAACTTCATAACATAACATAAATTACATAATAAATCTTTTAAAAAAGAAAACTGTTGAAAACAAAACCAAACCAGCTGTAAAAAAACTGCTCTTTTCAAAAAATTAATTATAATTAATTGCTGCAATCTGTGGTTTATCAGTAGAACTATTTCAGAGCTTGGCCATATGTTCAGTTTGTAAACAAAGTAAACTGAGCTTGATCAAATGTCGATGAATAGCGCCACTGTTCCGAAACTTCAGCCCTTTACTGTACTTGAGTGACGCCCTTTTTTAAAATTCTGAGACTTGTTGACAAATCTACATAAAATTCCCTTTAATTTGATACCTCAAACGTTAAAATCGGTCCAGCCGTTATTGCGGTTGGACTGTGAAAAGAAAACCGCTTGCGTATTAATATATAGATATCAATAATAATACACTCATTTCGTCCAAAGGGGTTGAGATCTTAGGTGGACCACTTGACCGTAAGCAATCCCCAGCAATAACAGCAAACCAGTTACATTCTATAGGAAACATGTTGACGCTTGAGTTTGAAGTTTCGCCAGTGGAGGGGAGGAAATCATCGATGACCTGAAAGTAAAGAGATTACGCTACTTGTCTGGTTGCTAAAAGAACTACTAAACCAAAACAAAGTGCGGTTTAATATTGGAAACAATTTTTTGCTTTTTTAATCCATTAATAAACGAGTGAAAAGTTTTTGGTTTAGCATGTAACACACGATCGGCACAAGAAATTCGTAGTTGAATCAATTCATCATCTGTCATTATTTCTTTCCCCTCCTCGTAAAATCCAAATCTATCCGATTTTGTTTGTAAACACCCAAGCTTCATCATGTCCCCCACCACATATAACGGGGTTTACAATAGCAGTGGCCACCAAGTGTCAAGTTCAATATACGCCCATCATTTTAAGCTATTGAAATTATGCCTGGAGAAGAAACAATAGACCGCAGCCCTGAAGCTTTAATAACAAATCATTTGAAATGTTGAACTAGTAAGGTGTTCCAGATCTTCATACCTACTCTGAAGCTGCAGCAACTAAACAATAATTCTGCCACCTAAAGTGAGATATTTTGGGTATTTTTTGGGGATAGTTGAAACATAGGTTATCCCAGATCTAGCACTAACTGATCACCATTTCTTTTCAAAGCTAAGATTTTAACTCAAAAACTCCAAACTTTTAGCAAGAAAATCCAAAACGTTCTCACTGTTGACGTGGCAAAATCCTATTGTAAGTTCAAAGTACAGAATACTAAGCTCAGCAAAGTTTGACTTGTTGGGTTACATGTTGCTGCTGATGCATCGGGGCATGCGTTGTCATGGATAATAATAATTCCATGTAACCTTATGGCAAAGGTCTGGTGTTTAGAGTTTTCAGAACACAACTAATGCCTCTGACATGACATATTGACCACTTCAGTAGCCTGGACCCATGGCTTAACGTGCCTTCCAAGGCACAGCATGGATCAACAGCACCTTAGAAAGTGGCATTCCACATTGCTAGTTCAAAATGGCTCGTCTAAGACGCTGTAGAGTCTAAGAAGGGGCTGCAGAAATAACTGTTTATCCTCTAATCACTGGTTATTCATTCTAAATGGAGTGAGACTTTACAGGCTCAAAGCACTGTTGCTATCGGTTCATTCCCACTCGGTGGGATTTTATTTTTTATAACTGCAAACATAGGCGCCGACAGCGTGTGCAAGGTGCCACCCCACTGGCTCGTAGAAAAAATCAAAATATCTAGAAAAATGAAAAAAAATAAAAATGAAAAAAGTTTTTACATAAATATTTTCCCGACCCCGCGGGGCAGGAATGCTATGGTGTCGCGGGTATCTTAGAACCGATCCGCTGTTCGCAGTCAATTGTTTTAATTTCATCCTTACCGATGGAAAAGCCACTGTACGGCGCTGAACTTCATTCCAGTGTGTCTAGACTAAGTTCTTTTCAAATTCAAATTCAAATTCAAAAATGCTTTATTCATATTTTGTACACTGTACAATGAATGGTGTCAATCTTTGAATAACTATATTCAATACACAAATCAAACAAATATAGTGCAATAGACATTGCAAATTACAAAAACATTTTTACAGTCATGGAGTATAAATTAAAATAAACATTTTTTCAACTCTGCTCCAGGAACTCAGAAAAAGAGTAAAGGGACAAGCTTATTAAATATTTTTTTAATTTGGTCTTAAAACTGTTTATTTCCTGCTCAGACCTAATGGGTAATGGCAACATATTATAATATTTCGAGCCTGTATATTTAGGTTTCTTGCAAAAAAATTCAAGTCTATGGGAGTCAGTAGAAATTTTATTTCTGTTTCTAGTGTTATAACTATGGCAATCCCCTACTAACTGTAAGTCCACTAAACGAGTTTTTACAGAAAGAATAGTCTCATATATGTACATCCCATATATGGTCATTATACCAAGATCAGAGAAAAGGTGTTTAACTGATTCGTTCCAGCCTAATTTCAAAATTATTCTAACTGCTTGTTTTTGTATTCTTAGAGTTAGGTTTAAATTTTGAATTGAGGTTGCCCCATATAATGATAACCCAAAGGAAATATTCGAATGAATGTAGCCAAAATAAACTGTTCTCAGAGTTTCCTGTGAACAAATAAAAGAGAGGCGTTTCAGTGCATATAAGCCTGAGTTTAATTTAGAAACTAAGAGACCAACGTGACTGTTCCAGGATAAATTGCTATCTATCGTTAATCCTAAAAATTTTAGTTCATGTTCTTCTTTTATTTCTGCATCATTTAAAAGTATGGCTGGTGTTAATTTATTTTTATTTTGTTGTGTTTTGAATTCAATATAACTTGTTTTGGTTGGATTTAGAGGTAAACTGTTACTTAAGAAAAATTCATTCAATACTGCTAGGTTGGAAAAAGAGCATAATTCTATCTCCTCTTTAGAATTACCACTGATTAGAAGGTTGATATCATCTGCATAGAGGCAAAGATTGTGGTGGTAATTTAGTTCTGGTACATCTTTTAAGTAACACGAAAACAAGAGGGGGCCCAAAATAGATCCTTGCGGGACACCCCTAATTACTTCTTTTAGGGTAGATCTATAAGTCAACAATCTATTTTTGCTGTTTAAATTTAAAATTTCTACATACTGTTTTCTTTTACTTAAATATGTCCTTAACCAATTCAATTCATTTCCCTCAACTCCTAACGATAACAGTTTATTTAATAAGCCCTCATGGGAAACACTGTCAAATGCCTTTGACAAATCCATGAAAATTCCAACAGCTTTTTTCCCACAGTCAATCGAATCAATTACCGATTCTATAAACTCTGTGGCTGCAGTTACTACTGACCGTCCTTTACGGTAAGCATGTTGGTTATCATCAAATAATTTATTGGTTTCAAGATATTCTGCTAGCTGATCCGCGACGGTACGCTCAAAGATTTTTGCAAAGACCGGAATTAAAGCAATGGGTCTGAAATTGCTAACTTCCATTGGGTTACCTTTCTTGAATAATGGCTTAATTTTAGTAATTTTTAAACTATCTGGAAAAATTCCACAAGCGAAAGATGAATTAATTAAATATGACATTGGTTTAGTTAAAAACTCCTTTACTCTTTTTATTAATGGTCCTGGAACATCGTCATAACCTGTACTAAACTTATTATTTAATTTGCTTATTGTAGTTTCAATTTCTTTTTCTGTTACTTGGCGGAATTTAAATTTATTTTCTGAAAATTTAAATTGATTAATTTGATTCCCACCATGTAAATTTACATTTGGTTGGCCAATAAAATAATCATTAAAAATTTGACAAATTTTTTGGGGATTATTTTCTACAGATCCTTGATAACTTAGCTCTATATTTTCAAAATTAGATTTTACAGTGCCAACCTCAGAATTTATAATTTTCCACGTTTCTTTCGCAACATTATTTGAATTCTTAATTATTTGATCATAATGAGACCTCTTATTTTTACTAACTTTGGATTTATATGATTTAAATTTGCTTTTCATCAATAGTGTTCCTCCTACTGTGTTTCTTGTTCTATCTCTACTGCTTTCTACTAATAAATTTTTATAGTCATTTTTTAGCTCTTCTGTAAACCATGGTTTTTTGTCAAGATGTTCTCTAATACTTGTTAATGGGAAATTTTTATTAAAATAAAACATAAATACATCAAAAAACTTATTAAATTTGGTTTCATTTGAAGCTAAGTATAATTCATTCCAAGACTCCTTGGTTAGATCATTAATGAAAGAGTTTATATTTGTATTTGTATACTTTCTTTTATGCTTAAAAATAATTTTGGGTTTTTGCCTAACTTGCCTGTAAGACTTATCAATAAGACTGACCAACTGAGCATCATGATCAGCAAGCAGAGTTATGAGCCCCTCAACTTTTATCCTAGACTGACATACATTTGTAATCACATTATCAATTGCTGATTGAGAGCGTCCAGTAACTCTGGTTGGAAAGTCTATAAGATATCTCAGATTAAATTGTTCAATTATATGTATAAATTCTCTCAGACCTAAACTGTTTGCTTCAGCCATGGTATTAATATTTATGTCACCTATTAGTATTACATGTTTATATTTATTACTAACAATATCAAGAAATTTGCCTAGCTTTTCCAAGAAAAAAAGTAAATTAGATTTGATTGGAGATCTGTAGACACCTGCTAATAATATTGTATCTTTACCAAATTTAATTTCAACTGCACATAACTCAAAAATTTGTTCAGCCAATAGTTCCTGGATAGAGGGAAATTCAACTTCTTTAACTTTAAGGCCTTTTTTCGCAAGAACAACTACACCACCTCCATCCATATACTTCCTACAATAACAAGATTTAACTAGATAATTTTGAACATTCAAACGTCCGACTTCAATTTCTGACATTTTGTGCTCGGTAATAACCACTATTTCAGCTAGAATTTCATCTAATGTAATCTCCAGAGCATCTATTTTAGAAATGAGAGAGTTTATGTTTTGGTGAAAAATTCCTAGTGTAGCTTTAGAGGCATGGTGTTTATGTGACGGGGTGTCTGCAGGTCTCCAATTTACACTAGTGTTTAGGAAGTCCGAATGCCTAAAAAATCCAAATCGTTCACCAAATCTTCATTGGGATTTGCGGAATTATTTTCCATCTGGCTTGGACTGTCTGTGGTATCGGTCATGATAGTGTTGGAATAGAGCTGGGGTGTACTATAATGTTGAGCAGAAAATGCCTCTTCTGGAGTTTGGAGTTTTGTGAAGGACTCTGCAGCCAGCCCTTTATCTCCTCTTTCCACTCTTCCTTCTTCCAGTTGCAAGACAGGTTCATCCAACAAGATAGGATCATGTGCCAGAAGATCTTCAACTGGTGAAGATTTTTGCAGGTTGTATGAGTTAATGATCTGTTGCAAGCGTTTCACAAAGTAACTGTAGGGAATTCCGTTGTGTAAGGGTCGATCCGAGCGTTGGTTGTAGCAAACTATGTTTACTCTTGCCTTAGTTGTTTCCTGAAATTTAACGAGATTCGAAATAAAATGATCTGGCCAAATTTGATCCCTTACACATCCCATTGGTGAGCAAATAAGAAGTCTTAGTTTTCTCTTTTTGAATTCTTCTGTCATCTTCAGAAAAGCCTTATCATAGTCAAGTTTTGTTGGTTTCAAATAAAATTTAGGTTTTGTGATCAGGCTAAAAACATTAGCCCCATTTTCTACTTTCTGGTAAGCAAGGTGACTACTGAGGCGATCTGAGAGCTGGGGTTTTCCAAATGCATGTTTAAACGTTACTGCCACTCCGGCACTGAGACTCCTCTCATGATCGAGATCAGCTGAAATTGTGTGGGCGAAGCCAACTGAGTCATCACACCTAAAACTTTTGATCATATTTTTCATGTTTGTCTGGATTATACTTATGGGAAGAGTGTTGCTTCCTTGTCTAAATAACTCTTTTTCCTTGGTAGGTATTGGCTTCATTCCTCTAGTTGATCCCAAAGAGTCCTTTGTTCTGTGTTTATATAATTCTTCTAAGTTGTCTAATATCAGGTAGCTAAGTTTTCTCCGGCCCTGGTGATTTAGATGAAGTCCATGTCTGGTGAAATGGTATCTTTTAAGTTGGTCCAAATCTATTACATAGGCTGCTTCAATTCGAGATGCTAGTTCTTTTATGTAGGCATTTGCGATTTCAATTTTGTCATGAACTGGATCTAATACCTTTGCATCATACCTTTTAGGAATTGTTGTTATCACCACAGGTTTGGTTTTACTAATTTCCAGTAAAGTGTCTTCTAGCGATTCATATATTGAGTCAAAATTTCCCCGATGGGAGTCATTGGTCCCTCCCATAATTACAACAACCTCATCAGGAGACTTTTTGGCAGCATTAGCAACATGCATTAGCCGAACATTTGGGAAGAGGACACCAAAAGGTTCAACTTCTGTACTTATATCATTGATATTTCTGCTTAAATCTCTTCCTTGGCTATCCGAGTATATTGACACAGTAATTTTCCTGCTACTTAATTTTAGACTCTTGCAGTTGTTCTGTCCTCCCCTTCTTGATTTACATTGATCAACAAATTGCATACTTTCGCATTGCGGTTTCTGATGCTCTTCCTCTTCATTTACATCAAGAAGGTTGTACTTGTTATAAGTGGGTATTCCACTGGAATCTCTGTTAGGTGAACAAGCTCCTTTTTTTCTATTATTCTTTGACAATACTGTTAACCATTGATTCTCACTTAGAGGCTCAATACTTAACGTTTCATTGCATACAGAGTGTCTTTTGGATGTCTTGATATTGTCTTTTGCGCAGGGGCTGTATAGCATCAATTTTGTGATTGTGTCTCTATTAAAGCTGTGGAATTGACCTTTATAAAACAATAGGGCTAACTGAGCTCTTTTTGTCAGGATTTGAAATTCTTCTACAGGAGACAGCAACGTTTCAAGAAGGTCAGAGTCAAAATTGGTTGTATCTGTCATTATTAGCTTTGACACTATTGTATCTGTGGTTAACAACATGTGAATACCACAGTCATAGTTGTTTGACTGTTGTGGAGTTGAGACATTGATTATAGGAGTGTCAGTACCAGTAAACTCTAAATAGTTGAAAATCTTTCTTCCCAATTCCAGTGCATGCTTAGAGTTGTAACCCCTTTTTGAGTCAAGGTGGTAGAAGATTTTTACTTTCATGTCTAGCAGCAGAAGGCTCCAATGACTGCCAGATCCCCCTACACGTTGAATATTCGGAGAGTCATTCAATGGAATGAATATAAAACTTCTCTCTCGAAATCGTAGAGGTTCAATGATTTCCTCAAAACTTTCCAGATTTTTTATTGCGACTGCTATCACTGGGTTTAGGAAGAGAACTTCTCTCTTATTGACAACAGTGTCACTCAAAATGTCAAAGTACATTTTTACGGTATCATCCGTAACCCAATCAGACTCAATGAGAGATTCCGGAATTTTATGTTTATTTGAACTGTTTTCTTTGGATCCACCTTCATCTTTTAATGATTCTTTTGTGTTTACTTTAACATTATTAGGATTGCTAAGACTTGATTCTTCTGTTTTGTTGCATGATGTAAGCTTGGTACACTTATCTGAAGAGGTAATACTCGGGTTCGATATATTTATTTGGCTTTCCAAGGATGATTTCAAGAGTTCATTATCATTTTGAACCAAATTTTTTTTCTTAATACTATTTTTGTCAGTATTGTTTCCCTTTTTCCGACTTAATTTCGGACTTTAAGACTCAGATGGGTAGCGGTACCATGCGCATAGCAGAATGTAGCGCTATAGTAGTGTTGTCATAAAACAATTTTTTTAAAATTGGAACAGCACTAATTGAAACAGGCTTAACGGTGCCGTAGCAGCAGTAAGAGCCGAGAGGCTGGCAGGGCCGCCGAGAGGCCATGTCAGCCAAGTCTGAAACTTGAGGCCCGGGCTCCGGAGGGGCCCGGGATGAGCGGAACTTTTCAGATTAAGGAAATATTGGTATCGACTTCTTGAAAATAAATTTAGGCCCAAATGTAAAAAAAAAATTTCCAGCTTTATCACGAAAATTACTTTGATAATACTGTACAGTTTTAGTTAAGGCAGAAACGATTGTTTTGATTGTCTGTATTATTGGTGCCAAATCTTAAGGCCCACGCCGACCATAAGATTAATGTTAATCTTCTTGATTAACATTTTAAGATTTGGTGTCAGTTATACTATTGTATTTGCAACTGATTGTACACTAAGGCGGTGGCGGTCAGCGATTAGTGAGCGTGACTGACTCAAACCTCCCTCACGTATATTGACAACAACTTAAATGCGTTATGATGAAATTATCCACGATGGTAAACAACAAGAGTACAACATATTTTGCAATTAACGCATATGGCGTAAAAACAATTGTGCACATTGATCGTGAAGTTCTGAGTGGAACAAACGCGGAAGCTATGGGAAAGAGACGAATGTCTTGAAAATCCAATAGTGCGGCATCACTGATAGCAGTAATTTTTAATCAGAGTATTTTCTAAATCGGACATTTTCTAAATCCGACCGACCATTCAGCTCAATTGGTCCGGATTTTTGTGGTTCCTATTTGTATGTTGCTCCACCTTTAGACTGCCTAAAAACGCGAGTTGAGAGATCTAATTTTCGAAATTTTTCCGGGGGAGAACCCCCGCCCCCCCCTTTCACTAGGGGTTCCTCCATACCTCCCAGACCCCCCAGAGGGCCCGTGTGGTGTGCAGATTTGGGGCCCTGCTTGGCTCTCAGCGGCCCTGGAGGCTGGTGCCAAGAAGACAAATGCTGGTTTATCCTAACACAAATGCCAACCATGGCAGACGGCGGGACGACACTGCCACGCTGCCTATAGTGTGCGAATATTACTAAAATATCACTTGCATTTGTATGCACAGATTACTTAAACTGGATAAAAATAAAAGATGTCTTACACTTAAAATATATTTACAATTATATTATACCCATATGCAAGCTGGTAAATATACATAAAAAAGATGGGAAATGGTGATCGATTTTGATTGGTCACACCAATCATCATCAGGCCCAATGATAGACTGGCAGGATCAAGATGGTACCCTTCCTTATATCATACTAGCAGTTGCCCGTGGCTTTGCTCACGATAGATAGCTTGAAACAGCTGATCTTGCCACTGCTCTTAGAGCTGTCAAATTAGTACCTACGGCTGTTTACATTTCTGAGTTTATATCCTTATAAAATGTAAACATTGAAACTGAGGACGTTCAAGGGGCGTAGCCTGAGGGAATTTCAAGGAAGTGAATAGGCCTATGTGTTTCCCGGGTTCAAGATCTACCTCTGTGTGAAATTTCAACCCAGTCGGTTCAGTATTTTTCGAGTTCACTTGGTACATACGTACACACATGCATACAGAAACCACCTCTTCTTTATAATAGTATAGATAAGACAGATAGATAGATTAGTCACCAAAAGTTCTACCGAAAACAGGGTTTTGTAGGTTGATACAATTAACATTCTGTCCAATGTAAAAATTATCACAGTCGCTTCAGTTGTATACTGCTACAGTCTTGTATATTGTGGGTGTTTCTAACCTGTTGCAAGTATCTATTTTGGGATTCAATATTCTATTCATGGTGTTCTGTGTTTCGAAAGCTATGCTGACCCCACATTCCTTGAATCTGGTGGAAATAAAAAGCCAAGAACCAAAAGAGGGCCCCTGGGGTTAGGCCGTCTTGTACATGAGTACAGTATAAGTGTAAATATATTTTAAGTGTTGTAAGAGATATTTTATTTATATTTTGAATACAGAATACTGAGGCCAGCAGTTGAGCTATGAGCCTCAGTCTTGGAGGTCGTCATGTTGCAATACATCGTTTACTTTGTAAACGATGACCAGGATGACCCTCTTATATCCAGAAAACAGGAACAGGGAGTACATACAAAGAATCTACAGAATAAATAAACAACATATATTAGAAAATACTTAAACATTACTGATTCCTGATTTTTCCATTTGTTCTAATAAAGCTTGAAGGTTGGTGTCAAAGAGTTCGCAACGAATAGGCATTTCTAAAGAGTAAAACGGGTTCTTGAGAGCATAATCTGCATAGAGCTCGTAAATCTTCTTCAACAACGTCTCCACTCCAGTTTGCGTGGGCTCAGCCACAACCATGAATTTAACCCCTAGACAAAATACAAGTAAGAATAAATTTTTATTAATAGATGAATAATTTTTAGCAGTCACATTAGAGAAAAATGTTCAAGTTAAATTGGGAATCTGAATCATGATGGAAAGCAAAAATATACTCAATAAATATTGCATGAGTTGCAAGGCTAAAGTTATACTTTATCTTCATCAGCCATTGACTTGTGTAGTAACCTGTGACTGCATGGTGTAGGGAGGGAGAGGGTATTTTTCTGAAAACATTGTTCTAAAACACCACTGCTTGTCAAATGTTGTGTTTACCTATATCTGTTCAAAATATCAAATCACACAATTAGTAGTGTAGCAGCTATAGCAGGAGATATATTGTGCGAACTAAACTTTGGGACCAGGGTTGCCATATTTGGCACAAAATATCCCAGTGTCCCAAAAAAGGGTCTTGAGACATGCAATTGTTCGAATTTCTGTTAGTCTTTAACATTATTTAAAAATGTCTTAAAATAATAATTAAACTGAAAAAAATATTCACTTGAGTGTTGTTGTGAAGTATTTATTTCCTGAGAATTCTGCAAACCTCCGCGAAAATCTTTGAAGTGTAACATGGAAATTTTTTAATTTCCAGTAAGCAAATTTATTGTGATGCATACTTGGGAATAACGATTAGAAATTCTAACGATTAACGATATTCGTTAGTTTTTTCGACCAACTTCAAACTTATTCGTTAGTTTTTAAAAAGTACTGGAAATAACTTCTAATCAGTTAGATTCTAGCTAACGAATAGATTGATCTATTCGTTAGTAATTTTGGAGTTTAAATAGTTAGTTTTTTGGAAGGGCGGGAAAACTTAAATACAAGTTTTTTTACGTGATTGTAGAGGGTTGCGTGTGGCCGAGCGGGAAGCATAGCGAGGGGTCAGCGCCTTTGATGACAAACAATGCGGGGGTGGGGAAAGTCCAGTTGATTTGGTATGCAGAGGCAGCCAATGGGTGCGTTCAGCCGCAGTTGGTGAGTAATCTACCAACCTGTAATAAGTGAACGGTAGTGGTGGATCTACCACCTACCGATCATTGTTGTGCATCCACCGGGAAATGGTTAAGGTGGATTCGGTAAGTAACCGGACATTGTTGATTGTCAAGATCCGGTGGATTTGCCTATTAGGGACTATGGCAACCAGTTAGCAACCCGTGACTGTGGCTGAATGCGCCCAATGACAACGCCGCAAGCACCGAGGGGTGGGGAGGGGAAATGTTTGGTGATTTGTCATCTCCAAAACATTGTCTTCCGTTGATGTTTATCTCTATCAAGTGTCAAGTCATTTTTTCTGCGGTAGCAACATAGCTGTGTTAAATGATTTAAGCTTTCTTAGTATTTAGTTGGTAAAATAATTTAGTTGTGTTAATGGTGTTGTTAATTTTTAGTGATAGTTAAATACGATCCTTTAGAACAACTGCCCAACAGCAAACTTCTCCGAAAACTAACTTTAAAAACTAACTTTATTTTCTATCAGTTAGTTTTTTAACTAGGCCTAACTTATATAACTTCTAGGCTATCAGTTACTTTTTACGGGACTAACTAATAACTTTTAACTAGTTTGAATTTTTAACTAACTTTCCCAACTATGATTCGACAGGTGTATCAGCTTCCAGCATCTGCCAATAGAAGAGATCCAAATAAAAAGAGTTTAATAGAAACAGTCAATCAATAGAGACATTTTTTCCTTTTTAAACCGAGATGAGATTTATTTACACCTATGTTCTCTAAAATTCATCTAGGTAAGTTTAAAATATTGCATAGATTTTAATTGTATTTAGATAGTTTATCATTAATGTTGAAAGTTTCTTCTGGCAATTTTGTTCAAATAACTAACTTGTATCTTTCGTCATTGTCGGTGGGGGGGGGGGGGGGGGGGGGTTAGTAATCCTTTGCATCGACCTTATAGCAACCATTACATAGGGTGATCACAAATAAAGTTAATACCCCCATTTACCCAATTTTTTACCATTTATTACCCATAGGTCTATTTTGTTTTCGCAGTTTACCCAAGCAGTCAAAATTTTCTTTAGAGGGCTTACAGATGGACTTTTAGGTTTCATCATGACTTGTTTACCTGTGAGGGTCTGGAAACAGTGCAGTTTAAATGTGTCGGCTTCCAGCACTTCTATTCCAGAGCTCTTCGGTTCTGGACTGAGTTGTGTTGCGATGGCGAACAAAGGGTAGAACATACTCGCCAAGAATATCTTCTCATTGGTGGTCATCTTGGGCCGCCCGAACCTCAGCCGAAGAGGATAGTTTTCTTTGTTTTCAATGATTTCTAATGCATCCCGCCCGTCGTCTAGCTGCTTGCCTGTCACTGGAATTCCATTGACAGCAGATAGAACATGGCCAACTGGAACAAAAAATTATTATTTTAGGGGAAAATTCATGAAAAAAGGTCTTTATTTACACTTTTTACACACATTTTGTTACATTTGAAGGGTTTTTATCAATACATACATATTTATGTACATATATATTTTATGTTTTATGTGAAACTATTTGTTTAAGCTGGTTTTTTGTTATCCTTGATATCTACTGGCAGTTTTCATCAGTGTTGTAATATAGCATTCCTACACCTATTTTTCATAGTGCCTACAACATTTCATTTTTCTTGCAATTTCAAAAACATTATGATTTAGCATTCACACATTGGAAGATTTTCCACTATGCCACTGGATTGTAGAACAGTATATAAAATGTGATTATAAATTGATGGTTGATTATGGGGTTAACTTAGTGCACTAGTCATGTTTATTATCTAATCATCCCACATTGAATACAATTGTGAGACTTTCAATCTGGCCTTGGTTTTACCAGTGCATATGGTTTATCCGACCGCTTCTCAGAAGCCAATAAAAATTGGTTTCCCATGGCTTAGAGACGCTTAGTCTCTCTCTCTCTGATAGTCTTTAGGATCTTTTCTAATCAGTTTAATTACCTCTCTGCAGGGGTTAATTTCAGCCAGAGCACACTGGAGCACAGCTCCGGTACTTTTTAAGACACCGGAGCGCAGCTTCGGTGCTTCTCAATCAATTCACCGGTGCGGCTCAGGGCCGTCTTTTCTGGCCACGTCATCTATTTATACTGTTCAGAAAAAGATTTTTGTTAAAGTGTACAACTCTTTCCAATTTAGGAATTACCTAAGTCAACTTTACAGCCCTATTTTCCTTCACATAATACGCACTGTAATAGACGGTAGCTTTTTAACCTCTATTCTGGATACTGATCACTTAACACTTAAATCCAATTCAGACCAATACGAGCGTGTACTGGATGCGTTTGGCATTACTCGTTTCTACGTTGTTATTATAGGCCTCATGCGGCAACTTTAGTTCGTCAAATGGTTGGACAAGTCAGTTGCGCCCTTGTTCGACTATAGTAAATTCCCACCTTGAGGCGTGAGTGGCGCTAACGCAGGTAGCGCTGGAGATCACGACCTGCACGATTCCTATGGCACAGGTTCACTCTAGCCATGGCAGGGCAAAACCGAGCGAGTGCGAAAGTATACACGGCGTAAACATTATACAGTTGTCATAAACGTCAAAAAGCACCAATTTTAATTGCAATATATCCAAATTTTTCAGGGGAGGGCCCCCGGATCCCCCCCCCCATCCTGCTGGGTGGTATTCCATACCTCCCTTACACCCCGGTGTGCCATATAGCTCCGGTGGTACTTTTTTCTTTAGAAATTAAGCCCTGCCTCTCTGATTGCTTTTGTTAAGTGCCTACTTATTTGACTAGTCAGTTGACCTAGTAACCTCAAATTTGTTGGTTTGCAGTTTTAGCGAATTTCCCCTATAGGGGAGAAGCTGTTACCGTAGTACTCATGGTAAGACTTAAGACCCAGACAGAGGCGGATTTGTAAATTTGCCGCCCCTGGGCTACACTTAAATTTGCCGCCCCCGGCCAGGGCCAGGTGGCAGGATTTCCACCTCGGCAAAAGTGGTGACCTTTTTTTTTTTTTTTTACTCACACGTGTACTCTTTAGCCCCGTTGTGGCCCTTTTGCCCGTTTTTACCAGTACCGCTCCGCTAAAGAAGGCTATTTCGGCTACTTCAGGGGGAGTTGTGACTTCTCTCTCTAATTCTCTCTGATTTACCGCCCCTCCCGAATTCTGCCGCCCTGGGCTATAGCCCATTAAGCCCGTATGTAAATCCACCCCTGCACCCAGACCATAATAACTTTTCGTTTTGGGGCCCCCAGAAGCAAAAAACACTATTCGTTCGAATTTATATATATGTATCTATATATATATATATATATGTCTGTTAACACGATAGTGGCCGTAAATATGGTCCGATCTTAATGAAATTTGGTACAGACGTGTAAAGTGGCAATCACTCGGACGAGTTCGTGAACCAGCCCAATCGGACCACCGGAAGGGGGGGTAAAGGGGGATAAACCCCCCAAAAATGGGTTTTTTGAGTTTTTTATATAGAAAAATAAAATTTATCGAATTTTCGTTTGCACCATTGAATTCAGCTCAAAAAAACAAACAATTTAGTATTTTGAATCACTGCTTTATGTCCATTGGTTACCGAGATATTGAAAGTGGTAAACACAGTACGTTGTCCCAATGTTAACCTTATGGGAAATAAGTTAAATTCTATATCTCGCTTATTTCTCAACATATCTGGATAAAACTTGGTTTGTGGCTTCATCTAAATGAGATCTAATGTTTAATGGTCTAAAATCACCAATATTTCCTTTTCTCGTGGCAGCAAACCTGCATACTCATTCCCCATGTTATTCTTATGGGAGCTTACAATAACATGTCAATTCTCGCTATGTTGGCTTGAATTATGTTCTTTTACAATTGAAATTCGCTGAGTATGCAGGTCTGCTGCAACGGGGGTATTTATTGTTTTCTTTCGTCAAGTGTTACGTGTTAAGTCACATTGTATTGGGTTTACTGACATTTGCACATTTTAATAATCATAAAAAGACCTAAACACTACTTTTATTAGTTGTAGATTACTTTGCAGGCTATTAATATAATGAAGTTTACTAGTCAGTAACAAGGCTACAAGATTGCGCCACTATCATCACACTCATCCTTCACTCATATTCAGGGTAACGTCCTCCATAAGGTACCTGTCTTATTAAAGTGATTAAGTGATTATTGCTTTTGTAATAGGTTAGTTTTTCTGGCCAAATCGTTATCTGGCTTTGGCCAAGATTCTGACTTGTGATTGCAGGAGATGAGGGATTCTAACTACTATACTTTGAACCTATGCAAAGTCCACTATTTAAACTATGGTGAGAAGTTCAGATACTAAGCCTAGGCTTTACATTACTTAACATGTAAACGTAAAGGCAGGAGATCAGATATGGGACTATTTCTAGAAAAAGTTAAATTTTACATACGAGTTAACTCTACACAGGTCTATTTGATATGAGAAGACCAATATGAACAGGTCTTCTCAAACAATACAACAGTTTCGGACAGGTCTAGAGGCCTATTCAATATGATAGTAAATCTGAACTTCAGGGGTAATCACTGACCTGCTATGTTTGGTTTATTCTTTAAACACATCTTTTCAACAAAGCTATTCAAACAAAGGTATTGCTTTATAGGCTAGAACAAAAGGAAATAGCCTGTTAACAACAGCAAATTATCTAACGAAGTTTGACTACCCATCGAAAATTTGTCTGATTTCCCCATTCAGTAACACAGCGCTTCCTCAATAGGGTGAAGAACGGATATTGAAAATACAAGTAACTGTCAGCAGCAGCTCTAGTAACGAGGGGAACAAGTTATTAAGTTATAATCATCCTAGACATAGGCCTACTCACCCATTATTCCATCCCTTTGACCAAAAGACACTTTTATACTTTTATTCTCGTACATCAATTTCAAGTCTATTGGGTAGCTGAAGGTTTGTTCATTTTCAATTTTGGGGACATTATGGTCTAAATTGAAAATTAATCCACCTGACTTTGAAACAATGTAAACACCATAAATCATTCTGAATATAGCTGCAGTAAAATCACACACTTTTCAACAATAGTGAATCAGTTTATTGCTGTAAACTGTTTATAACTTCACACGACATCAAAGCATGAAAAACATTCTACACCTAACACTAAAATCTAGCTGATTGTTTGCCTTTATAACCTAAATCAAAACAAGAAATCCCGACGACAGCCAGTGACGTCTGCTTGTGACAGATCAGGCTGGCCACCCAACTCTCACCAAAATACGCCTATGCTTGCCGAAAATTCCCTAGTCTGACATGATGATGGATAAGGCCGGGTCTGACAATAATGTCAAATCATTTGTTGTAAGTTTAAAAACTTAATTCTAATTAATAATGATTATAATTATACTTTGAGTACTAACATACAATAAAAAGATACTTGGACATTTGCTATTTCAACAATCTGGGTTCTTTGACACATGCTCAATACTTACAGCAAATAATGTAAACAATCAAAACCTTTTTCCTTGGACCTATACCTACCTATTTATATTTGCCTACATCGTATTGAAAATAAAATAACTCTGTGCAATTGTTTTAACTTAACAGAATTTGAAAAATTAAGACAATTTATGATTTCTGCCTTAAGCTTAATTTTTAGTGAATTTCCCTACAGGGAAGAGGCTGTTACCATAGATAAAATACCCAGCAGGGTATATTTTATATGCTGGGTATATTTTATTGATGCTATACTATTACCGTAGGACTCATGGACACATTTGAGCCCAAGACCATGATAACTGTTGGCGAATTTCCTTAAATAAGGAATAAGCTATTACCGTAAGTCTCATGGTAAGACCTAAGTCCGAGACCATGTTAACTTTTCATTTTGGGGCCCGCATAAGCAAAAGCACCATTTGTTCGAAAAAAATATATATATAATATGTTAACACAACAGCAGCCGTAAATATGGTCCGATCTTAATGAAATTTGGTATAGACGTGTAAAGTGGTAATCACTCAAACAAGTTCGTAAACCAGCATGATCGGACCACCGGAAGGGGGGTGAACCCCCTAAAAAATAAAAGTAATCCAATTTTGGTTGCCACAATTGAATTCAGCTTGAAAAAAAAACAATTCATTATTTTGAATCACTGCTCTATGTCCATTGGTTACCGAGATATTGAAAATGGTAAACACAGTACGTTGTCCCAATGTTAACCTTATGTGAAATAAGTAAAATTCTATATCTTGCCTATTTCGCAACATATCTCAATAAAATTTGGTATATGGCTTTTTCTAGTTCAGATCTATTAAATATTGAATTAAAACCATGCAGTTTTAATGTACTGTAGCAGCAAACTTGCATACTCATTCCCCATGTTATTCTTATGGAGCTTACAAAAACAATGAAGTCTCGCTATGTTGGATTTTGGATTGAAATATGTTGTTTTGCATTTGAAATTTGCTGAGTATGCAGGTCTGCTGCAACGGCGGTATTTTTTATGTTAGTGTGTGTGAGTGAGCACAGTGTAGCGCTCGCAAAAATGATCCAATCTAAACGAATTTTGGAACAGACATGTAAAATAGTAATTATTTGGACAAGTTCGAAAATCGGGCCATTGAAAGGGGAAATAAGGGGGGATAAACCTCTCCCAAAATAGGGTTTTTGAGTTTTTTACTATTGCTCTATGTCCGTTGGTTACGAGATACTAAGTGGTAAAGTGGTACACAGTACGTTGTCCCAATGTTGACCTAATGGAAAATAAATAAAATTCTGCACCTCCCTTAT
Organism: Flexamia atlantica; assembly: GCA_035578135.1. Taxonomy (NCBI): domain Eukaryota; kingdom Metazoa; phylum Arthropoda; class Insecta; order Hemiptera; family Cicadellidae; genus Flexamia; species Flexamia atlantica. The sequence goes on along the minus strand of JAQJVK010000003.1, from coordinate 10,867,654 downwards.
TTCTCAACATATTTTAATAAAAATTGATTTGTGTCTTCATCTAGGTGAGGTCTAATGTATATTAGTCTAAAATCCCTGACATTTCAATTTTGTGGCAGCAAACCTGCACACTCATTCGCCATGTTACCCTTATGGGAAATAACAAATTATATTCATGGGCAGGTTACCAGGGGTGCCGGGCACCCCCTGATTTGTGGTGGATTTTGTTGGCATGGACAGGTAAATGATTTCTGGCAAAATATTTTTTTTAGAAATTTTAACGAATAATTTATTAGGGGCAATTTTATTTTATCTATGATTTAGGTTTATTCGGTTTTCATCTTAGTATTTGTGTTTAAACATTTTACTTGTTAAAGTTTGTATTCAAATAATTTTACTAGTACAGATTTTTGTCATGTCAATTTTCAAGTCCTCAGTTCTTTCCTTACTGACAAATCAAATGATTGGCTAAAAGTTCAAATGGGCTTCCAAACAGTCTGCACTGAACAAATATTTTTCTGGTGATGAACAATTTAGTCAGTTTTCTAGCCGTTTTAATAATATTACTGATTGATTACTGCTTTTCATTATTCGAATGAGCTACAACATTTGAAGATTATGAAGATATGGTTATTAAATGAAATAAATAGCTTCTTGTAATAGAGTAGGCCATTTAATTATGAGTTAGAATTTTTTATTTTAGCATATGCTGCAGTATTTCATACAGGTTAGCTGGCACCCCCAATTAAAGATTATGACCTAAATCTGCCAATGACTATCTTCCTTCTTTCTTGACAAATCTTGATAAAACTTGGTATATGGCTTCTTCTAGTTGAGATCTAATATTAAATTTAAGCCACCCAATTTTAACAAACATGGCACAGCAAACCTGCATTCTTGTTCTACATGTTATTCTTAAGAAGATTACAAAAACATGTCGTATATCTTACTTTGTTGGATTGAAACTTTTTTTACACAATTGAAATTTGCTAAGTATGCAGGTCTGCTGCAAAGGGGGTATTTTTAAATCCAATATTCAGTGGGCTCTACAATCTTGACACCTTCATTATTACTACAAGGTGTAAATTTTATTTTCAGTATTAAGGACATTGTAGTTTGTAACCGATTTCCATTTTCAAGTCATTGATTATTTTTTGTACTTATTTTATCTACAATATATTTGTCAAATACCACTTACCTATAATCGCACACCCCAAACTATTTGATATAGAGCGTTGAAACTTTGCGTTGACGTTCCTCTCAGGGCGTAGGCCTAGGCATCCACTAAGAACTGATTTTCAAAAATTCCCTCAACGTTTCAATGTTAAACTAAAGGGAAGCTAAGAAGTTGGCATGGCAACCTAAACATTAAATCATGAATCCAAGGAAGTTTTTCTATTTTTCCATGGGCAAAAACGAGTAAATCAGCTAGTGATTCATATAGGTACTTTTATTCAGAACATTATAAAATTTAAAAATAATTTTCAGTATATGTACAAAACTATTACTGCTATTAAGCTAATAGATATTCCCAATGAGCATGAAAATGAGTTACAAATTATTTTAATACACTTTTAAAACATTTCAATATAAGAATGTTTAAAAAAATTTTAACAAGACTTTAAAACAAATTTGAACTGTTTTTAATACAAGTTATTTGACTTCAAACTTTACAAGTTTTGATATAAGTTTCAACACTTTTAAAAATGTTTCGAAATAATTTTAATATGTGTTTTACAAAATTACATTAATACTAGTTTCAATATAAGTTTGTACTAGTTGATACAAGTTCGTAACAATTTTAAAATTGTTTTAATACAAGTTCCTAACAATTTTAAAAATATTTCAAAAAATTTTTTAACTCGTATTGATATGAAACCGTTGCCAAGTTTTGATGTATTGATAACAGTTTTAATACGAGTATGAACTCATTTTTTTGCTCATTGGGTTAAGCTATTTCTTGGATTTTATTCATATCCCACAATGTTTCTGAAAAACTCAGCATTCCACTAACCCAATAGGATCTAAGTCCAATTAGTATAAAGTTTATGAGACTCCACTGTATTCCTTGTAGTGAAATTTCAATACTTCAACACCCCCTGCAGTCCACTTAGTGTCTATCTATTAAGGTTTTAAAATATCATTGTTGTAATTTTTTTCTGTACGCTGTAAAAGGTATAACTTATGATGAACACCACATGCATTCTTTTGTTACATGGTGAAATCCTGGGTTAAAAGACCTTCTTCAGTTTTTCCGTTTTCCCCCTTACTAAAAAATTTGGACGCCAGACCAAACTCAATTCTCTTTTGTTTACAACTTTACATATGATCATGGTTTGAAAATAGTTCTTAAGATTAACCACAAATAAATTGCAGTGTTTGCAAGCTAAGCTGCAACCGAGTAATCTAGTAAAATTTACTTTTGCATGTTGTTGGTTTTCTTCAGACCTTCTTTTGAAAATTTATAGTAAAATATGCTTATGTTTTCCCAAAGTTTAGTATATTCTAGTAAAATCTAAAAAGAAACAATTCACAAATCACTGACCCCAGCAATCAATACTTTTTATTAAAATCCTTAGAGGAGTTTTTTACTTTAAGAAGTAATATAGATACAAATTTAGATTCATATACATGTATATGTATATATATTCTTTTTTTAAACAAAACTCCTTCAAAATAAAGAGTCACTCAACTGGAGGTTACTAGTTTACCTTAAGTCAATGGCATATTTTTAACATTTAACAGGGAACAGCCCAAGTGTGGGTCCGTAACTATACTGCATACATTTCTCAAAGTAAAATTTGTATCAGGTAGCATAACTACCTTATCAATTCAGTAGTACCTTTTGAACCATTCTGCTGTTTTCCCAAACTTCAGATGTCCTCGACTTTTTTGTTGAAGTTGTTTTGCTTAGTCAATACATCAGACAGTTGATGCCTCTTAGAATCTACGCTAAGGTAAAAATCAAAATCAATCCAAATGTTTTGGGTGCTGAATGTAGTAAGCACCTTTCCCTTTGAAATGACAGATAGTGCTTATAGAGGATCTTCGCACTGTCAAATGTTCAAATATCTGACCAGCTCACATTACATTACTTAACGTTAAATTTGAATAAAGGCTTAAAAACTGTATAAGCAAATTTTGAATTTGATCATAGATGGACCCAAATAAGTCGTAGAATTTTTAAATAAGTAGACCTTTTACTCTATAAGGATATTATTTTTAGCTGGAGCCGTTTTTCATGAAGTTCATAGTTTTTTATTCACAAGAAAATAATTCATTGTGCCTGAATTATGCCCAGTTGGGAAGGTACAGTATACAAGGCTCGGGTTACCCGTAAACATATTATAGGAAATATTGCATTCCTCATAAACTTTGAAAAAAATAAAAAAAAATTTAAACTAAATAAAGAATGTATATTTGGCATTTTAATGATAAAAATTCCAAAATAAATAAAAATTACAAGCTTGGCCCCTTTTAACGCTTATGAAAATTAATTGTAAGTCCCAAAATCTTCAATATTAACCCTAACATATTGAAGATTGATTACACCCTTTGTGTGTCACCAGTGAATACAATCTGTATGAATTGGGTGATTTGTGAGTAAAAACTTAAGCTTATGATTTATTTTTAAGAACATTTTGTGGTAATTATTATCCAAAATAACTCAATAATATTAACCTTCCTCCCAACTCCAACAATGAATTCTCAATAGTTCTAATAGTTCAATGGTTAAGTAGCTGGCTAATATTTATTACGCATTAGGTAAATGGGAGGGTAGTAAAAGTTCAAATCATTTAATATAAGGCGCTTTATTGGTAATAATAAAAAATACTTAAGCTAACAAAAATAAATAGTGCAGTCTTATCATATCACGTTTGTTTGTGACCTAGATTTATCAGAACACTATCTGTAAAGAGACATTTGTAATAGGCAAATATCAATTTAAACTGTGGAAATGGCTAAAATCTGGAAATTGTATTAAATATGTGTAAACACGTAACAGAAATAAATGATGTAAATTATAAATGGTGTGTTAAACTTGAGGCTTTGAATATAGTTCATTTATGAAGTTTAAATGTAATCTTGATATAATGAATCAAAGGAACTATATAAACAAATGTTAAATCAAGGAATAAGTAACACTGAGTTTAATTAAGAATGAAATAAATGCAAAATAGAAGTTGGTTTTCATGGAAAAAATAAGATACATCATTATAAACATTCTTCTTTGTATTAACAGCATATTTTAATTTTAACAGTTCTGAATTGAAAAATATATTCATCCTTATTTGATACTGATGCTTATAATTACTTCTTTGATGAAAGAATTATTAGGAAGCTAAATAAAAGTAAAACCATCATAAAATACAAGTTGATAGGTTAACATTTAAGTATCAAACAGTAACATATTCTAATATATCTGGCAAACATCATTTTCACAGCCTAAATTTATAGAAGGGACATTTTATATTTTACTATCAGCAAGGACCATGTATTGTCAAGTGCCCAATGAAAAAGTCCATTAAATTAGTTTATTTTTAAATGTAGTACTGAAACCCTATGGCCTTTGTAAGAGAGTATCACATTACAATTACATTTTTAAAGGAAACCAATCTTAAAACCAGTTAACCTAGGAATTCAACATGTGACCTCTTAAACTGTTACGATCGAAGAAGCTATCAATAAAATTTTATCAGGAAAGTTAACGACTGTAATTTAGTGTCAACTCGACTAAGTTAAATTCAATGACGAGGAGGGTTGTAAAAACAGTTCAACACAAAGAGGGTGGGACCTGAATGCCATTTCACTCCAATGAATTATGTTGTTAAACAGATGTCCACTCACTTGCACTGTTATTAAGATTTTTCTGATATTTGCAATACTCAACAGTATTTTAGAAAAAGCAAATTTTTCAGGGCATGCCGGGAATTACACACGCGACTTTTTGAACTGTTAGGATAGTTGACAAAGCTCATGACAATATTTCATTAATTTAAATGACTGGGGAACCAGGGAACGATATGTTACATACAACAAATAGACAGAAATGGCCTTAACACCCACCAATTTAAAAGCCTCGATTTAGTTTTTTTATGATATCTACAGCACGTATCACCAAATTAGCTCAAGTTCATATAAACACCCCTTATAATTAAATATTACAAACAGTATTGCACATAAATAGAACAAATCAATAATAAAACAATAATGAAAGTCTTGCGATGCTTTAAAAATAGGTAGCCTATTAAAACATATTCAAAAATTTAAATTTGTAAAAGGCATCTTAAAACTATGTTACATTCTAAATGAGCAATAGTGCTTAACATCGATTAGTAATAACTACCTATCAAAAGCAGTTACCTACTAAAAAATAGATTTAATTGAAAATTAACTGATACAACATAACTGCAGTTCTGTAGTTGTAAAGGTAAGTATGGAAGAACGGAATGTTACCTCAACTATTTTACTTATTATCTAGTGTTTTTTATTATACTTTACTCTATCAAAAGTGCATGGCCTTGCAAATATATGGTTATTCTCACAGCTATCGTTTAAACTTATACGTTGCTAGATTGAGAAAATTATAATAGCAGCCAGAACCTGAACAATACTGGACAGAATTTGGCCAGAACCTAGAACTGGCAGAATCTGGAGAGGATGGCCAGGCTCTCGGCCAGGTCTGGCCATTACTGCATAGGTCCTGGCCAGGACTGATTATTTCATAATGGATAACTAAACTGTGACTAGCATTAGCCACATTATGAAGGCCAATGAGGAAAAGGTCATAAAAAGCTTGATCCAAAAACTTTATTAATGCTATCATTGAGACTGCATGGCTGAGCTTGTGGGACATCTTGCTGAATGATTTTTTTACATTGTAGTAACTTATTACAAGTGTTATAGTTCATAAGAGATTACTAAGTGGTTCAACATTCTTGACTCCAATATTCAATTAATTCCAAAACTAATAGTTATTTTATTGGTACCCGTACCGGCCGTACTGTGTACAATAGGTGTCATCTTAAATACTGTATGTGTTCTATGACAAAAAAGATGGTTATGATTAAATAATAAGAATTTATGACCTATGCAGAAAATAAGATTTTGAATTTTAACTGCACATTAATATGAGATGGCCTATGGTGGGAGTTCAACTTATGTAAACTTCAGTAGGTACACCGTGAAATTAAATAATATCTTAACTGAAAAAGTTGGATTGTCTAAAAGTTTCAACAATGGAAATTAAAAAATAGGCCCTACCTATTTATAAGTTCTATTACAACCATACCAGTCTTTTTTCACAATCACATTGTTTAAAGGTAACAGGCATGTTACTTAGCTAACCTTTTAGAGCATTGAAAAAGCCAGATTCTTACAATGACAACAAAACTGTATTCTCTGATTCATTTTTCCTATAAATAAGTTAAAGATCCAAATTTAACCTTTCTTCCCCACTTTCTTTTGAACGATTAAAATATGAATATCCATTACATTCACACCTGTGTGTCCGGTCAAAATTAGATCCCTTCCTTTGTTGAAATTGCGGAAAAAGTTATGAGAGTCACTTCTACTCAGGTAGTCTTGAGGATCCACACCCTCCTCCATAGCGTGTCTGATCTGACCCGAATAAGTGAGAGCTCCAGCCGCGTCTGTGGGACCATCTACCCCATCTGTACCTCCGCTTAAAAAAATCACATCGCAATTTTCTAAATCTTGACCGTTGGTTTCACGTTCTTGTAACTTGACTCCAATTCTCAGAGCCAACTCTTGGTTGCGACCTCCAGACCCTTTCCCGACAACTTTCACTGTCGGCTCCCCACCAAATATGAGGCAAAATTTATCAGCATCTGTCCCGTGATTTAAGACATAGGCGTAAATGCTTTCTTTCACATATTTTTCTACTTTCAAATGGTCTAGGATTGGATTAATTTCGTTGATAAAATCACCGAGGGCGATCCTATCCTGAAGTAGCTTGCACAGTAAGGTAACTAAGCTGATGTACAAGTCTGCCACCTCAGACACGAACCCGCTTACTGAATCCGTTATGATTACTGGACTAAAACCGAACATAGTACATTCTCTGGCCGCAGCTTCTAACGCTATTCTATTATTGCCGATCAAAACATTCTGGACATGACTTATGCATGTGTTTTGGTTTTCACCGTTCGGTTTTCTCAATGAATCCATTACGGAAGAAGAAACTTTCTCAGAGAGCGCATATTTCTCTATTATCTTTAATGCGGTATCTTCAGGATCTGTGTTCTTTACAGTCGGACCGCTGGCAATAATGTCTAATGGGTCACCGATAACATCTGACAAAATTAAAGCTACCATCTTACGAGGATATGCTATTGAAGCGAGACCACCACCTTTAACCAGTGATAGTTTCTTGCGAACTGTATTCATTTCAACGATGTTAGCCCCTGAGGCACCCAACATTTTGATGACTTCTAATTTCTCTTTTAAAGTAATCGGTGGTTTTGCCAAAGACAATAAAGAGGAACCTCCACCAGAAATCAAAACTATTATAATATCATTTTCTTTTAAACTTTCAATTAGGTTTGTTATTTCTTTGGACGCTCTCTCAGAATCTTCATCGGGTAGATTATTTTCAGCTCCTTCAAAAACAACTATTTGAGAACTGTCAGATAAATTGTTTGCATCTAATCGGTTAGAGTTCATGTACCCTTTGGGAATACTTATGATCCCTTTTTGAAGATGTTTCCCCAAAATTTGTTCCACTTTGCTGGCCATACCAACAACACATTTTCCAAATCCTACTAGATAACAGTTTTCATTTAAACTGTAGGACTGTTCTCTAACGTGCAGTGTATTGTTTAAAACTAAAATTTCTCGTTGTACTAAGTCTGGAGGACTTACTGCGAGGACAGATTTCCTGAAAACTAACCTGGTTAAGTGTTGAACATCAGACGTATGCATGATAGATAAATAAGCTTTGCGGGTTGAATGGTGGGGCCGAACAGAGCAAAGCGTTTTGTTAAGTGCAGTATATAAGACACTTGATAAGAAAAACATTATGAAATGTCACTTGAGATAACATTGAGTGTTACAGTACATCAAAATCCTCCAACTAACCAACCATAAACTCCCAATTTCTCAACAATATAAACATAACCTCACAAACAAAGTTTAAATCAAAACATCGTCTGCTACTACTTCTTTAGGTTCATGACAGCTGGCAGGTCACCTGAAATCGTGATCACACGCACGTAGACTCTAGTTACTACCAATCCAAAATCACTAAGTAGTGTGATTTGCGTTGATATACACTATATAAAAAACTAATACTAACGATCATTTAATTTTGGGAGGCATATCATGCTTTGCGGCAGCCCCTTCCACCATTACTACCACGCTATATAACAGCGATAACAGGTTCCAAATTGATGATCTTTGAGCGTGACGTAATACGATAGCGACCTCTCCATAGAGTAATAATGAACTTCGTAAAGAGATGGCACTCCTCCCATGTTAACTCGGTGGTAAGGGAACAGCAGCGCTATCTGAATAAAGTGCTACGAACTAAAAAGATCGATGCGATATATCGATCGTTGTCGATGCGATATATCGATCGTTGTCGATGCGATATATCGATCGTCGTCGTCGTCGTCGTCGTCTGCTTTGTTTATATTGACGTTTTCTTGTTTTTTTTTGCTAGACTTTCAATTTTAATGACTTTACCGATTTGTTTTCATTAAGTACGTTTGCCGCTAGTGCAAGTTGTTTCGCGAAATACTGTACTGAGTGATTCTTATTGTGCTTAAAGCGATTGATAGAAATTAAAAACGTAGATGTTTACATAAAAGCACTTAAAAATTAACTTACTAAGTTAATTTTTATTAAGTGCTTTTATGTAAACATCTACGTATTTATTTTCCATCAATAGCTTTAAGCACAATATGAATCACGCAGAACTGTATTTCGCGAAACAACTTACACTAGAACAACTTTCTGCAAACGTACTTTAGGTATTTTCCCACACTCAAATTATTTCCAACTCGTTATGGTTGTGTACACGACACGTCGCGTCATGACAGAAAATCAGGGGAAACGGAATAGGAAGTTAGCAGATCGTTATCGTCGTTCTGATTGACTGAATCAGTGAAGAAGAAGAAAGCCATGTTTTTACAACGTCATCTGAATAAAGTGCATCAAACTAACCCGCTCCAATAAGCTTACCACTTGGCTCCATTTAAGTGTCAGACCGGTGACCTCTCTTTGCGGATGGACCAAAGGAGTATACAAGTAAAAAATTAAATTAAATCAATGTTTGGATGGAATTAAATTTTGTATGGAAATTTTTTAACATTCTAGTATTCGATATAGGGTGTCAGTAGTGCAATAGTGGGGCTGCTGGCCCAATCAAACTTTGACAGGCAGTCAATTTTTTGACAGCTACTTCCGGTCACGTGACCGGAAGTGACGTCATCAGCTGTGACGTAGCTGTGACGTGTTTTTGGTGGGTATTTAAAGTTTAAATGCCCTGCTGTGCTGGGTATTTAAATTTTAAATGGCCGGAAGTGTGTCAAGGTCTTTTGGGGGTGTTTTTAAAAAAGATCTTGCATTTTCGGAAAATCCGAAAATGCAAGATATTTTCTTTTTTTATTTATTTGTTTTTTTTACAAAAGTATTATTTTACAAGTTAGTAAAGTTTGCTCCCAAATTTGAAAAGTAAGTTGTTGTCGGTGCTGAAAGTTCTTGTTTATTTTCATTCTTCTTGTTGTTGTAAGTTGGCAAAAACACATTTTTTTCGTTTTGATTGTTTGTTGCATAAAGTTCTAAAGATAAACCAAACCCAGTGGTTATAAGTTGTTTTAGTTCTTCACTAAAAATTTCCAAATCCTTGTAGGTTGTAAGATTGATAGTGTTGTAGTGAATCCCGCGAATGTTGAGAGACATGACTAGAGTTGTTTACTCGACGAGAGGTGTAGCAGGAATGACTATTGCAAAGCCGGTGCTGCAGGTACCTCCGATGGTAGTGGGGGTAGTGGTGGGGGTAATGGCAGGTGTTTGTTTCATCACTTTGAATTTAATCGTTGCCACAATAGACCGAGTCGATGTTGCAATTCTTCTAGTTTATCCAACCGGTTCTTTTGATATGTTTTGCAACTACATTTACAATAGCTGAAAGAATTACATTTTGTACAAGCTTTTCCGTCAACTTGATCTTCAGGTATTCTAAAACATTTTTCTTTGCAACAATAAGTTATAAGTGTTAGATTATTTCTTTTGGATGACATGTTGGTTGTAGCTTGTCTTAAACAGAACTGAGCCTCTTAACGTTAAAGTTTCGTATTTATGTAAAGTATTCGAATAAAACTATCGAATAAAATAATCGAATAATACTATCGAATAAAATAATCGAATAATACTATCGATTAAAAGTTCAAGGTCATCCGTTTGAGGTTTTAAAAAAATACAACATATACTGATATGTTGTTGTTTTTTATCTTTTTATTTAAAACATTTTTTTACAATGTTATTTTTGTGCGATGTGCAGAGTTAGTTCCGTAGAGTTGTTTCCGCTCATTCCGTGTGACACCAAATATAATGATCCTGGTTGAATTTCCCGCAGATCTTCATTTTGCAGCAACTGGACGAATCGTTTTGGAAGATATACTTGAAACTTTGGTTCATCACCCGGTGTATATGGTGCATCGGATAAAGATGCGACGACTGCGTCTCCATGCGTTGTATCAATTTTCTTCATTTCATGAACAATATAATGTTTCTGTTCTTTTAATTCTGAACATTTCTTGATAATTAGAGTATTTGATTTTGAATGCAAGTTGAATTGTTCAACTAAACATTGGAGAAACTGTTGTGATGCCATCCTTCACAGGAGATGTTGTCTGTTCGGAGTATGGAGTTAGACTGATACTCGGGGTGTGTTGCCTCTTCGTTTATATAACCTTCGGAACCCCCACTACATTCTTCCGTTTGTTGTTGTAAGTAAGCAGCCAAGTGATACGCGTTTTGTAATGCGCATTGAGATTGGTTGTGTTTCGGATTTATTGTAGAAACACAAATATTTCTAGCATCAAAGTGAAATGTTTTGTCCACTTTTATGTTTAAAACTTCTTTGTTTGTGTACTGTCGTATCCAATTCTTTTTTTCCAATCCTCTGGTATATATGTGTGTAAATTGTTTGCAAAAATGAAACATAATTTTGTGTACATTGTTGTACGGTAGGAAACCTTCATACCAATGGATATGATGAAAATTATTTGTTAGCCATCTGTTTGTTATTTTAGCTTTTGACTTTAGTTCATGGACAGAACACGGTGCTTCAAATAAAAACGGGTATGCTACTTGTGTAAGCAAATCCAAAATTACCAATTCTTTTATGATAAATCTATCATCGTTTCCGCGAAATGCTTGAAATTCAATTACACAAGGTTTTGCTGCCATTTCTTCATCCTGTCTGCTCATCATGGTGTCTGCTGATCAACTGTTTTCCACACCACGGTAGGTTAGATATATAAACCAGGCCGTACAGTTGTAGGCGCGTTGGTGTATGTTTAACGTGGGCACCATCCCCAGTAGGCCTACCCCACGGTTTATTCTTTTGTTAAATTACATTGTAGTTTTAACCTAGCAAAGTTTCTTCTTCTGTATTATTGTTGTTGTTGGTTTCTTCTTCTGTACTGTTGTTGTTGTTGGTTTCTTCTTCTGTAGCCTCCGTTGCAACTTCAGTAAAAGGTTCAAAGTTTCTTAACTGCCTCCACATTTCCACTTCGTGAGGTATTCTATTAAAGATGGATGTATCTATTGGTCCGTATTGTAAAGTGCTTTCTGGTTGTTTTTCGCATGCATCTACCAGATATTCCTTAATAACAGAGCTTGAAAATACTAATTGTTTCATATACCTGGTAATAGGTGATGTTGCATAGTTTAAAATGTAAAATTCTTCACGTGTTAGAAGAATTTTATTTTCAAATTGTGTCGAGTCTCTAATTCTTACTTGTTGTTGACCACGATGTTTAATAATGTCAATTTCATTGTCACAATCCAAAAGTCGAATGTTAGTTTTTCTTCCAAAGAAACTGTTGGCTAAATAACATTCAATAAGATGTAGATGTTTTAAAAAGGAATCCCAAGCATTTTCTGAAAATAAAACCATCTTTGTTCCATGGCTTAGTATTACTGCGGGAGAGTAGTCTAATGATTTTACCAATCCTATCGACACACTTTTACTCATGCAAGATGAAATAGGATAAAAGATGCGAAGGAAAACTTCAGTTAAAATGTTTGGTGGAATATTTTCTTCAAGTTTTCTTTTCTTTCTTACGTTTGTTTTATTATTTTCCAACTTTTTATTTTGTTTTCCAAACTTTAAAAAGTCATCAATTTCCTTTACAATATTTTCTTCAAAATGTTTATCATCATTTTCCAATAAAGGTGCTGTTTCGGAAACGTCTTGTACAACTGATAAAGAACTCATTTTGTTTATAATGCTGTAGACGATGTTACCCATACAACTGTAGACAGTAAACTAAACAATTTTTGTTCCCGCTCCTGCTTTTATAACCGAGTGGTGGGGGTATTTTTTTTTCCTTTTCATTTTACAAAACTGCTTTTACAATTCCTGTTAAAGGTGTATATGTAACAATTTTATCATGTAAAATTAAACAATAAGCAGATGTATCTTTGGGTACATTTTGTTCAAATTCCATTTCTATTTTTATATCTACACTGGAAGATTTTACAGATTCGTTTTGTTTTGAACAATCAACTACAACAATCGGATAGTTAGATTTAAATTGGTTTGGCGTTAATAAAGGTGTGTTTGTTTTTCCATAATATGAATTTTGGAATCTTGCGTACATATCGTACAAAACGCTAAACCTGTCTTTTGTAAAGTTTATGTTAAAGTTGTCGTATGGAAAGAATTGAGAGTTTAGAAACACCTTAAAATTTGTAAGTTTGCAATGATCAAATTCACCAGCATGTTTAGTTATTTCGTTTCTTCTTTTTGTTTGTAATCCAAATATTACATATCTTGCCTTTTCCAAATGAGTAGAAGTTTTTACAGTCCATGTATGACGTTGTGTTTCCGGTAAAACCGGATATTCATGAAACTCCCAACTTCTAAATGGTATTACGATATCACGATCTGATTTTAAAGTTCTTAATAATGAAATTCTATTCTGATCGTTTAACCGTACATGCGGTACTCTCCAAACAATCTTGTCTAATTGCATTTTCCATTCTAAAGTAGCTTCCGTTGTTCCATCAGGCGCCATAATAATATCTTTGTCGTTTGATGATCTTAACAAAACTAATTCTTGTTTTACGTTTATTATTATCTTTCGGTAATCTTCGGCAAAGCCTAAAAGTAATCTTAAAGGAATGTAAAAGTCAAAATTGCCTGAAGTGTTTGGAGTGATTGTACTGGAATCGGGTGCTACCCATCCTGCGGCGGCCAGCATATTTTTTTCACTCGGTGTTAAAGATGCTAATCCTTTTAATGTACTTGTAATTCCCACCTTTTTTGTTGAATCTACTGTAACTCCGGAAATTTCATATCTTATTTCATCAAACAAATATGCCATGGGGTTATTTATGAACGGAACAGTACTTGCAGTGCTTCCATCTCTTTTTGTTACTCTTCCTTCGATATACAAATAACTTTCACATGGAAGTGTATAAATATCCTGTTGTTGTATGGGAATTCTAATTTCATCATTATTATTTAATTTTGATGAAGCGTAAGGGTTGTGCGTATGATATTCCTTTTCCCATAAGGTTTCGTCGAATGTCGGACCCTGCGCTATATCCAATATTTCCATTATTAATAAGTTTTAATCCAATTTCTTCTAGAAAACGAATGTTATCACTTGTTAATCCTTCTATAGCTGAAGTGCTACTGACTTGTTTACCAGTCAGCTCTTTCTTTTTAAATGATAACCCCATTGTTATACGGTTGATTTTATATGTATTCGTATAGTTATAGGTTCGTCTCTAAAATCAATATGATTTCCGTCTTGATCTAGTATGTTCACCACAATGTCTGAAATAAAACTGGTGTTTAACGGTAGGTACACCAAGTTTTGTGGCTTTTCCACAATTTTAAAACCCGGAGCGACCGTTGGATAGAATGTGTGCAATATATGAGTATTTTCACCATCTCTATAAGAACCATGTATAATATTACATGTAATATCTATACTGTTAACTTTCATTATTGTTACAGTTCTAGCACCTGAATGGTTAATATTAGGTTCTAAAATTTTTGTTGTTTTAGGAAATCCTAATAAACTACCAATTGAATGTTCTTTGCTAAAATCTATATAATATTTAGATTTAATTTCAGCTTTCATAGTATTGTTATTTCCTTTTATTGTTATATTATCTTTTCCCATATGATTTTGTATCGCTTCATTTATATCATCAATTTCATATGCTCCAGTGGGTAAACTAAATACTTGTATATCTGAATATTTGTTTGTATTTTTATCTTTTGTTTTGTAATAATGTATTTTGTCATTAACATTTTCAGTAACGTTGGGAATAGAATTATAAGTTGTTATATCTAATAATGCGGCTTCCCATAATTTATCTTTTTCCAAACGTAACGCAGGGAAAAGAACACTTCGCAAAGTAGATGAAGTTCCAGTTAATGATACTGTATAGGAAGACATCTTAAAGTTGACTAACGCTTTTTGTTAAAAAATCTAAACATAAATGTCCACAGATTACCGTATCATCAGGTTGCTCTCTTTTATAATTGTATAGTACATTTTTAGCTGTTTTAAAGTAATATTGTAGTTCTTTTGGTGGTGGGAGATTACCAAAACTATCAAAGTAGTAAATAGTTGATCCTAGTTTCTTATAACATACCCAATGAGTGCCTGATCCTTTACTATTATCTAAATTTACTATTCCGGTTTCATTTTTCCATATTTTAACAGGTAATGCATCTTTCATAAACACTCCTCTAAAAAATGGAATTTTTAAACAAGAAACATAAGTAATTAATTCTTTATCTGTTAATTCTTTATTTGGAATTAGTAATTGTTTTTTTCTGTTTAATACACACGATACGGTCTTAGGTATAATCCTCCTCCTTTTTTTATCATTGACCATATTGTTTGTTTCTTTTTATTTTTACCTGCGGTGGATCGTCGTTTTCTTCTTATATTTCCTCCACGTTTCTTTGCAGGTTTTCTTCTCCTTTTTCCACCTCCTTTCTTCTTTCCACCTCCAAACATCGTTTTACCCTTCATTGCTGCTGATACCGCTAAAGCTGCTGCTTTTTCACCGATACTAGCGTCACTGGATGTTACTCTTTGCCAAGCTTTTTCAGCAAGTGCTCTATCCGCTATTGATCTATTTTTAGTATCTGCAAACTTTGAATATGCTATATCGTGTTGTTTGCAGGCTTGATCAAGTTTATTTATTCCAAGATCTCCTCTAGCAAGTCTTTTTTTCAATTTTGTTCCTGGACCACAATATTGATAACCTCCTGGTAAATGTAGTTCTACAGGTAATAAATCGATAGCTTTGTTAACTATAGCTCCAACCGGCTTAGTAATAAGAGAAAGTGCTGTTGATGCTATTCCTCTTCCTCTCTTTATAACGTGTCGATTATGACTGATGCGTTGAACTTTCAACATGGTTTTTTATAGTGAAAGGAAATGCCAATACTTGTTTATTTTATAAATTCTTTATAATGAATGATGCACTTATCCTTTGACATTGTTTATTTATAATAAACATGTATTTTGTTTATGGGTAATAAACTTTTACCCAGTCTTTTGGTAGGATTGTATCCTTTTTATCAACATCAACTTGAGCAAATCTTAAATTTCCAGTTTTCATATTTAAAAAATATTTTTCTATAACATTTTTCTTAACCCAATGTAGTTTTTGATCAGCTTTTATGGGCTTTATCGTATTATAAACATCATATAACACTACACTTAAGAGTCTTATAATGTAATTTACATTAACAGCATCAACAATATCAATAGGGTCATCTAAGCTAGTCAATCGCAAGTTTTGACAATGAAAAAACTTTTTGTGTTTTTCTGTTCTTAAGCATCTTTCACGCCATTCTTTTACTCTAACTGCATCACTGTCATTTACTCCCATTCCAACATTAAATAGTGGTCTTTCTTTACAATCAAAGCCTTGTTGACCAAGTCTTGATGAAATTTCTTTTAATGCAGGAACTTGTCCAATTGTTGCTACATCAACATCATTCAACCCTTCTTTAACATTAGTAATTATTTTTGCATCCGCATCCCATTTGTTATTGTTTAATTTCATTATTTGACTTATTGTAGCTGCATCTGATTTTGCAGTTCCCTCCTTAACGTTAGTTAACACTTTATTTTTGCAATCAATTGACTTAATATCATGTGTAATACAATGATCTGTAACATATTGAAGGTTTACCGCATCTTTCATATCTTTAGGGTCTCCAATATCGTGTATTACAAAGTTGTAAAAGGAAAATTTATCTGTTTTTTCAGGTATGACTGAATGTAAATACTTTTTGGTAACTGAATCTTGATCATTAACAGGATCTGCTATATTGGCTATTCTAAGATCTTTTGCATCATATGCTTTATTATTACTTTTAGGATCATATCTTAAGGTTTGGTTTATGTACCACATTAAATATTCTTTATTTACCGAATCATTCTTATCTATTGGTTTTGGAAGATTTGCAATTCTATAAAAATTAGCGTTATACACTTCATTTTGAAGCTTTAAGCTAGGTAATGTTTCACTTTTTAAAGTTTTGAAATTTACTGCATCATTATCATCTTTTGGATCATTTACAAACTTTAAACGTTTGTTACTTATATCATAATCTCCATCGGATGTTAGTGGTAAACCACCTCTTTTTCCATAAGATCCTGATTTGCTTCCAGTTTCGGAATACCGTCCAAACTTATCCACACTCATGGTTATACTGAATGTTTAATCGGTTATGCTTGTATTCTATATACTCATATTTTTATGCAATTACTCCTCGATTTCGCAATTCGCCGACCAAAGCTACCCATTCATTTTCTAAACCACTATGTCCGGCTTGTTTAGCTTCATATATCAACTTCATTCTGTCAACCAATTTGTTTATATCGTTGTAGTATATTATATTAGTATCATACAAGTTTTTTAATAATCCTTTTCCTGATAAACTTGATTGATTTGTTTTTCTTCTTTTATGTAAAATATTTATTTCAGCAGAAGATAATGATTTTCTTTTTATGGGTTCCCTTCTTTTTGGTGGGAAAAGTTTAGCAATAATAGTTTTATATTTTTCTGATGCATTTCTATGAACATTAAAATTTTTAGAATAATTTTTCTTATGCGCATTTGTATCCTCCAATATTTGTTTAAAAATGTTTAAATCCTTTTTAGTATATTTATTAGGTTTCGGCTTAAAAATAAGTTCAAACAATCCTTTTGTACCCTTGTATTGTTTATTATTTATAATAATATTGTCATGTTCGTCTACATCAAGTTTGCTATCTCCAATCATTAGCCCATTTTCTTCTATTCTAGCACCAAAAGTATGATATTTTCGAGTTGGTTGTGCAGAATGTAACATTTTTAATACAAATTGTCTTGCAAGCGGCCCTTTATACGCGATATCTGAGCCCAATTTGCTCAAGTTGGATGGATTAATAGGCTCTTCTTCTTCTTGTTGTTCTTCGCTTGTAGAAAGACCTTCTTTTTCTGTTAAAACATCCGTTTCTTCACCTAGTTCGCTTTCTTCTTCAGTTGTTTCTCCTTGTTGTGTAAAACTTGTATCACTTTCATATTCTTCTTTTTGTTCAAATTTTGAAATGGGTAAAATAGCATCTCCGGAAAAATTAAATGTTGAATGTTTAACATTTTGTCCTAATTGTTTTAATGGCTCAGTAATAGGTTTAAATGTTGATTCCAGAAATTTCTCTCTTTCACTTATTCCTAATCTTAACGCTCTGTTTTTATGTCTAATAGAATCACTAAGTGATTTTATTTCTTTTAATAGCTTTTCCTGATTAACCATGTTTACACCATGAAGACTTGTACGATAATGTTGTTAATTAATGTATTAAAACAAATTTATCAAAACCTATGCGGTAACGACCATCTGTTATAGCTTTATCTTTCATAATTACCAAAAATCCATATTTTTCCGCCCAAGCTTTTCCACAAAGCTCTTTGAATTTATCAAATGACATATCAGCATTTACATGATCGTTGTATATATGTTTTAGGTTTGTATCGTCTTGTTTGAATAAAACTAAAATATTTGCATTGTCTCTAATTAGTTGTTTTGGAATTTTGCTATATGTTTGTCCGATATATATGCTATCAATATTATTATGTCTTCCCATGGCAAAATAGTTTCTAATAGTATCATGATTTTCACTAGATACATCATCAAATACAAATACAGAATACGGCTTAGCCTGGTCTGGTTGCATAACACTGTCACTAGCATTAAATTTGTAATAGTTAACATCGGGCACATCAGTCAGGATCTTTTCCAACAATTGATACTTTGGTTGATGTAAGGACTTTGAAAAAATATATAGGTTATTAAATCGCAATCCTTTTGTGTTTGTAATTAAGTTAAACACAACGTTAGTTTTGCCACAGTTTGAAGGACCGCTGACTATACATCGTACAGTGTTTGGAAATAAACTGCCGTGTTTACCATTGTTGATTTTAACTTTATCTACGGTTAAATCATCAATGTTATTAATATTAAATTTATCTTTATGGTGAACAATCTCCATCTTATTCAAAGGCAGAAGAGTAAATAAGTTGATTTAAAACTAAATCAAATCTTTTATAGGTATCCACGAATCTTCAGTTTTATCAAACCCCAACCAACGTACTTTAACTTGGTCTTTTTTCCTTTGCAACACCTTTTCAACAAGATAAACATCGCCTACTGTTGACTTTAACAATTCATGTCCGTAAAAACCGCCTTGTAACAAATTTCCTTTGTTATCTTTTAAAATATAAGTTTCCGGTACAGTAGGTTGTACTTTATACACTGTAAAAACTTCGTTTGTCCAATTGGGCAGGTATTTTTTAGTAAACACTCCTTTGTATTTACTAATTCGAACTTTATCATTTACATTAAATTTTCTTGGTTTTCTTTGTTCCGCTTTTGGCTGTGTATTTTTTTTAATTCGTTGTAAAACTAGTTTAGCGTTTTTCTTACTCACTTTGTTGGGTGCCATACCGATAGTTCTATGAAACTTGTTGTTGTAATCGCTTATTAATTTTGGTAAGATATCAACCCATACGTAAGAACCTCTTTTCGAAAACATTTTATACATTGCACCTTTTAAGGTTCTATTAAATCTTTCAATTATAGCTGCCTTTTTCTCAGAATTTGTGGAATAATGATTTATGTTATATTTTTTCATTAATAAGGCAAAAGGTTTATTAAAAAATTCTTTCCCATCATCAGTTTGTAAATGTTTAATTTTATTTTTATCTCTTTTTATAGCTACTTCCATAGCTTTTGTTATGCTGTTACCAGTTTTGTCTTTTAATGGCAAAGCATCTGCAACTTTAGTAAAACAATTAATAATCGTAAGTATGTATTTAAATCCTTTATTTATTTTACTATGCGGTTGCATTTCAATTAAATCTGCTTGATATAAATCATTTATTCCTTTTACAACAGTATTTCGTCGTGGAAACTTTATTCTTGCAGGTTTATGAAGTTCATTAACAATCTTTTCCTTTAAGTCTGTCATGATGATTTTACTAACAAAGTCAAGTTAGTATTGAGTGTTTCTTTTTCTGCATCCGCTTTTATAGTTCAAGGTCATTTCAACATATTTTAAAAAAGGGGAAATCACAGCGAGCATGCTGTGATTTCCCCTTTTTTTCTTTTTTTCTTTTTTTCTTTTTTTATTTTTTTATTTTTTTTCTTTTTTTCTTTTTTTTTCTTTTTCTTTTTACTCATTGATAGGATTGAGAGAGTAGTGGCCGAATGGTAAAGTGTGAATTTTGTCTGGAAGAATGTGTCGTTTGTCATCATTGGAGCAGAGTGCTTTTTTCACTTCTGTTACGCTGTACAGTTGATGGTTGAAACTTCTGATGGTGTTGAATTTTGCAGTTATAGTCGTTTCTTCAAATAAGCATTGCTTGTAGTGTTCAAAATTTACATTCTTCTTAAGATACAAACTTTTTACTCCCTTAGCTTTTTTAATAATATTGTTTTCTTCTTTATGCAATTGTAGTGAATACAATTTTGACATTAGTGCAATAAGTTCTTTCAGTAAAATTCCATTTGCTTCGTCTTTAAATTTTCCAAGTTTCTTTTTGTTCCGATCATTGTCATAATTTAAATGATCTTTTGGATAGTCACTAAAATCAAATTCATTTTTGTGAACAAATGTTCGAAGATCCAAATACATATCTTCAGTAAGAATCCAGTAGATGAAAGCGTCCGTGTCCATGTAGGCGATTCCGATGTTATCTCTACCGTAGAAGGCGACCATTTTGTTGTAGTGGAAATCGTACATGTGGGTTTTGGAAATATCCAAGATTGACATTCCAACGTACAACGGACGATCCATTTTCACGCTTGTCTTCTTCATAGATACTGCCACAAGGTTTTCATTGATGATAACGGATGTTTCAAAGTTTGGTTTTTGTACAAGTTTTTCTAGTTTTATAGGATCTGTAATTAATTTAACATTTTTGTGTTTTCTTTTGTTTTCCAATGTTTTTCCAAATATCGCATTATTCATTAATTTAAAAAAGTCCTTTTGAAATGTTGATGTTGCAGCTGCTCTTCTTCTGGTGTTTGAATCAATGTACGGTTTTAACCAGCAAGATTGGGAAAATTTTAAAACTCTATGAATTTTGGTTATACGTAAACCCAATTGGAGTGCTTGTTGAACAACCCAAAAGTGAGCTACATATCTTTGTTTATTTTCAAGAGTCATCATTAATTTTGGATGTTTGCCAATTGGTGAAACTTCTGTTTTTGCAAGGAGCGGAAGATCGTAATGAAAATCATGCAAGTGTTCTGGATATTCAAAGTCACAGTCCAATATGTATCCGGTGTCTCCGTCTTTTGAAATTTGCGAAATATCACCAATAGAGTCTGGATTAACCCATTCAAAGTTTCCAAAAGGAAGTGGATTAGACATGGCCCATCCGTATAAATTGTTGGCATCGAAATATCCTAAGAACACTGATGGTTTTTCTTTATCGTAGTTTGGAAGATATTTGTTGTTAGCTTTAACATGTCTAGTAACACTTTGGGTCAATCCACCTCTAACGCCCGATTCGATCATCAACACCATGTCAATATCTGTTAATAATTGAAGGTTGCACTTTGTTTCTTTTAGCATAGCTTGCCAAGCTAGTCCTGGAGAAGTATAAGAATGAAGAGGGTCTAATCCGTAAGCTTCAAAGCAGGTGTTTCTAAATTCTTCCATCACATCGCAGAGAAGGGTCACATCAAGTTTTACATAAAAGTCAGAATAATCTCCCAGAGTGTTCATTTCCAATTCGTCCCAAACTCTGCATGCGTGTTGATAGTCTTCAGGTGAAATGTCCAAATCGGTAAGTTTACTTTTGAAAGCTTCTGGTGGAGGAAGTGACGTTTCTTGAAATTTATGTAGTCCATCGATGTAATCATACGGGAAAACTCCTTTCCGAAGAACCAAATCCATTTTTTCTGCAGGTACAATTTTGCTTGTTTCTATTAAATTTTGTCTTCTTAAATTTTCAGAAAGTTTCATAAGACTGGAAGGCATAAATCGAAAAGAATCAACAAATCTAAGTTTAATTTTGCCCACCTTTTTTGAAAAGCTTATAAATTTTTCCATAGTTTGTGCTATAACGTCTATTTCACCGTTGTCTCTTGCTAATTCG
This sequence comes from Flexamia atlantica, assembly GCA_035578135.1. Lineage (NCBI taxonomy): Eukaryota > Metazoa > Arthropoda > Insecta > Hemiptera > Cicadellidae > Flexamia > Flexamia atlantica. Next base: position 10,845,787 of record JAQJVK010000003.1, on the reverse strand, counting down.
GGAATGATAAAATGTCCATCGTATCCGCTAAGATTGTGAAAAACCACGGGAATAAAAGATGGTAGTTTGTAGTTGATGTTACATCCGTTGCAAGCTGCACCTCTGTAGGCTCCTGTCAGATGGTCATGGTCGCGAACTTTAACTTTAGTTTCTGTAAATTGATTGTTACACAAATAGCATGTTGTTGTCGAATCATAAAGATAAATTTCTTCCGGTGTCATAGGTGACATAGGAACCACATTGCTATACATTGCTTCCACTTTCCCAGCGATGTCGTATAAATCATCAACAAAGTATCGAGCTGCTTCTTCTCCACGATAAATCTTTGGTGTAGATGTCAAACCATATTCTTGAAGATGTTCTTCAGGCAGAGTGGATTTTACTATTAAACAGTAGCTGTTTGGTTTGTGAAGTTGATACTTTGTTCTGCTTGTAATTTCATCTCCTTCTTCTTGTTCAAGTGGAAGCAATGAAGATTCAAAATCTGCATACACTACAACGGGAATTCTGTATTGTTGGATAACTTTATCAAATTTTACTTGTGATCTGCTAGGGTGTGGTAATTTAATTCTTACTTCATAGTTTCCATTGCATAATTTTTGATGTTCCATCAACCATTCTGAACCACCTCTTCTTAATGGTTTGTTTACAAAACAAAAACATCTTTTACAAGTGGTTTTTTGTACTTTATGTTTTGATAACTGTTTGCAAACTAGAGCTTCGAAATCTTTAATATATACATAATGTGAAATATCACCTTTTGTTATTAATAATAAATCGGTATGATCTCTGCGTTCGGTGGGTGTTATACGTAAGGGATAGACATTGTTGGATGAATCTAAGCCAAAGATGTTTACAGATGCAAAAGGATTTTTCTTTTCAAATTTTGATATGTCTTGAATTGAAACAGGATAAGTCATGCCTTGAAAGTTATACATATAGGAAACCTCATCGTATGCTCTACTCGGTCGTTCCACATGATCTTCTACATATTTTGCAAGCATTGCATACTTGAAACATTCGGCATTTTCATTTTGTACATTAACACAAGATTTGGTTACTTGAATCTTCCTTGGCAAAGCAATATAACTACTACCTCTCATTCCATATCCATGTTTATGAACTCTCACATCTAAGCTTGTTATACTTAACAAACTCCATCCAGAACCTCTTCCTTCATGTTCTTGTAATTTTGTTAAAAGTTCTTCAAAACAATCATCCACAATTGAGCTTATATCCGATGCAAACATGATGGTTTTGTTTTTAGTTAAAAATCCTCTTGGTGATGTTTCATTCTGAACATTTGTAAATACAGTATCTAATAATATTCCAAACTTTATAAAATTTAATCTTCTTAGTTCATTCTTCAATGTTTCTGTTACTAATGTTTTTGCTTTCAATATAAATTGTGCTAGTTGCAATTGAGCATTGTCAATCTTAAAATGAGTTACTACACTGCCTGGTAAAGCTCGGGCGTATAATTCCACATCCAAAGATGGTCCGGGTGCGTATTGAATAACACTTGGTCTTGAATTTAGTTGTTGTTGATGGGTAGCCAGCATTTGATCTAATTCTTCTAAATCTTCTTCTTCTGCATTGTTTCTTGTTTCGTTGTTATGGTACACTTCTTTGTGTATTTGTAGTAAGTTTTCATTTTCAAAAGATTCTTCACAACTGATGCAGTAATACATGACGTAGGTGTGCTCTCCACAAAAGTTGCAGTAATAATAAGAACCACTCTTAAACTACCCCTATTTATAGACTACCCCCCACCACTTTTTCTGTATTAAACACAAAAAGTGTTAATAACAGTTAAATTTCTTATATTTCAAAACTCCTAAGTGTCAAGGTCAAATAATGCAAGTTTAAAAAAACATCTAAGTGTCAAATAATGCAAATATTAAAAAAAAATCTAAGTGTCAAGGTCAAATAATGAAAGTTTTAGAAAAAATCTAAGTCTCAAGGTCAAATAATGGAAGTTTTAAAAAAATTCTAAGTCTCAAGGTCAAATAATGGAAGTTTTAAAAAAAATCTAAGTGCCAACGTCAAATAATTTAAGTTCAAAATAATACATATATTATGTGTCGTAAGTGTGATCATCATTGCTGTTGTTTAAATATGTTATTTCCAAATCGTTATCGCTTTCATCTTCCTCCATGTCCGATGCCGGAAACAAACGTCGCCGAACAAGAGCATGTATATATTGTACTGGATCATAGTTAATTGTTACAACATGTGTTAACGGTGTTTCTTCGCCTATTGCTACTGGTACTTCCAAAATATTTTCTTCATCACTTGTAGCATCAGACGTAGCATCGGATGTAGCATCGGATGTAGCATCGGATGTAGCATCAGATGTATCTTCTACTGGAATCAAACTATTTTCAAAAATACTTTCGTCATCCGTTAAGTCTTCTGGTTCAACTATTTTATATATTTTTTCACAAGTTGTACATCCAAAAGGAAAATTGTTGTCTGTTGGAGGCATTATAAAAGAAACTTGATATTGTAAAATAAATGTTGAAGCAAATGTTTGAAAATTTTTCTAAGTCCGAAAGTATTAATTATTAGGAAGTTTTACAAGTCCAATGTAAAGAAAGAAGTGTTGTTGCCTGTTTAAACAGTTGCAAAAGAATGATAGGTTTGAAAATTTTTCAAAGTCCTAAAATATTAAATATTGAGAAGTTTTAACACTTAAAATATTTACAAATCCAATGTAAAGTAAAGAAAGAAATGTTGTTGCCTGTTGGAACAATGGCAAAAGAATGATGGAAACCAAACCCGCAGTAAGGGTCCTGTGGTTTGGGAGGGGGTAAGCGAGGAGGGGGGATGACCTCAAGCCGAGTTGGGGTCCGGGATCTGCGCGTGTGGTTCGGCATCAGTTGCTCGCTAGACAGTGAGGTGGTAACATGTTCAGAAGGCGCCCTGAACATTTTATCATTTTTGCTGTTTGGTGAAAATATCTTGGTGTTATTTGTATAATAACATCTTGACGTAGGACTGATTAATTTTAAGGCATGGTAGTTGTTTGTGCTTGTAGATACCCTAGGGTTTGTAGTTTGTTTTTAATTTGCTGGTTTGGTAGTTAGTATTATTTTAAAATCTTTCTTTTACTTACAATATATTTCTGCCTGGAATGTTTAAATTTAAAGTAAAATTTTTGTTTTTAAGAATGTTATATGATATGTTTTTAATACCTTTCTATTCCAATTTCCTTTTTCCAACAAGCTTGTTGAGGGCATTCCCTCTCTTGTCTTGTACTCCTTTTTAGTTAGGGACACCTTTCAATTCCAATTTCCTTTCCTTTTTTCCTTCCATCTTTTGCATGGTAAAACCAATAATGGTAAAACCGGCTACCGCTTTTGTAGTGATTACGCTCACCAAAGCGGGTCACTTACAACCTCTATACGTGCTGGATGGGTAGTTCGCCTACCTCCGGAGTTTCGCTAGACCTCAGTTGTTCTGCGTCGCTAATGGCGAGACACTGGCTCCTTTAGTGTTAGGAAATAAAAAACATATTTGTATAACATTTTTTCCTAAATTTAATTAAGCAACTTGCTATTTCAAAATAACATTTTTGTTTTAGCTTAGCGTTGTGCGCTTATGGTGAGGTGTGTGAGTTCGCTTACGTGATGATCACACTGTAATCATGATGTGCAGCGCTGGGCTGTCTAGCTATTTTTTTTAAACTAAATTTTATTTCTTTATTTTTTTATTTTTATTAATTCTTAAACTCTAGGCAGATTGTATTGTAAATTAGCTTTTCTTCTTTTAGGTTTCCGGGGGTGTACGGTTCTGTAAAACCGTACACCCCCATTTTCTTTTTAGTTATCGAATGACCTTGACCTAGTTATTTTCAAGGTCAACAAAAAGACTTAGCGAAAATTTCTAAGTCTCAAGGTCATTTATATATAGGTAGATTTAGCTTTTCTTCTGTTAGGTTTCTGAGGTGTACGGTTCTGTAAAACCGTACACCTCCATTTTCTTTTTAATTATTGAATGACCTTGACCTATTTATTTTCAAGGTCAATAGCAGTTAGCGAAAATTTATAAGTGTAAAAAGTAGGTCAAGGTCACCAAAAAATACCCTATGAACGGGGGAATAGACCGCTAAGTAATTCTTTTAGAATTACAAAGTGGTCTATTCCCCCGCTCCTATTTTTTTTTATTTCATTTTTACACTAACCTCTCAGTTTTAACAAAATGAGGTATTTGTTGTGCGCACTGCATAATGTTTGATTTACACAACACATCTTTTACCCTTTTTTAATAATATACGAACATTGTTCTTTTTAGGACTAGATTGTAAAAAGTAAAAAGTCATTTTGTTATCTCGCTTTTATAAGAAATTAACCCTCCATTGTAAATTTTGAAAATAGGTCAAGGTCATTCAAAAATACCCTATGAGCGGGGGAATAGACCGCTAAGTAATTCTTTTGGAATTACAAAGTGGTCTATTCCCCCGCTCCATTTTTTTTTTGTCTTGTGTTTAATTTGACCATTTAACTTTATCAGATGGAGATTTTCTTACTAAATAATAATGAACATTACTGATATTTGGAATTTGAAGATTTACTGGTAATTTGAGCAAGTAGAGTTCATCACAACATCTAAGAACAACATCCCTGTTACTGATCTTTTTTACAAAAACATATTTGTGGTTTAATTTCAATCTGTTGATTTTAATTCTTTTATAGTTTTCAATTTTTTCTGGCAATTCACTTTTGGAAGGTTCAATTTTGACTTTTTTAGAAGGTTGAATTTTGACTTTTTCGGAAGGTTCACGTTTGTTATGCAAATTACACAATTTTTCACCTACACTACACAACTTCACACACCTTTCACCTTTGTTCGCTCCTTTTTTTAAAATATGAGCACATTGTTCTTTCTTAAAACAGGATTTTCTTAATTTTTGAAGTTTTTGAAGTTTTTCAGAAATTTTCTTAGGAGATTTTTTTGGTGAACATTTTTTTGGAGAAGGAGATTTTTTCGGTGAAGATTTTTTTGGAGAAGGAGATTTTTGTTTCACAATAGAAACAACAGATGATGATGATGATGTTCTTGATGACGAGGAAGAAGACCTGGACGAAGACGAAGTGCCTGCCATAGCGCCGGATCCTAAGAAAGTAAAGATTACTCTGTTTACCCTGCCTTTATAACAGCTCCCCACCCATTTACCCCCTCTACTTTTCGACGTCAAAAAAATATTCATCCAAGCTTTCTAACACTGGCAAGGAAACAGTTTCAAAAGGTTGATACAAAATTTCATAAATGTCTTGATTTAAATTTTGCGAAGTTTGAAGATATTCTTCTATTTCCTGTACAAATTTCTGTTCGAATTGTTGGAATTCTTCTATATCCTGTAAAAATGTCTGTTCGGATTGTTCAAATTCTTGTTGTTCTAAGTTAAATGTTGGTGATTTCAAGTCTTCTTCCAATTTTTTAATGTAATCTATTGCATTTTGAACTATAGATTGTCTGTTAATTTTTTTTGTTTTTGACTTTCCGGTACAACTAATTTTAATTTTTCAAAAGCTTTTTTTAATCTGTGTTGTCTTCTTTGTTCCCTTCGGTTTCTACTTAATCTTTGATCAATCGGGTATTTTTGGAAAGATTCCATAACGTTTTGTTGATTCAAAATGTAGCAAACTATTAATTCTATCCGCTCAATATATAGTGGAAACCCGGGGGAGGGGGAATCACCTTCGCCATCAAGGTGATTGGTACGTATTTAAAGCTTTGAGGTTTGCATAGCCAGACCATAACTATGAGCTCCTTGTACGAGTTGTGTTTGCAGCGTATCTGCTCAGACAACCCTATGCTTCGGCAAATTAGGGAGGTGTCAGAGCCGCTGCCGCAAATCTTGCAAGGCGAGCTCATTTATGAGCACAAAAAACGGTGTGTTTCTAAAACTAAAATTTGGTGGGAAATGCCAAATGCTGGCAAAAAAATATGCGGGCTATGTCACATGGTACGTTTTCATTAACTGAATTGTTTTTTCTATTTACAATATATTATTTTATTAATTTTCTTTAAATTAATATTTTTTTAGCGGCTTCCTGGTGCGAATCCGGATCAAGAACTGTACAGATACCTGAAACATGCATCTGAAAATGTAGGATACAAATTGAAGACGCCAATAACGCAAGAATATTGTCATCTTTGTGGTTGGTTTCCTCTGGAGCAATATGATATTAAATGTATGTGTTTATAAACACATATCAATAGAAGAAATTAAATAGGAGCGGGGAACAGAGCAACTTGTGGTTTAACCACTTACTGCTCTGTTCCCCGTTCATAGGGTATGTTCAGATGACCTTGACCTAGTTATTTTGAAGGTTTATTGTAACTTAACAAAAATTTTCTAAGTCCATAACGAGGTCAAGGTCATTTAAATCTTAGCGGAAGAATGAAAAGAATAGCTACCAACATGCATTGTTGGTATCTATTCTTTTCTTTCCTCCTAGAAAACCCCCTTAGTCCGTGTCAACTTTGATGTAAAGTTTTGTACAAAATTGTACATAATAAAGGACCCATGATTCAAGTCCTTCGTAATCCATAGAATCCGAAGTGCAACAGATTTTTGTACCGTCTGCTTTAACAGCTTCAAGTACTCCACTGATGCAATTCAGATTGCTATGATACGTTTTTATGTACCATAGTACTCTTTTGGCTTCAACAAAGTTGTGCACAGCACCAAAGATCATGAGGGATTCCATGGCAAATATAACCACAAGACTGCAGCACACCTTATATATACTGTCGGTCCAAGGCGGCGGCCTCCTATGGCGACCTGGTTAACCCAATGGAGGGCGTTGTCCTTTGCCATCAAGGTGATTGGTACGTATTTAAGGCTGTGAGGTGAGCATAGTCAGCCCATAACAATGAGCTCCTTGTACGAGTTATGTTTGCAGCGGATCTGCTCAGACAACCCTATGCTTCGGCAAATTAGGGAGGTGTCAGAGCCGCTGCCGCAAATCTTGCAAAGCGAGCTCATTACTGAGCACAAGAAACGTTGTATATTTAAAACCAAAATTTGGTTTCAATTGGCAGATGGCGAGAAAATATGTGCCCTATGTGACTGGGTACGTTTTCATTAACAGTATTGTTCTTTTCTATTTACAATATATTATTTTATTAAATATCATTAAACTATTTTTTTTTTTTTTAGGCTCTTCCTTCAGCCGAAGAGGGAGAACCGTTGCATAGGCAAATGATATACCGATTTGGAATCATAGGATACAAACTGGAAACACCAAGACCGCAAGAATTGTGCCAGCTGTGTGGATTCTTCCCATTTGCTAAATATCAAGTTAAATGTATGTGTTTATAAACATATATTATATGTTTATAAAGACATATCAATAAAAGAAATTAAATAGGGACGGGGAACAGAGCAGTTTGTGGTTTAACCACTTACTGCTCTGTTCCCCGTTCATAGGGTATCTTCAGATGACCTTGACCCACTTTTTAAGAACTCTATGGTGGGGGGAAATGCATATATATAAACCGTGGATTAAGTAAAAGACAACATTTTCCCTCATCAGCATGGAAACTTTCCGGATGTCTTACAATGTTCATTGCACTCCTGTACAACATGTTCATTTTATGTTAAATTTAATCCATTTTCTTCAAAATGTAAATTTTTTTGCAATTTCTGTTACTGGAGAAAGATGGGTAAATTTAACATTAGAAACTGTCATGGTTACAATCAACCCTTTAATAGATCCTAATTGGTTTTCAACAGTGGAATCATATATTGATACTATGGCTTTCGAACAAGGATATCATTATCTTTGGGTTGATGTTAGTTACATCAACTTTCAAAACGAAACAGATGATGATGATGGATATGATTCTGCCACATAAAAAATAGACATTAACGGAACTTCTTTCCCTGCCTTTTAGGAAAAAAGAGAGGAACAGTGTTAATTAATAACACTGTTCCTCTCTTTTTTCCGCTTAAAGTTAAATGACCTTGACCTAATTTTTATAGTTAAGAAATATACGAAGTAAAAAATAATAGAAAATGTACATTTTTTTAAGTTTTTGCGTTATAACTTTTACACCGTTGGTTATATCGAAAAATGTTAATGGACCTTTTTTGTTTGTCTTTTAATTCCGCTTAATTTGACTACCCGCACGATGGATTTGGAGCATTTTTGTTATATCCACTGCCATCGTGTACGGCGACGCAGTTCTAAAGTTGAACGGCGACGAAATCAAGTAACCGGTTTTGCCGGAGGGGGGAGGGGGGTTTCCGCGGGGAAGGGGGGGGGAGGGGGGGAGGGGGGGAGGGGGGGGGGAGGGGGGGAGGGGGGGAGGGGGGAGGGGGGGGAAGGGGGGGAGGGGGGGGAGGGGGGGGGATATAACAAAAAATGCTCCAAATCTATCGTGCGGGTAGTCAAATTAAGCGGAATTAAAAGACAAACAAAAAAGGTCCAGTAACATTTTTTGATTAAACCAACGGTATAAAAGTTATGACGCAAAAACTCAAAAATATTAATAAACAAGGCGAAAACTAAACTCACCATCAACAGAAATTAAAACATTTACAAAAACCCAAATGTTAAAAATAATAATTATTTAATAAAAGATACAACACAAAACTAAAATCTTAGGTTATTTAAAACTTTAACAAAATATTTAAGTCTCAAAAGTAGAGTTTTAAAATCAATCAATATATAAGTCAAACAAGTAAGTCTTTTGAAATTAAAATATCTAAGTCTAAAAAATAGGTCATTTAAAATAATTCTAAGTCCGAAAGTAGAACAATCAAAACTAGGTCAAGGTCATTTAAAAATTATAAAAAAAAGGGGGGTGGGGAAGCGTGGGGTCCCTACCTTATTCTACTACTTTATTTCTATACTACTTTATTATAACTTATGCTACCCCTTAAATGCTATCATGCATGCGGTTACGGTGTGATCATCACGTAAGCGAACTCACACACCTCACCGCCCTATCATATCTTAACCCCTACCTAACGTTCCCCCTATTCTATCTTATACTATGTAATATTACAGTTACGGTGTGATCATCACGTAAGCGAACTCACACACCTCCCTATAATATTACACCTAACTTAATATTACAGTTACGGTGTGATCATCACGTAAGCGAACTCACACACCTCACCGTAATATTAACCCTGACAATTAAACCACGCAGGAAATGGAAAGGTAGGTGGATTGCCATTGCGACCGACTATTATAGGAGGGCGCCTCTCCCACAATAGCCGAACGCAGTGTGTGCTTGACATAAGCCATCCCACACACCATGGCGAACATTACGTTACAGCATAACCCTCCACGTAAGCGGACCAGTTACACCTTCACCGTAATGCCAAAGAGAAACGTTGCGCGCTTGCTTATATCAGCGAGCTCGAGACTCGACCTCGCTAGCGAGCCTTGACTAGTAGGTCAACGTGTCGCTCTGCCGGGGCCGGTAGCCTTGGCCGGGTCGCTAGCCACCGCTCTCACAACTTCGTCTGGCCTACTTGGACCTGGTCGCTAGCCTCAGCTTTCACTACCTTGACTACAAGGTTGTTGTGTCTGCTGCCTATAAGAACCCCATTCGCCCGCCTTTTGTTATTCTGCCACTCGCCACCATCGCTGTTACTATCCATTCCCACGTTTTTTAACCATTTTTCCTATTTCATTATATTATTCATTTTATTATTCTTTTTATATCAACATGAACTCCTCTGCATCTTCTTCATCTACCCCCATTCTCCTGAGTCTGCTGCAGAAACCTCTGCAGCAGAAACCAACTACAATTCCGGTATCTATTGACCTTTCTTCTATTTCAACTGATTTTCTTCAAAAAAAACAAACTTCTCCCGTCCTCTCCTCCTCCATTAACGAAATAATAGCTGATGCTCTTAATGAAGATCAACCCCAATTATTTCAGAATCCCACACCAGTTACAGTAACATCAACGCCGCAAATTGAAGACATTCCGATCGCTCCAATTTGTGACGATATTTTAACTGAAGACTGGATGGAGTTGTGCGGACTGCACCCTTCTTCTACCCCCCAACAAATTCAACCCGCACCAATCAAAGAAACCCCCACCCCCCAAACAATTCATCCCGCACCAGTAAAGAACATCAGGCTAAAGGAATTAAAGAAAAACAAAAAATATAACCTGTACAGAATTGAAGAAAACAAAATTTATATCTACAACGAGGAGAGGACGAAAATTTATATCCTCACAACTCCAAAAACCAAACCACCACTTGTCCCAACAGATCCAAAATTTTTACTAGTAACAGCGGAGGGTGGAAAATTGAGAATAAATATATTAAATTAAACCTTATATTCCTTCCCCTCCTCAATCAAAGTCCACCCTGGTGGCAAAATCGGCCCTTCTAAGGGCCACCTAAGACTTTCAAATTTAGGCTTAAGTTAGGGCCTCAACCCTTGGTGACTACAAGCGGTTCATATACCTCTAAGTCCCAAAGGTTGAGTCAATAGCGGGGGGCTTTCGCTAAAGCCTCAACCCTTGGTGACTAACAAGTGGTCTGTGTACCACTAAGTCACAAAGGGTTGGACGCTAAAGCCTCAACCCTTGGTGACTAACAAGCGGTTCACATAACTCTAAGTCCCAAAGGTTGAGTCAATAGCGGGGAGCTTTCGCTAAAGCCTTAACGTTTGGTGACTAACAAGAGGTCCGTGTACCTCTAAGTCCCATAGGGGCTTTCACAAACCACCCCTTGTTAGTCACCAAGGGTTGAGGCTTAAACTTAAGCCTAAATTTGAAAGTCTTAGGTCGGCCCTTAGAAGGGCCTTTTTTTGCCACCAGGGTGGACTTTGGAGGTGGGAAAAGGTTTTACTCGGTAATATTTATGTTTAACTTGGCACCTTTTTTATTTATTATCAAGTGTCGAGGGTTAAGGGGAATAGGAATTTTTTTGGGAATGTCAATGACATAAATTTTGGTTTTTTCAGAATTAAAAATGAAAATAGAAGAAGATAAATGTCTTAGGATTTCATATTTTCGGTTAAGTTTCAGTTTTTTTAGATGAAATTTTTGCTGGGGTACGTTTGAAGATACAGGTGATATAGGTGGTTTGGTGCGAATTTTGGGTGGTTCGGTGCGAATTTTGGTGCCGGTAAGAATGTTTTTCCAAACTTGCTGAAAAGGTTTTCGAGCAATAGTGGTTGTAACATCATACCAATCACGATTGTTGTTCGATTGAATAATTCGTACCCCAAGCAGTTGAAGATAGGAAAACCAGTTATACCAAATCTCGGTATACTCGGAGCGGTTCATTGTGAAATTGAAGTAGGTGTTGTTAGGACGGTGGCAAAGGAAAGAATAACTTGTCGAGTGTAGAGTGTAGAGTGTGTTAAGCAATCAAGGACAGGTGTGCCGGGTGATGCAACAAGGACGACGACCTGTATTCGCCGGCCGGCCGCAAGCGAAAGTGCGGCGCAAGGTCAACCAGTTGTATTGCTAACTGGTCGGCAACAAGCGAAAGCATGCGAGGTCAAACCCGGCCCACTCGGTCTCGTTTATCTTTTAAAACTCGCATGATAGGGTTTGCAAACATATTAATTCAAATATGTTGTAAAAATTTTCTTACGATATTTTGTTACAAATCTTTTTAAGGCAAATGTTAAGAAACCATGTTTCTATTTTAATCGCAACTACAGTTTCGATTTCTTTAACTAAATATTATAGCTAAGTATTAAAGTAATATAATAAAGTAGCATCTTTAAAAATATTGTAACTTGTACAAAGTTAAATAAGTATTTTAAGCCAAATGTTAAAAACAATTGTTTAGTACTGAGATGTTCACCCTACAACACCTACGTTAGAACTAACACTACAAATCCAAAAATTGCGAGGAGTCTCTCATGGTGGTGGGGGGGAGGGCAGATGTTCCGAGCTGCACATGTCAAGGGAGGTTGCAACGCCGATACTGGCACATCAGTTTGCTAGTAGAACCGGCAGAGTAAACATCTAAATAAACATGAGTTCTGTTTTATATGTTTCTTTTATTAAAGATGGACTTTGCATTGAAACGCAAAGTTTTCCTATTGATGCAGATCCTATACAACAAATTTTAGTACATCCTCCAGAAAGTTATGATTCCATCTACATTTCAGTGCAAGAAACAAACGACCCCCCACCACCAACAACTCCTGATGCACAGTAGGACACGGCTACCACACGTCATTAAAGCTTCAGCTCTTTACCCGAGCACACATGGACTCTGAGCTTCAATATAATACTGTTTCTTCTACATCTACACCAACTTCCGAACAATTACCTACTACAAATGAAACTACTACAAGTCTACAAGTAAATGAAATTTCATCAACTGTTAGTTCTGATGCGCAAGCAATAATGTTATCATTAATTGGTTTCGACTAAAAATTCAACAATGGAAGAAGAAAGAAATTCGCTACTTTACAACTTGGTTTTTGTGAACCCGTCGAAATTTATTATTTGCCTACTTTCATTTTTATGTGGTTACAATTTTGGTTACCTTGTTCAGGAAATGCTAACAGATAAAAAGGAAGAACATTCGCTATATTTTAAAGTTTATGTTTATGTAATTGCATCTTTATTTGGATACTTTGTAGCAGGATATTTTCTTGTTAATTTGTCAATTCCATTTTTTTACATGGTATTTTAACAGACGTGAAAATCAACAAAACAACAGTTTGTAAAAAGAAACAAAAATTATCTTGCATTTTCGGATTTTCCGAAAATGCAAGATCTTTTTTAAAAACACCCCCCAAAAGACCTTGACACACTTCCGGCCATTTAAAATTTAAATACCCAGCACAGCAGGGCATTTAAACTTTAAATACCCACCAAAAACACGTCACAGCTACGTCACAGCTGATGACGTCACTTCCGGTCACGTGACCGGAAGTAGCTGTCAAAAAATTGACTGCCTGTCAAAGTTTGATTGGGCCAGCAGCCCCACTATTGCACTACTGGTGTCTATTTAAAATTAACGATTTAGAATACCAAATATTTTTCCCAGGTAGGCTAATTGAAATTATTCACTTTGTATTTTTGCTTTTACAGATTAGGTCATTTATGGGTTGCCATTGCAATAGCTATATACTTTACAAAGAGGATAAAGAAGTGGAACTTTCGCGGTATATTATTTTTCTAATAAAAACTCAATTACAACTTGGTAACTAGCTTGATCGGCTCAACCTCCCCGCTGAGGATATCGGGAACTTTTATAATCGAAGTTGTCCAAAGTTGACAGCAATATTGGAAAAGTAAAATAATTTCGGGTATGTAAACTTTATTGGTTTGTAGATGTTATCTCTTGACGCTTTAGTAGAATCCTTCTTCCCGTTTTATTACAAACAATCGAGAATTTGAAAATTAAAATTATGTAAAGTTAAAATTATTTTATTGAGGTTAACCAAGCACTATTTATTACATATTCGTGCTTCTATTTTAAAATAATTTAAAACAGAGTTAAAAAACTAAATTTAAAGTTAAATAACCGAGAAACCGGCCAGCCGATCGTCATCAAGGCGTTTAGGATGTTTAATTTAAAAAACTTCCAATCTCTCAGAGTTTTCCTTTTTAAAATTTCAAAATCTATAAAAATATCTGATTTCTCGATTTAAAAAAAAAAGAATAATAGTTTAATTGAATGTTATGTACCATTTTTGTTAGAGTGAGCAGCCTGAATTAAGAAAATGAATCAATAAGTCACTAAAGAATCACTATACCATGTTTGGCACATGGACGTCAAATAAAAATTAATTGATAGTTACGATGTCGAGGCAAATGGTGTGGCGCAGTCCGCCCTATAAGACTAATGTTAGTTTTAGTGTTGGGCTTACGGTGGCCGGGGCCACGTCATTTGATGCCTCCTGTAACTCAAGCAGAGGGTTGAGGGACGTCACCTCATGAATTCAGTGACAAGAATTGCTGGTATTTCCATTGCCACTAATTAGATTCATTTAGCGTCCATACGCGTTCCTGGATTCGTAAACCAAAAACTTATCGGAAACATGTAATAGGTTTCGGAGGAGATGACCCGTTCTTCTTAAGAGATTAGACCTATTAAGTCACAGTAAATTAAGCCAATTAGTTAGTTGATATTTCATGTTAAATCCCTAGATACAGATCCTAGGGTGCACGTAAAGTGCATCACGTTTTCATGCCATTTCTTTCGGTGAGTTATCTGTGATTAAGCAAAAGTTATTTTGGTAATTTTTGGATGGTTGTAATGATAATTTTTTTGAAATTAACATTCCTGCAATGATATCAATAATGGAGTAACCAATCAATAAGGCAATGCTGAAGTTAGTTACTGGTGTGGGGAATGAGTAAAGTACAATATTGTCTCACGAGTAAAAATGTTGGCGCCCGAGTTTTCGAGATTAGACAATGTGCTTTTCTCTCGAAATACACACAAATGATACCCATTTTGTTTCGATTTGAAATTAGTGCCTGCCAGGTAGCATTCGAGGAGCTGCAACCATTCCAGCGATTAGCTGATTTTTGCTACATTCTTACACGCTTATTCGTAGACGTTCTAACAGCTGATTGTTGTTTATGTTAGTTATTCTTCTGTGACTATTCTTGCCACCCAATCAGCTGGTAGCGCCTGCAATCTGTTGAACCATAATTATTGTATAATTATCTGCCATGCATAATTGCATGGCTGTGCAGAAATTTTAAGGCGATATTTTAATAATTGATTTCAATGTTATTCTTAAGGGGTTTGTTGTCTCCCGCCGGAAGACAAAGTAATCACTTACTCCCACTGGGAGACAAAATATTTTACTCAATCATTAAAAGGAGTAAAACGCGTCTAAATAAAGCAGGTGGGGGAAAATTTGTAACTGCTGGAGTTGTTGGTTGTTGGAAGAATGGTGAGAAAGGTTGTTGGAAATAGCCAAATATGGACCAGGGTGGAACATTATGGATCAATGTGGATGTGTGTGGTACAATAAGGCAATCCTGTATTATCAGGAAGGATTGACCAGAGCAACTATTACAACTATGAAATGAATAGGATAATTTAACTAGGTGGAAGGTTTACCCTGAGGCCGATCGTACCCATTGCCATATGGTCACCTAAGCCAGCTTTGATGAACAATAATTAAGTAATTAATTCCATGTACAACCTTATTAAAACGCCAGAAGGCCCTACCTGGCATGTGACTGGGAATCACTGTCTGAAATTAAGCATAACTGTCCAATGGGTGATAACTATGATTCTCAATAAAGGTTTTAATTAACTATTGAGCTAAGTAATTTACTTTTGGCAAGATAATAAGACAAGCAATTTTCCCTGATGAAACTACATTTGTATTAAATTGAAGGTATCGCCTCTGGAGAGGCGAAAACCACAGAAATTCACATCTTACAAAATCCCCAACTAGAATTTTTCCCCCCGGCACCCCAAACTAAGCCAAACTAGAACATTTTAGGTTGATATCGACTAATTTAATAAAAACCCCCTAATTCTTAGCATTAATACTTATCGCTGGTAGCTGGGTATGAAGGTTGTAAGTTACGCAGATGCTGCCGGCGGAGTGGGAGGAAGCCAGGTAGGCGTTCCAAAAACTTAATTTCCCTCTGACTTTCTCGAACTTTCAGATGGACTAGCCTCTGTTCAGGCTTTGTGGCCAGTACCTGGTTTGGCGCTATATATATAAAAGTGACGCGCACGGCACAACCACGCCCCCTTCGGCCAAAAAGATTGCGCTGGGACTTGGTGGGGTGGTAAGGTCATCGTTGGTTCCAGAGGGTTAGTTGGGGTTGATTCCCTAAAACAACCAAAATTTGGTCTGCAAGGTTGCAGCGCCTACCCACACTTGACACCAGAAAAATTCGGATTGCGGGCTCTTGAAAAAGCGAATCACGGCGGTGTTGAAGTTGCAAGAACCGATTGGTGTCTTTGGGGTTCCGGCTCATCTCCACTCAGAATAGGTGGAACCTGAGGGCTCCCAACGCGCTGGCACCTCCGCCTGAGACTTTTGATTCTCCTTCAGTTGAAGGTTGCGAGCTGTTTGGTCAGCGATCGGGCTCCTCCCCCCCCAGCGGAAAAATTTGATGCTTGAGGCCTCAAGGACTCCACACTTGGTTTCTGCCCTACTCGAAGAACTCAATTTGAATAAAGGGGGGATAACTGCACGCACAATTTTTTTTTATTTTTTTTTAATTTTTTTATTCTTTATTTTTGGTTTAATATTTAGGCCTTATATTTTGTTTTCATCTGAGATTTGGTATAAACTGAAGTCTTGTGTTGTTTTTCTCAGAATTGTTGCAATCATAGCAATCATAGCAATTGTTGCAATACTCTTGTAGGCTGCTGCAAGATGCAAGCTGGCGATGGTGATTATTGGTGAGTCTTGGTGAAGCTGGTTGTTACGGAAGATGGCTGTTGTTAAGGCTGGTTATTTCAGGTGGTGATTGTTGCTGAAGATCGAAGTTAACTGAAGATGTCTGGTGAAGTTCGGAGTTGACTGAAGATGTCTATTGTTGAAGGTGGTTGTAGTTGAAGCTATTTCAGGATTTGACTGCTGCTGAAGTTCGGAGTTGACTGAAGATGTCTATTGTTGAAGGTGGTGGTAGTTGAAGCTATTTCAGGATATGACTGCTGCTGAAGTTCGGAGTTGACTGAAGATGTCTATTGTTGAAGGTGGTTGTAGTTGAAGCTATTTCAGGATTTGACTGCTGCTGAAGTTCGGAGTTGACTGAAGATGTCTATTGTTGAAGGTGGTGGTAGTTGAAGCTATTTCAGGATTTGACTGCTGCTGAAGTTCGGAGTTGACTGAAGTTGTCTATTGTTGAAGGTGGTTGTAGTTGAGGCTATTTCAGGATTTGACTGCTTGTGGCTTTTGATTCAATGTGGTGAATTGACTCTTTTCAAGGTGATTGCAAGCTGGCCTTTTTTTTTTTTGATTGTGCAGTTATTTGGTAATGACTAGTTTGTAAATAGGGACTGACTTTATAAAAAAATGCTTGTGAAACCGAAGTGTTGGTCCTGACTATATTATGTAAGATTTACCCCAAAATTAGTGCAGGGTAGACCGATCGCTGACAATACGACATTTTGGGTGATCAGTCCGGCGAGACTGACCGATGTGGACTCGAAGATACCACACCAGGTGCCATGGAACCCAACCCATATCTGAAGTGGAGGAAACCAATTTTTGCAGCAATTCCCTAAAAGAATGTTAGTAACTATACAAATATAAAGGTAGTGGTGTACATGGAAACATAAAATGAAGGAAAATTTAAGGATTTGGCGCATTTGAAAAAATTGGCCATTTAAATTTTACGCACGAGAAGCGCTTTGCCCTAACCCAGAAATGCACTTGGAGATTAAATATTCAAATTATTTTTCTTTGAATACCCCCTTTTCAGCTTATAAACTACCATCCTTTCCATATTACTTAACCTTTTATGTAAAACTAAAAGATATTGGCTTGTCCTGATGATTGATACTACCTAGACATTCTTCCTGATGTGCCCTACACTAACTACACACTTATGACTAGATTGATTTGCATGGTCGACCATAAAAGAAGGCTAGAAATGAGGAGAATAGGAAAGAAAAAGAGAGAATCTACTAAGTGTCACTCGGTGCTCGACAAATTGTAGCTAGCAACTTGTCGTTGCAGGATACCCTGCGCATGGGCCCTCACTGGTTGACCATAAAAGATAAAAAAATTAAAATAAAATTAAGGTCAAACAGTAAAGTTATATTATATTAAAAAAAAATTTGTTTTAAAGGAAAAACCCAAACGCAAACGTATCTCCGTGCAACGAAGAAGGGAGGGTTTACCTGAATATGAGCTGAGAGGAAAAGTGTAGGTTCACCCATCCAGAGGAAGATGAAACCTTAGACTCACTTCCCCCGCTCATACCAGGGAAGAGAAGGAGAAGAGTAGAAAAAAGCTTAACCTATTATCACTAGGTGCATATGTGCAATGGGCAACGATCTTTTTCAGGGTGTAACCTTAGGTAGTGAATGAAATTTAATTTATGTTGCTGGCTGAAAAAATCTTTTGAGCTGTGGAAGCGTGCTGAGCCCATAACCCAGAGGTCCGTGGATCGTAACCACGCTCTGCTACCAATTTGTAACTGCTGGAGTTGTTGGTTGTTGGAAGAATGGTGAGAAAGGTTGTTGGAAATAGCCAAATATGGACCAGGGTGGAACATTATGGATCAATGTGGATGTGTGTGGTACAATAAGGTAATCCTGTATTATCAGGAAGGATTGACCAGAGCAACTATTACAACTATGAAATGAATAGGATAATTTAACTAGGTGGAAGGTTTACCCTGAGGCCGATCGTACCCATTGCCATATGGTCACCTAAGCCAGCTTTGATGAACAATAATTAAGTAATTAATTCCATGTACAACCTTATTAAACGCCAGAAGGGCCTACCTGGCATGTGACTGGGAATCACTGTCTGAAATTAAGCATAACTGTCCAATGGGTGATAACTATGATTCTCAATAAAGGTTTTAATTAACTATTGAGCTAAGTAATTTACTTTTGGCAAGATAATAAGACAAGCAATTTTCCCTGATGAAACTACATTTGTATTAAATTGAAGGTATCGCCTCTGGAGAGGCGAAAACCACAGAAATTCACATCTTACAAAATCCCCAACTAGAATTTTTCCCCCCGGCACCCCAAACTAAGCCAAACTAGAACATTTTAGGTTGATATCGACTAATTTAATAAAAACCCCCTAATTCTTAGCATTAATACTTATCGCTGGTAGCTGGGTATGAAGGTTGTAAGTTACGCAGATGCTGCCGGCGGAGTGGGAGGAAGCCAGGTAGGCGTTCCAAAAACTTAATTTCCCTCTGACTTTCTCGAACTTTCAGATGGACTAGCCTCTGTTCAGGCTTTGTGGCCAGTACCTGGTTTGGCGCTATATATATAAAAGTGACGCGCACGGCACAAACTGTTTACGTCGTTAGAATTTTATCAGCAATTACGCAAAGTGTTCAGTCAGTGTTACTATGAATTTATTTTTACCTATAATATAGATTAAGGAAAAGTATAGGGAATGACCCAACTATTTTACTCACCCCCCCCCAATTTTAAATTACATGTGAACAATGAACGATGTATTAAAGTATATCATAAAAAAGGTTTAATTGAAGGCGTTATTCATTCCTTGACTGAAGAGTTTTGCTGTGCTGTTAATGCTTATAAGTTTTAATCTCAACAACATTTTGCTATATTGAAAATCGAAACGATCCCAGTAAGCGGAAGTAAGTTTTGACACAGTTCCATACCAGCGCAATAGTGGAACAGATGTTTTCAGCCTGCAGATTGGAGTTTTGAATATTGAGCCCTTCCTTCCCTATAACTTGTTGGTCGCTCAACGAACTTATGTTGACGAATTTGAAGTGATCGAAAATAGTTTTTGTTTGTGATTAGGATTGTTCATGGGTAGTTAAACAACTTGTACCTAAATTTGTTAATTAAAATAAAAATTTTAGCTGAATATTTTAGTTTAATTGCTTGAATAACTTATTAATTAACTACACTCACTACATTAGCTAACTAGTTTCACTTCATTAATTCAGTCTCACACGTGCTTAATTTAGTGTCAATTGCAAGCCGTTATATTGTTGAAATTAAGGTCACGTAGAAGCATAAACATAAAACTCCGTTAGAACAGAACGTCATAAATAAAGATTGTATCAAGAATTCCAAATACGATCTAACGTTGTAACATCCATTGACGTAACAAAACATTTTTAACAGCAATTTTTTATTTCTCTTCGCCGTCAAACGATATTTTTATTAAGGCTCTAACAAGGGCTAACTTTAATCTTCTATACTATTATAACGAAGAGGTGGTTTCTGTATGTATGTAAAATGTGTGTATGTATGGGACAAGTAAACTCGAAAAATACTGAGACGACTGGGTTGAAATTTCACACAGAGGTAGATCTTGAACCTGGGAAAAATATAGGCCCATTTACTTCCTTAAAATCCCCTCGGGCTACGTCCCGTGAACGTCCTTAGCTTCAATGTTTACATTTTATAAGGGTGTAAACCAGGCACGGCCCTAGGGACTTTACCGCCCTGGGCGAAATCGGCGGCCGCCGCCCCCTCCCCCATATATATCTAGAAGCGTACCCAGGGGGGATATCAGGATATATCCCCCCGAAATTTTTTGGAATTTTGGAAAAATTTTGAGAAGAATAATATCTCGTTCATAATGAAGTGGTGGTATCACTAAACTTGCCGTAAAATTAACAGAGAACACTCTACAAGAATTACTCACTAAACTTTTATAAGGTTTGTAAATAGTTATAGTCTTTTAGTTTAAAGATTATTGATTGGTATGGGGATTGAATACTGGATTATTAGGGTATTTTTACCTATTGCGGTTATCGTGAGTAATAGGCGAGAGTAGGCCTATGGCAAGCAAGCAAAAACTCCTGATAACAACAGTGGTAATTAATGGTGTCCGCTATCTTGCCGTCATCGCCATCGTCGACACATGTGGCAAAAGACTCATCATATGTATTACGTGAAATATTCATGGTAAAAAAATCACGATGTTAAAATGAGGCATACAAACATTGTCGTCTTCTCAAGGCCGTGTACTTAACACTACTCGTCTGTCGGACAATCTCGTAGCAGCAGCGCGGCAGGCAGACGAATCTCGTCTGCCTACGTCGCGTGAAAATCCCGCAAGTCTCGCCGTCAAATCTAGGCACAATTGTGATAAGTTTACGATGCTTACGAGGACTTACGATTAAAGCTTTGCGGTTGCGTTCTGGGTTCTGGGACTTGAGAAACACTGCACAAGTAAGAAAACAGCATTTTCTAATTCTATTCATCAACCTCGGACGGATAATGTAGGATCCGCATACTTCAGGTCCGGAAGGTCCGAGGCGTGCAATATGTGAGATATAATTTTTACTTTGAAATTAACAGAAAAAATCTTCTTTACCGAGGTTAACAACGTATAATTCATGAATACTTTCTCATTTGTCCTTTAGTGTTAGGCCTATTTCATAAAAATATTTTATTTTTATTGTGAAAAAACATTTTTCTAAAATTCCAAAGTGATCTAAAATTTTCAGAATCTAATCTGCGAGCAGCCTCAAATTAGCTCAAATTTCGGGAATTATTCTGTTTGTTGTTATGCCTCTAGATTGCCTAAAAACGCGAATTTTCAGATGTAATTTATGACGCCCCGAGTAGGTTATACTGTAGTGCATCATTTATTTCGTGGTATAAATTCAAATAGCTTTTGCTTTAGATTTAAACTATTTAAAGGCTTTGGCAAATGTAATTATTATTGCTACCACAATAATAAACACAACGTCGGGGGAGAAGAGGGGCACAAGGTCACACCCGACTTCCAACCGCTGCGCTGTTGCTTTGACGCTGTCAGCGGTGGCGACGGTTGTTCGATAGGCCTACAAGCCGAGTGGTTTGTTTTTATATTTGGACTTGAATAATTGTAAATCGATGCTTACATTGCCGTATATTTTCTTAGGCTTGTTCTTTGAGTAAATTGTGATACAGAAAATTTTACTCTTCACATTAATATCATAAATTTATTATTTTATTCATATTTTAAAATGTGCCGTTCCCTAAAAATTTGCCGCTCCCAAAAATCTGCCGCCCTGGGCGGCCGCCCGGCCCGCCCACCCCTGGGGCCGGCCCTGGTGTAAACAATCAAATGTAACAGAAATGTAAACAGCTGTGGATACTACAATTTGACAGTTCAAATAGCAGAAGTAAGATCAGCTGCAATTTTTATCGTGAGCGAACCCGCGGGCAACTGCTAGTCTATTATAACTATATGATTATAAAAACAAACAAATTTCGCTCATACATTGAAATTACCAAGATAACATATTTTCAAGAGTGGTTAGCGAACAAAAACAGCTTTTATATTCAGTCAGATCTCGCCAATCCGGGGTCTGATGGTCCGGCGCGCTCAATAATCCTGCATCATCTGTCCAAAGGGGTTTCCCGGGATGCTTGGAAGAGCTCGGGCGCATGGGTCTTTCTCATATTTTTATATTTTTTTCATAAAAATGACATAGGAAAAGACAAAAAACACAAATTAAGGGCTGACTACCTGTAATTTTGCTTTCGACTCTAATTTAGCAATATTTCAGCTATTCTCGGATGTTAAAAAATTAGACGGTACTCTGTACTGTAATTTGGCACTTTCATTACCCGGCATTTCCAAAGCCCCGCATGCGCCGGATCAACAAGCGTCTTTTTATCCATGGGAAGAAGCTTAGAACTTGAGGGATCAAAATGAAATCTACAACTAACTGTTTCAACCATCTGGCTCGCTTTCCACTTGTCGACTGTTTAGTAATTCGTGACCAGAGAAACTTTGTACGTAGCCCGATTGTTATGTGATCCTCTGAACGTCTCGGGTTTCTAAAAGGCCCATTTTTCTGGTACTGATAAACGATTTTGTAAAATTAAAACTTTAAATTTCATTGGTCAAATTAATTTTTTACACAAGACCTTTAAAAAATAAAATACTATATTGAATTGAGTTATAAAAACGGATAATTGGTCGTCGTCTATAGTTCTGTATATTTATTCGTAAGAAGTATCGCGATATTATTCTCCTTAAAGATTAGGTGTGTTGATATTTTTAAGCTTTTCTGTGAGGATCGATTGAGTAAACGCAAGTTATAATTTCTTCTGACAAATCAAATTAGCTTGTCCTCTCTCAATATTGGCTCGTGTTGATAGATTGTTTTTCCGCTTTCTCGTTTTTTTTATCATCCCTAAAAAACTACATGAAATAGGGTATAAGAATTTTTACATTTATTTTGCTTGGTAGACCTAACTAGTAATTTAATTTATGTCGATTTTTTAAAATAATTATGGCAATAGAGGAAGTAAAAAATACTCGGTTGAAATTAAACTAGGATTAACAGTGTCAAGGACTAATACATTCCGGAGGAACAGAAACATTTACCAATTAAAAGATTTTATCAGGTTTTCCTAGAGTATCGGATACCTTGATGGCTGTTCGAGGCTTTATTGAACATTCCACTGTTGGACGCTCTTTGTCCAAAATAACGAAGTAAACAACGCAAAGAAATTACAAATTAAAACAACAAATCATTTTTGATCTTACAAACTAATAATATTCAAATTCATGCGTTTTCATATTATATTTTACAACTATTGGGATACATGTATCCGCCTTAAGTTTCGATTTCTTAAAAAAAAAAATAAACTTGTCTACTCAGAATGTCCTAACTACTGTAATTTTGGGTGTTTGGCTATAATGTGGTATATTTAGTTGTAATATCTCCACAGACCCTCAGAAACTAGATTCATTAGTCCCCATGCTGTTCTAAGGGATAACATAATTGTAAGGCTTATGGTACTTATTCATAAATGTTATTTACTTATTCAAATATTGATTGATATCATCAAATCCCGATCAAAATGCATTTCTTATTCGGATCTGCCCTTACATAGTTGTCAATTTGCATCTTCATGTTACATCAGTTTGCATTACTAAATAGATACATTCATACATAAATGCATCAGATCCATTCACATTAATTTCCTCTTTTCATATTGCAAGCTGCAGCAATCCTGAGTATCGGTATTTATTTCTTATTTCCCATAAAATCATCAAGGGAATACATACAATATAAAATGTTATGCCTGCTTATTTTGGACTGGATGACTGGATCTATCCGGCATTTATACGCTTATTTTGCAACGAGTATTTGGTTCATCTTGTTCATCGTTGTTGACTCAAGAGATTTTTAGAAATCAGTTTTATCCTCGTTAAGGGAATTTTTTCATTCGTTAATCGGGTTCCCATTTTAGTCCCGTTATTATTGTTAATCGCTTGCAGGGAATGTTTATAATTTGAATTTGAAGTACTTTTAGCCGGATCAATTACATTGTTCTTTCAAGTTAACAGAGTGACACTCGAAAGCTGCAAGAGAACACTTGCCTCGCTCTTGCTGATATTAGCTAATACTCTTATCTTTGCTCTACACCTGACCCGGTGTTAAATATCGAGTTCAAAAATTTTGAGAATTGGCGTAAAAATATCGTGTTGCTTATTTTATGAGCTTAAATCTTTTTGGTAGGGGTGTGCGAGTATTATTGATTTTTGAAGTCGAGTCGAGTTTTAAAAAATACCTGCGAGTTTCGAGTTTTTTTCGAGTCGAGTATTTTGAATAGTATAACTAGTATAAGTCAATAGTTATCATGGTTATTATTGATCACATAAAATGCAATATTTTTTATTTACTAAACTGGGTTGTTTTCCTAAGCATTAAAAGCAAACCTGTTTTCAAATGAAAATAAACAAGAATTCAGGCCATCTTTAACATAACTTTATATCATTACTCTTACTCATTATTAAACTTTCAGCCTCAGGAGGTTGAAGCCAAGCTACATCTGCGCTTGTTGCTTTAAAAAAGAGGTTTTTTTAGCATATTGTTATAGGTTTAAAAATAAAAGGTAAACCAGTCTCAATGAGCATGAGTAAGAAAATATATCAAATTATAGAAAGGAAAAAGACAAGACTAAATTTATTGAATAATAACTCAAAAACCACTTTAATACAAGAAAAATAACAAACGTTTTATGGTGGCTGGTCATGAGTGGTGTTGACTGTGTGAAAAACAACCGTAAAATACGATCGCACGTACCAAATCTGTAAACAATTCCGTAAACGGCGGGAGTAACTACTCGACTCGAACTTCCGAGTATTTTTTAAAACTTCGAGTCGAGTCGAGTAGTGTAAACTCGGCTCGAAAAAGCTCGATAATCGAGTACTCGCACACCCCTACTTTATGGTCCTGTTTATGAATTGAAAAACAGTATTTATAAAAATCATTAGTCCCTTAGCTGAAAATGTTACTCGTTAAAATGCGTTGAATGAAAAAGCATTGAATATATAGAAATGAAAGTAAGTGAGCAGAAATAAGTTTTTATAAACACCTTGGCTTCACCATGTTCCTTTAGGTATAGCTACTTATATAAATATTACCTATTTATATTACATAAGGCATATATAAATAGGTATAGATACTTATATAAATCTAAATTCGATTCCACATTCGCCTTTCAGTATGGTTTTCATAAACCTTGTATTTCAAATTAAATCTAATGGGTTGTACATTTTTTAATTAACATTTTTCATGGGTTATACTACCAATATAAAATTATATCAGACAATGATTTTACGTTCACATGATACGGATTTAGCAAACAAATACACTCAACAAGGGTATTAGAATAGCCATCTCCTATAAGGCCTGAAGCAGAGATGAAAAAATTGCTTCATCTGTGCCTGAACTGAAACGTGAACGTGGAGTAGCAGACATAACTGTCAAAATAATATTTCGAAAAAACATACATGGTTTGCTTGTTTTATTTAATTACTTTAATTTACTTTAGATTTTTAAAGTAATTCGATTAAATTAAATCTTAGTGAGTACCTACTGCAATCGAATATGACATGACGGGAAGGGGGAGTCTGTCCTAGGGCGAAGCTATGGAGCTAACGAGACAAACTCTGTAACCAGATTTGTCCTCGTTTGCCATGTAAATGAATCTCACTTGAACGTTGCTTCTCCGCGTTCTTGCAAAATGAAAAATATTTCCAAAAGTTGATTTTAGACTTAGAAATCAAAATGTAATTTAAATTAGGATTTTCTATAATGTTTCTTGGCTTGGCTTAGAATGAAAGCTGTTTGCAAAATCTGCAAAATCTGCAAGTGTCTTTTACGACCAGTAGCTATACGATTTCTTTCAGCTACCTTGTTTATCATTTAGTATTTCGGTTTCTTCAAGATGATGGCTGGAGCACAGCAGGGATTTCCGGGGAGTTTTAGGATTTAATTAGGGAGATTTACTAAGCATCTGTGCAAAATTCAACTTGGTCAGAATTTGTTAGGTAGAGTTTCCTAAAATTCCTAGACTATACGTAGACGTGTGTAAGTAGATTTATTAAAATTAAGATCGGGCCATAAAAATTAAGTGTCTTTTACGACCAGCAGCTATACGATATCTTTCAGCTACCTACTGTTTATCATTTAGGGAGATTTACTAAACTTCTGCCCAAAAATTCAACTTGGTCAGGATTTGTTACGTACATTTTCCTAAAATTCCTAGACTATACGTAGAAGCGTGTGAATGGCCCAGATGTATTGTGCTTACGGGTACACATATCTAGATTGACATATAGACACATAGGTAATTTAAAATAAAATTCAACGAATGGTGTTTTTGGTATATGAGAATCTCAAAACGATAAGCTATGATGATCTCGGTCTTGGCTGTACAATGAGACATACGGTAATAGCTTCTTCCCTACAGCGTAAATTCGCTTAAAGCGCGTAGCCGTAGGAGAAAAGACAGTGGATCACCAAGAGAATGTAATATAAAGTTGTCTCCGTCGCAACTTAGAGGCATTTGACAGATCTTGCCGCCCATACCAATGACTCGGGCAGTCTCTCGGAAACTCAGAGTAGTGTTTAAGACAGTAGATCGATATAAAATTACAACTCCTAAAATGGATACCACCAAACTTAACCCAAACTTAACCTACCTGTAACCTACTTGATTACGATTGGTGATGAGCTAAGGTGTATGTATATTTGTTATATCAGTAATAACTATTACGTAAAAATAACCTACCATTTAAACTTTTATTTAACAACAGTTATTACTATTAACATACATTTTATTTGGACAACGTTCCAGTTCAGGAATTGTCAAGTAATTAAATTTTGCCGATTATGTTTACTTATGAATAAGGGATAAAAGGGTTACATCGAATTAATAATAGTTATTTGTGTGTTGAGTGAGTAGAGTACAATGTGTAGAGTAAATGCGAGGGCGAACATTTTCACGAGGGAAACAATGTGCTTTACTCTTGAAATACACAACACATTTTTCCCTCGCCTGCAATTATAAATATTCCGACAAAAACAAATTAATTTTATCAACTTAGTTGGTAATAAATATATCCATTTAGTTTCGTTCCGCTAATAGCGCCTGCGTCCGGGTAGCTGCAACAATGCATGCATCAGCAATCAGCTGATTGTTGCATCGTTCTTAATTATTAATTTGAGACGTTCTCACAGCTGATTGTTGTTAATGTTAATCGTATTTGATTATTCCTACCATTAACTCAGCTGTTAGCGCCTGTATTAGTTACTAGGTTATTTGAAAATGTGCATGAAAATATGAAGGCGCTCTAATTGCTGAGTAATTGATTTTAATGTTATTCTCATAGGTTTACTTTGTCTCCTGCTGGGAGGTAAAGTAATCACTTCAATTCCGCTGAGAGACTAATTATTATTTTTACTCATCCATTACAAGGAGTAAAAAGCGTCTAAACGTAGCAGGGGGAACATGTTTTTTATCATGCCAAAATTTATAATTAGCATATTTTTCTAAGAAATTTACAGGGCCATTGTGCGTTGTCAAGTAAAAAGAAGTGCAAAGAAATGTCGCTTGCCTTTTTGATCCATCAGTAACTGCGGCAAAATTTTGTCAAAAACTGTTATTTTTTAATAACAGACTTTTGGAAAAGGTTCCATCTGACAACAGCTACTTTCAAATAACAGTCGACTAATTATAGGTCGAATAAAATAACAAAGCCCTGACTAATGTTAATTTCAACATTGGGTATAAGGACTGTTTGGGCCACGTTATTTGATTCGGAATTTACAATTATGTTGGAGTTGTGTTAAGATACACTCCTGGCGTAACGTTAATCAAAGGTAATTCGATAAAGGGCTAAAAGCCGCCACTTAGACCTGGCTTGGAACTGAGGCCTGTTGGCGTCTCGGGACACTTATGACAGTTATGAGAAACCACTACAAGGAAGGGTTCTTGTTTAAATTATTTTTGGCTTCACTAACCTTATCTCCAGTTGTGTTCTAACGAATTCAGTCGTCAAAGTAAAAAACACAGCATATACGCAGGGTACAATTAATGTTAATCGAAATTTGTCGTACATTCCCAGAAGGTAATAATGTTTGTTTGAAAAATACACTAAGCACATGAAATATAAAATAACTAAACCGTTTAAAATAATTAGCAAGCAGGCAAATGTCACTGGACTCTCGTCACTGTTACTGTGTTGTAATTTATGGCATTTTATGACGTAATGTGTTTAATGTGTTTTCTTTTACAAATACGACGAAGCTCATTGAATGAAATAAAGTTGTATAACTTTAGTAAATGACAAAGTGTTAACCGATACTGGTGTTGACCAGTGTCGACGGTTATCAATTGTAACAGGTTAACACATCTTTTGACGTTCGCAGTTTCTATGACAACTTTAAATGTGAAGTTGTCGTAGAAACTGCGAACGTCAATTACAGTTGATAACCGTTTCCGGGAGGCTTCAACATTGAGAAATAGAAGAATATGTTCTAATGTTCTAAACCAGAGCTCTACCAAACGGGAATTACCTGTGGTCCAGTTATAACCTTGAACTTTAATTGGGCTACAGTAGCAGCGTAGTCTTTTATTTTAACAGAGAGAGAGAGACTTGAACTCAGTCAACTTACCCATTTTCTCTTGAGTAAGAAATTCATATTGTATTCCCTAAAGGACGCACCGACAAAGCCACCTTGTCGAAAGAGATTCCATTTCTCTGTGTCACAATGTATTGTCACAACATTAGTCTTATCCAATCTTGTCACATGCTATTTATTAATTTACTAGTGGTATGTGATTTAAGTGTTATACTGTAAACCTGAATCCTGTAACAAAATGGATGTAAAATATTGTAAATATAATCAAAAGTAAATAAACTTTCCAATCATGATAAATTTTTTCGGTATAAAAAACATATATATTTAGAGACTGATTTAAAAATCATCTAACTTATATCACCATTGCTTCTAAAATAGATGAGAGTGGTCCTTTTAAAAAACTTTTCTCTTTTAATATTTATATTTTCATTACATAGGTTTTATATAATTTTAGACAAGTCTACAAGTAAACTTACTTACAAAAAAAATACTTATACGTTTACTATTACAAAAACTGACCAGCTCATCAGATAACAGCTTTATCAACGAATCTAAAAATTTCAAATTAAGGCAAAAGTATTTTAGTTGGGTGGAAGGTACATTAGGTTTAAAATACATAAAAGCAGTAGTTATAAGAGTACCGATTTTCAAAAGTAACAAAAAGAATGAAAATGTTCCTGCTTTTAACGTAAAGTAGGAGGGAAGAAGAGAGTTGTAGTTTAGCGAGCCGCTTGCATATTAATGATGAATATTGACGACTGCGACACCGCGGGACTGCTGAGTCTTTAACTGCAGATTAAATCATCAAGGCATAAAGGAGAATTATTGCACTCTCCATTCCAGATGTTATGGTTTATGTGAAAATGCAGCCTAAAATCTTTATGAATTTACTTTTGCAGTAAAAAAGTCGGATCTTTTCCGTTATGTGTCAGCAATCCTAAAATATTTTCTATAACGTTTTAATGAAACAAATATCTCATACCATTATTCTGGAGGCCAGTAGGCGACAATATCACTGATAATTTGTTGAAATAAGTCTTTATTCTAATTCCGCCGACGCCACAAACATTCACACAAATATGAGTCAATCATTGAGCGCCAAGTACTGCACTGAACTTTATTCCGATGTTTTGCAAGCCGCCAGTTACTTTCTACGTTTGTGTGTGGGCACCGTAGCTTTAGGTTAGGTTAGGTTAGGTGTGGTTTGGTTAACCTAAAAAGTTAAATCAAAAACTTAATCTAACCACTAAAAAAACTACTACTAAAAACTAACCTAACCTAACCTAAGTACTAAAAATACTAATTCGACCATTACAAAGTGGATTCCGCTATCTTTCGCGTCAATATAAACCAATAGAAAATATTTTAAAATTGCTGACTCATAAAGGAAAAGATCCAACAAATCAAAGGTCGTTCACAAAACTTAACTTGTGAACAAGGAAAAATATTTCATGAATTGAATATTTTTATTTAAATTTTTAAAATAAAAATTTTAATTAATCAAGTATTTCTTGAAGCATATAAAACTGACTTGAAATTTTTTTGAAAAAGACATTTTTATTTTAATATCATATTTTTTTAGGGAGTAGTCTTTCAGAAGGAACTAGCTTAAGAATGGCAATTTACTAGCCTAGGAACAGCTTAGGCCATAATATCAATAATATTTCTTGAGGTCCATAATTTTCCAAATAAAAAAAGTTTTAACTTACGTCCTGTCTTTAACAGTTTTCGAGATATCAGCGTTGTAACACGCAGCGACCTCCGCCATCTTTGCCCCCCTCCCCCCCAACTTATCGGCCACCGGGACAGTGACGACATGCGGTTCTGGCATCACCAAGATCCATACAGGGTTTTTTTAACACAATCCAAAACTTTATTTTATCAGTGAAGGATTATTAGCCCCCAAGATACCCGGATTTGACGCCACTATATTATTTTCTTTGGGGATATATAAAAAGTAAGGCCAACAAAACAATTCACAGAATATTCAGCACCTAGCTTGATTGATTGGTTGGTGGGTATAGACTCAAGAGGTCCCAGCACGTCAACCAAAGCTTATTGTGCTCCCCTAGTCTGCTAGATTGGCAGCCCTATGACTGTGCCCTCAACGAGGCTTAAGAGTTTCTTTCCAATGGGCCGAAGAGGGCTCTTCTCCTTACCCCCAGTCTTTCACAATCCAAGATGATATGACTCGATGATGATATGCAGTTTCGACAGAGCTGCCGCAGAGTCTGCACTCCGGATCATCATGAGTGATACCTAGAGTGAAGAGATGTTTCCTGAAATGGCCTTTTCCAGTGACCAAGGCAATCACCTTTTTCAGCACCTAAAACAAACATAAAAAATTTAATGCAGAAATTCAAAGAGGTATCTTGCAACAAGTGTTCGGGAATTTGATGGAGAGCGCACCTCTTTATACAAATCCCAATGGCGGATTGTATGGACATCTAATGTAAACTAAACGTGACAAAACTTAAATAATAGGTTGTATAAAATGTGATGGTCATCAAAACAAAACACGTTTAATATTTATATGTACATTATTCACTCTTGAAAATGGGTTGCGTCTAAAAAAACACCCTGTATTACAACAATCTGCAAACACATTGCGTCAGACTTTTATGCATGCTCAGCCCCCTCTGTAGCTCCTGGACTATAAGTGAATGACAAAGTATTCAAGCGCAGCTTTATTTCCTATGACAAAATTAGATTAAAAAATATTGTTGACAAAGTTTTAAGGTAAGATTTCACAACGTATGTCAAAACAGCTAAAATATTTTTAAATTGTTCCGTCTGGACATCTTTTGGTGCTGACTCGTCATCATCTTATTCAAGATTTTCTAGGACTATTTTCATCCATTTAAAAAGCAACAGTACGAATAAGAATATTAAAATATAAAACTAGACCAATTTTACTACTCGTTATTTTCCTATTCAACGCTCTACCAACTAATTTTTTTAATTCAAGATGAAATTTGAATGAAAATATAATGGAAATCAATGTAAGTTTTTTTTTAAAACTAGTTACAACAATAATTCTTATAAAACAAGAAGTCACTGAAGTTCGGTATGTGTTATCGGACGAAAATCGAAGTTTCTTTTGCCAAAACCAATATCCGGTTATTATATAAAACACCCTTTGCACCATCTTATAGCATCGTAAGTAATGATAAGCAATGATAAGTAATGATAAGTAATGTTGTAGTGTAAGCAATGATTTTTTATTTCTACTTAATTTTTAAGTTGAAACAACTTCAAAATCGTACTGAGAAAGTTAGTAGAGTCATTGATAAGAGAATTCTTCTTCATAACCTACTTAGAAAAAAAATCAATTAGTTTTCCATTAATGTAAGGTAGTTCATCATTGACGCAATGAAAATTGTGGTATATTAACTTCTTAAAAATTGATGTAAAGTCTAAAACAAAACTGAGCTTTTGTACTAAAACTGAATAGTAAAACTTTGCTGCTTTAAGTTCATATGAGTATTCAAACTAACGTTTAAATTCTAATGAGGGGTCAAAATAAAACTATAAACATAAAAAGTTGCAGGGTTTTATGAGCTTTGATCCACCACGGAAACCTTTACCATAAAACTCGAGCTGGGAAAATGACGCCATCAAAACTGATGACGAAACCTCTAAGGAATATGGAGCAAAGTGTGATCGGCAACGGATTACAGAACAGTAAAATAGGACAGAACAATATCTTACACTGTTCAACTCTTATAATTTTTATGCATCATTGACATTTTAACTTATACTTTTTTACATAATTTTAACTTAAGTCATTATATTTATGTCATCCTTTTGTTAGCTTATCTTTAAGAAAATATCTCCCGAGTGTATCGCAAGCCTATCGACTATATTCCTGCGTGGTATTTGATAATTACAACAAAAACAGATTATTAATTCTTAAATACATAAAAGTTTGTGATACATTTTAATTGCTATTGTTTTATCAACTTCAAAATTCTATCTAACCACAATGCTAAAATAACTGAAGAGAAATTAACTATTGTTGTTGTTGTATTCTTATGTAAGTGAAAAATAACCTTTACAATTATAAGCATAGTAATAAAAAGCAGGTTCAGTTAATAGTATATTTCATTACAAGGACCTAAAGTGACGCTTTTCGTACAAGGTCAAGTTTTACAACCGAGGCTGTAAGCCGAGGTTGAAAAATGACCGAGTAACGAAAAGCAGCTTTAGGTCCGTGTGATGAACTATTTTTCGTTATATTGCTCAATACAATACGTAAACTACTTATGAAAACCAAAATGTTACAGCTTGTTTAATATATTTTCCCTCTTCACCAATAAGTTGGTCCCTTTACGTTTATCAACATTTGGAGACATGTTTTAAGATATATTATCTGAGACATACATGAGTAAACAACACTACATATTGCTAATAATTAATAATACCGTATTAATAGTCCGAATAATATAAAATTATTATTTAATCACCAAGCCAACTAAACTGTAGATGTTTCAAACCAAGAGGTTTTTCTGATATAAAGTTGGTGTTTAAGCAAGAACGTTTGATGTATGTTAATAACGCTACTGCAAACCCTCCGAAAACACATAGTGTACAAAACATCTTAATGTTCAGTGTTTAACAAAATGTAGGGTCTTTAAGTAAATTGGTGGTAGGCAACGTGCCTAATCTTGATTTTATAAATCTCAATTATGACAACATAGTTTCATTGTTTTATTTATACTTCACCGTTTTATTTTCCTCATGCTTGAAAAGTTAAGAAGAAACCCCTGGAAAACTTACTCAGTTCCTCTGCCTCGCACCTCCCAACAAAGGAAAGCTCCGAACTGGTTTAACATAGTTAGTTACTGTCTGAATAATTACTAGAAACTTTTTAATCACTAGCAAAGAAATTAAAAAAGAACTGATTGGATCTCTGGACACGTGCTTATGGGTTATTTGAGAGTTAAAAGTTACAAAGCCATTTAAATATATAATTTCTTTGGAAGTTGCTCATAATAAAAAGCTTTAATAACTAATTACTGAATATTAACTAAGTCTTAATTAGTTGTCCATCCTATCCTATCATACTAATATTATAAATGTGAAAATATGGATGTTTGTGTGACTATCTGTCTTTCAACCACGTGAAAAATACTGGACCAACTGAGCTGAAATTTTGCAGGAATAAAGCCACTATATCAGAAAAGGACGTAGGTTTATTCACTTTTTTAAAATCACCTCGGGCTACGCCCCGTGAACATCCTTAGCTTCAATGTTTACATTTTATAAGGATGTAAACATTCAAATACTGAATTAAAAACAGCTGTGAATACTAAAATTTGACATTTAAAAGAGCAGAAGTAAGATCAGCTGTAATTTTTACCGTGAGCGAAGCCACGGGCAACTGCTAGTAAATCTATAAAACAGAATTGTATCTTAAAGATGTGTGAATAAAATGTTAATTCTATTCATTTACGTAATTAACTACGTAATAATTCATGTTCGTAATAACTATTAGTAACCTAATAAACAAATCAATAATTCTGACAGTATGTCATTTATCTTTTAGCTAAAACTACAGAAGAATTTTGATAAAGCGTCTCAAGGGGACTCGGAAAACAGTCTTGTTTTTAAAGGAGTCTTGAGGTTCGTGTAATGAAGACATTAAGCGTGATGGAAATTTCCAGGGATCTAAAAAAGAGCAGATTTTCGTGTTACTGAGCGTCTTCTTATTAAGATTTTACTGTATATGCAGAGTAATTCGCTTTTGATATAAGCCTTATTCGGTTAAATTTACACACCAAAGACCAGTATTTGTTGTTCAATATAAAAAATATTTAAATATAATATTAAAAAATTGTAAAATTTACATCAAATTGATTAAAAAAACAACATTCTAAATAATACATCTCTTGAATCATGAAAATTAAATTATTTATCAATGAATTCATTCTTTGGATTCAAATTTTTCAGATTGGAGTCTGATACTACATTTAGTTTGAGCAGAATGTTTATCTCAGTGTAATTATTACAATATGACATTGCATTATAGAGTAAATAATTATAAGTTAGCTGTACTAGATTAATCTCAACAATAAAATCAGGCATAGTTTGCTCGATGTAACCATTGGAAATATCAGATTGCAATCTACCAATGATTACTGATTTACGTAGTTAAACATGGGAAGTAATCAAACATGTCCTTCCTACCTCATGTATAGTCATACAACCACCAACCATGGTTGGGTCTACAGCAATATTCCTGCTAGTGTTTAGCTTTACAATCTGCTCCAGTCAGAAAAAACAGGATTCGGTAAGCACTTTTCGAGTTTGGCGTTAATGAACTGGATTCAATTATAATAATTATTGCTTTCAAGGGTTCCTAATTCAATTGAATAAATCTGCTGATTCAAAAAATCAAATAAAAAACATAATAGAAACTGTATTTATACATTCGACTAAACGTATATTATTTACAGGTAATTAATGTAAATCTCTCTTTATTAAAATATACGTGCAGTCTTAACTATAAAATTCCTAGTTGGGAAATTTTTTCAACAATTATTTTTTTCAACGACCAGATAAAAAAGTCTTGTGTAGTCTCCGTTAGACAAATGAGTTCTTTTAAACTGATTTAGGCGTTAATTTTTAATTGGGCTGTATATCCATTAGCCTAATATAAATCGTTTTTGAAACGAAACAAAACAATGCATTGATTATGGTAGAATTTGTTGGACATTTTTCTTTCTCTAGTGAAGAAAATAAATTATTCTCTTCCAGTCGTTGAAAATTAAGGACTGATTCATGTTAATGAATTATCAGTAAATATTCAAAATTTTTACTAACGACCAAGGATTTTAATTTAAGACTTGATCGCTAAAGGATCAAAAAACATTTTTACTACAACCAAATTAAAATGTACTTATTACATTTTAATGTGAGATTCAGCGAGCCACTACGTTCCAGTTTTAATTTTTTTATATCCGCTATATTTCTCTGTGTTTGATTTTCTACTTTATCTAATACAATTTCATCTCTCTTACCGTGGACCTTTCTAAGTTGACGTACCTTTATCTGACGTTTATTCTTACACGGTTATCTCGTCTAATCGTACGTCTATCACCCAGGGTTCTTAAAGAGGCCTTAAAGTAGACGTATTTATCTGAGTTTGATTCTTATACGGTTGTCTAGTCTATTGTTATCTTTCTTACCCAGGGGCCTTATCTGAGTTTGATTCTTAAAAGGTTATCTAATCTAATCTTATCCCTATTACCCAGAGGCCTTGCGAATTCGAAGTATGTTTATCTGAAATTGATTCTTACACGGTTATCTAATCTAATATTATCTTTCTCATCCAGGGGTCTAACAATGTATACTTCTTCGACATAATCTATTTTATCTTTTTTACCCAGGGGCCTTGGCAAGTCGACTTCTACGACATAATTTAATGTTTAGTTCTATAACCAGGAGCCTTGCCAAGTCGACTTGTGCGACATAATCTAACCTAATCTTCCTTACTCAGGCGCCTTACCAAGTCAACTTGTGTGACATAATCTAATCTTATCTTATTTTTCTCTCGTAGGTGCCTTACAAATCGACTTGTGCAACATAATCTAACCCTATCTTGCTTAACCAAGGGCCTTACAAAGTCGACGTTTGTAACATAATCTAACCTTAACTTCCTTACTAAGGGGCCTTACCAAGTCGACTTGTGTAACATAATTTAATCTTATCTTATCCTTCTCTCGAAGTTGCCTTACAAGTCGACTTGTGTAACATAATCTAACTTTATCTTCCTTAACCAAGGGCCTTACAAAGTCGACTCGTGCGACATAATCTAACCTTATCTTCCTTACTCAGGGGCCTTACCAAAACGACTTGTGACATAATCTAATCTAATCTTATCCTTTTCTCGTAGGTGCCTTACAGGTCGACTTGTGCTACATAATCTAACCTTATCTTCCTTACCCAGGGGCCCTACCAAGTCGACGTCTACGACCTGAAGGCGTGCGAAGACACTGGGAAGAACCTCGTCGCCTACAACTACATGACCGAGTACGTGGACGACGACAAGGACCGCCCCTGCTTCTCCGGCACCACCAACGTCGCCAGGGAGTTCAACGACGACTTCTCGGTGTGTTCTCGCCAGGGCTGTCCGAGTAGGCGTTAGAGACGTTCCTATACCGACTTCGATCCGATGGTATCGAATCAGTATTGAAAGAAAAATATCGATACCCCGATATTATCGGATCAAAAGTATCGATACCGTGAATATCGGTATCGGATCAGAAAATGCCAGGGAAAAAATTAATTAGTTCGTATTAAATTAGGTTGTTTTAACTGTTAATACGGAATGTTAAAACGAATTAGAGCTATCACGTCAAATCAAGTCGAATGTTATTAGTTAATGTATAATATCTTGAGAATTGTTTTCGTAGGATAATTACTACTTTACATGTCTGTGGCAAATTTCATTCAGATCGGACCATTTTTACGCGAGTTATCATGCTTAAAGACACACACATTGAAAACGCAACCCAAAACTTGATTTTATCGGTGAAGGATTATTTCCCCCCAAGATCCCCGGATTTGGCCTCACTATATTATTTTATTTGGGGATACATAACAAGTAAGGCCCACGAAAACAATTCACAGGATATTCAGCACCTCAAAACAACCATAAAAGATGTAATGCAAGAAATTCAAAGAGGCACCTTGCAACACGTGTTCGGGAATTTGATTGAAAGAGCATAACTTTATAAAAATGCCAATGGCGGACTTTTTGAGCACATAATGTAAACTAAATGCGATCAAACTTAAATAATAGGTCGAATAACATGTAAAGATCAATAAAACAATACTCATTTCATATTTAAATGTGCATTATTCAATCTTAGAAATGGGTTGCGTTAAAAAAACACCCTGTATATTCTAACGTTTCAACATACCATAACCCAACTATACTTTTAACTAATACAACGTACTTATAATAATTTCACATCGTTCAACCCCTTGCATTTGTTTCATTGCCAGTCGTTGCCAACGTCGTCAAAAGTATTGAGTATTGCTTTACTACCTGCGATTGAGTATACTTATGGCTCCATGCATATACCGGGTGTCTCACCTAAAGTGAACCAATAGCTAACTTTTTTATTATAAATCTGACAAAGAGCTTCTTACGGGGCACTTCCCTTAATTTTTAACGGTGCTTTTTGGAGTCACTTCGAAAATTAAAAATATGGCCGCCATTTTCCAATATGGCGGACAACTTTGATTTTTCTTATGGAAAACCCTATATTTTAGGGCGTTTTTAGATTCTACGCTTAATTTTAGGAACTTTTTATTCTTTATAATTTTTTCCTAAACCCAATGGTTCAGCAGATATGAGCAGTTAAAGTTAGATTTTATCGCCATTTAAAAAGCATTGTGAAATTGTTGGTAGTCTGAATATCGAAAACGGTTGGGTTTGATAAAAGATACCAAAGAATAAAAGTGCCTAAAAATGTTAGTTTAGTTGAGGTTTAATCATAAAATGATTTTTAGTTGAGATTTAATCATGGAAATGTGTTATTTTGAATATGATTTTACTCCATAAGGAATACATGAGATGGCACAGTTAAATGGACACAGTGCATTTTAAATGGGGAAAAATCAAACTTTAACTGCTCATATCTGCTGAACCATTGGGTTTAGGAAAAAATTATAAAGAATAAAAAGTTCCTAAAATTAAGCGTAGAATCTAAAAACGCCCTAAAATATAGGGTGTTCCATAAGAAAAATCAAAGTTGTCCACCATATTGGAAAATGGCGGCCATATATTTTATTTTCGAAGTGACTCCAAAAAGCAGCGTTAAAAATTAAGGGAAGTGCCCCATAAGAAGTTCATTGTCAGATTTATAATAAAAAAGTTAGCTATTGGTTCACTTTAGGTGAGACACCCGGTATAAATTAGCCTCCAATTAAATTTTTGAATGTTCGAACCTTGTACCTTTTCTCACTGATTTTTACGTTTTACATCGACGTTGGTTACATTACTAAATATATCCATCACTACTGTACTGCCACTTTTCACTCTTAGATTCATCGCAATTTCTAATATGAAACCAGACCAGTTAGGAAACCAAATCTTTCCATTCCTTGAATATACTATAGGGTTGTCAGTTTCTTTAATTATAATAGGATATTAATAATTACTGGAATCGATGTTTTCAAAATAGTCACATACATTCTTTATTTACAGTAAGTTATACATTAATAACAAGGGTAAAACATGTTCATTGAAGTTTTCGATAAATTACATCGTCAGAAAACATATTTTAAGATCGATTATAACGGTGGATACGGATTCCAAAGTTTAGCCTCCGAGTGCTCGAGCATCAAGTTTTTTTCGAGCTGAGTTTACACTACTCGACTCGAGGTTTCACAAAATACTCGAAAGTGAGTCGAGTAGTTTCTCAGAAAAAGGCAGTCGGTGCGCGCGATTTTATTTTACAACAGTTTTTTTCCAAAGATAATCCCATCTTTATCTACCATCGGTAAAACCTTTGAACTTAGTTTTGCTTAAATTAAATTGTGTTTTTTTTTGTTATCGGTATCAAAAAATTTAAATCACTTTATTTCTTTTAGAAATTGAGATTTTTACTTACTCATTTAATTTTTGTTGTTGAATGTATGGAAACATAACAATTACTCAATAAGTTGTTATAAATGTACAGGTAGTTAGGCATATACCTTATTAGGCTCGGATTTTAATATTGAATAACGGTATGAATTAATTTTAAAGAGATTTGAATATCGTCACTTCATTTCAGAACAAGTTTGCTTTTCACTGAGGAAGATATATCTAGTTGAAAATTTTAAAAACATTACATTAAATTTGATTAACAATATGAATTAACAGTATGATTATTATGTAGAAGTTTGATAGCTATTAACTTATACTCTTCAGAGTACTCGACTCGAAAAAAGTTTAAAACTACTCGCACACCCACACCATTCATTTAAATTGCCCCTAATATGCAGTAAGTAGTTTATAACATTTCAATATCCTCAGTATAGTTCTTTTTCGAAATTGAATATCGCATTTTTCGATCAGAAAGTTGAAGTCAGCTTCTTTTTGAGTCTTGGTATTTTTTTAAATACCTGTAGGGTTTTTTAAATATCGAGTTTTGAAAAGTAAAGCATCGCATTGGCTGGATTTTTACTATAAAACGTGAAAATTCACAATATTGTAGAAATGTGTTCAGTTTTAGTCCCAGAATGATTAATATAAAACTAAATTTATATTTTTAAACCAACCCTGATATTAAAAGTGGAGTTTTAGTACAGGATATTAAAGCTAGGGTTATCTCAAGAAAGCTAGGTTATACTAGTTTAAGGTATTTTTGTGAAAATTGTGTTGAAATCATGTCACTGCAAACAATCATACTATAAGTGTTCCATAAAGTTTTAATAAAAGAAACATGAACTATTAAGAAGCATAAGCTACATTTGGGGCTTAGCAGAACATTAAGACATTTCCTTCGAAAGGCATTTTTTCTCAAATATATAATTTTAATATTTTTTCAGAGTAAGATCAGTGTTGAAAGGAAACTTGAAAATGGAACTTGGAAAGAAGCAATGAAATTTTCGTTCAAAAAAGCTTGTAGTGATATGCGAAAATATGAAACAGCCTGGTTTACGATACTGAACAACTTAAACATCACTGCAAATGAGTGTCCAATCCCTAAGGTAAATGAAT
This sequence comes from Flexamia atlantica, assembly GCA_035578135.1. Taxonomy (NCBI): domain Eukaryota; kingdom Metazoa; phylum Arthropoda; class Insecta; order Hemiptera; family Cicadellidae; genus Flexamia; species Flexamia atlantica. The sequence continues at coordinate 10,805,559 of JAQJVK010000003.1, read as the reverse complement.
AACATTTATTATTAAAGTCATATCCAACATAAATAAAATATTAAAAATAAACATAATTTAATAATATTATTTTAAAATAAAGTTTATCTTTAATATTTTATTCAGCCCTTTTGCCAATACTGGCGTCAACCCCCGAATACATTACCTCACAATATTCATCGTTTTTTAAGGAATACTTAATCTGCAGAGATCAATATTGATTAGTTATAATTTCAGAAAGTCGATTTTATACAATGCAAGTAATGAAAGTATGTATATGATAGCATAATAAATAATATAGTAAATTATATTCTGCTTGTACTAATCAGGTTCAAATTTCGATGGCTTATCATTATTGTTAGTTCTCGCTGCTATGTTTCCAATAACGAGTTTATAAAAACGCATTATGACGTTTCAACTCTTGATGTGTTATCCTTTTGGTCGAGACCTCAAATTGTATATGCAATTAATTGTAATATGTTCAGCCTATTCAGATTATTAAGAAATAATTATGTTCAAATTACTATGACCAATTGTTTGTTCTTAAAAGTTTTCAAGTGGATTTGTTTTTTCTACCAAACTTGTTTTAAATTTTTCCAGGGAGAGTACTCATTCAAGTGCGTCAGTCTCTTCAATCAAACATTCTCGAGTCAGAAAACAGCCAGGTACGGTCCTTACCGACTCACGATATCATTCTGGGACAAAGATGATTTGATTGGATGTAGCTTGTTGGAGGGAATTGCCAGACCTGCGTAAAAACACAGTATGAAGCACCTCTCTGGGGCAACTCCTAGAATTTTTACAATTACATTGCGTTTGTCAAAAAGTAAACGATTCTTGATCAGCCTGTTGATGTTCTATCACTAAATTCAACCTGCTTATGCGCATACGTCCCGACCTGTGTATCTGCGCGCCTACCTTTTTCCCCACATATCTACCTACGGTACTGGATCAATTCAATACTGCAAAGGAAAAGGCAATTGGCATGCCGACTCAAATCATTCCAAAAACCGAAAATATTCCATGATTGTTCTTTAAGTGTCTTTTCAATTTCAACACATAAGGAGGAAGTAATTCAAGATTTACAACAAAAACATAATAAAAACATAATCAACAAAAATTAGGAAGTGGACCAAAATGGTCATTTTTAGTAAAACTACTATTTTTCATAAGACCCTTTGGACAAAACAGGTAAAATATGCATAAAGATGTTCTCTAATATATAAAGTCTAAACGATTCAATCGAAACTGTGAAGTTCTTTCAGCCAAGGGAAATAATTTATGCTCCTATAATTCAGAGTCTCTTAGAATGAAGCTTAAGATAGCTGTGAGTGATAGCTTTGATGACGAGGTAAAACGCAGCTATGTCAAATAAAATCAAAGTTTCTTTATTCATTGAAAAAAAAAAAAACAGAGTACAAACATACGCAGGAATTTATAAACATCTAGGAAAGTTCCTCACATAGCAAATGCCTGTGTGTGAGGAACGAGCTCGAAATCATCAAGCCAATACAAGGGATGGATGTAAAAAAAAGAAAACAAACAGAAACAACAGGTATTTAAATATAATATTATGAGAACATTAATTGCGAAAAAAATAAGGAGCCCAACAGAAAAACGACTTTGAAAAACTGAAATACAAAAACGTTCAAAGAACTTAGCTGAAACAGACACTCATCCAACCTTACACACACACACGCGCGCGCGTGCTCATACACATACATGAAGCAACTCTCGCAATACATTCACCTTTACACTCAGACACTCACGCACACAATCCATCCACTCCAATCGCGCGGCTGCAATCTGATTGTTCTGATTGTTCTTATATTAAAATGTAATATCAGCAATAACTATTTCATCATATAGTACTAATCGTACTAACATAATTTCTGAAAGTTAGAGAGTTCTTTTGATTACTGACTTGTTTTTTGGAAGGGGCTCTATCAATCCTAAATGACCGAATCAATTCAATGTATGGTACGTACCAAATTTTACATCATAGTTCTCACTCGTCCTGTGACAGCATGACCCGGATTTCAGACTTCACTAGGCCATATTCATATCCGAATTTAGGTGGTTAAAATTATCCATCAGTCGAAGTCGTTGAGGAAGGCCTAGTTGTGTACATTTTTACTATAGGGGAAATTCGCTAATAGGTGTATGTCATTTTAACTTTTTCAGAGGAAACAGTGAGTTCAGGAAAATGGCACGTATCAGAAAGCGTTATATTATAAGTATAAAACTTTACTACTTTACTTGTCATATGAACATAAACATACGTCAAATGCTTATGTTACGCATAACATAGGGTTTTCCGAAAAAATTACCGAAGCAAAAATATAACGGTTATTACAGTTCGCAGGTTTAATCCTCAAGTATTTTTGTTGGAAGTTTTAAGTAAAATGAGGCACTGTAAATCCACGTGTTTTCAATAACTTTAAGCATTTATCATTGAAAAAAGTGTTAGTGGATATAGGAAACATATATATTCACCAACAACTTAAATTCGAAAATGTTGACAAAAACAGTACTTTCTCTATATTCTATGTACAGGGGAGAGAAAGTAAAAATGTGAGTTTAATCTTAACGATGTGGGTCAAGCCAAATAATAGTGCAAAACACTCTTAATTACTTCTCGAAACTAAGGAAACTATAACGTCATGGTTAATATGAAATTAACCACACGCCACAAAGTTAACCACAAAGTTTATAAAATGTCTTTTTCTATTTTTCCAATAAAAAATTTACAGACATGAATTTTTTGTTACATAATGTTGGCGTTTAAATAAACTGTCAATGGTATTGATTGATTTATTATGATAAACTTAAAAGCCAATATTAGTTTGATTAAATTTCATTTAGAATACACCTGATGGATTAAACTTCATAATAATTTCTACCTAATCTTTATAGATGTTAATTAACTGCACACAGTAGGCCTACTCGGTTATAAAAATTCACATCCAATGTTACTAATCGTAATAAATCATTTGCCGTCATTTTTTAATGAAATATGTTAAAAATATGAAACACCAGTGAATCTTGACAGTTTTATAACAGTTTATAAGATAACATTAATTAATTTCGATAGAACATTATATTATCTTTTCAAAGACTAACTCAGCCATCTACGCCAGAAACCGCTTGGTCAACCTTCGCAAGGTAATTTTCATATTGTCATTTGGATATAACCTCTCAAAAACTTTATATTTGTTTCATTATACTACCACAGAAACATCTGCTTTCAGTTCCTTTTTGTTCGCTCGAAAGTTACCCATTGCTGTCCTAGGCCGGAAAAACTTTTATTCGGCCTAGGCCGAATTAAACGGAAGTAAACAATCAGCTGATTTGCAGCAAACCGACGTTTAATGCGCCTTTATTGGTTAATTTTTAGAGGAATGTAGTGGCAGCACTGCATCCGTAGCAAATGTTTGTTCTAGGTTAGGTTTGAAGGATTGAGAAACGTATGTTTGTTTATGCAAAGACTACGTTATGATTGAAAGCATGTGTTTTCTGCGTTGTATGATGAAAAATATCGTACGTTACACGTCCGGGAAGTTTTGTCGTACTCGCAGTACTCGCTTTCGCTCGCGCGGGAACTATCATGCTCGTCCAGCAAATCAGTTCTTCCCGGCCTGATAACGTTATACTATTAGTTTATCTCACAAAGTTTTAAAAGCAGATTTCTTAAACACGACCTTTGTACACTCCTTTGCGTCTCATACAGATAATAGGTCCAACAATCATATATGAAACATAAATAATCTTATAAGTTAATGTTACTAACTTCATTAGTTGTTTCATCATAATACGTTACACGTATGTTTCCATTGTAATTAGGCCCACTCTTATATTTTTTTAAATTTTTTTGTTTATAGACCAAACTTCATAACTGAAGCACCTATCTATAATCATTTCCATATAAAAAAAGGTACATACTAAAATATATTAATCATGGCTTCAATATATTCAATATTATATTTTCAATATACATTTTCAATGTCATTTATATAGTTAAAATATATAATTTATGAATTACAAATTATATTAAAATTATATTTGAAATGCATTGACATTTTTATAATAAAAATGTACATGTTTTGTAATTACGAAACTTTATAAGTATATTTGAGTAATTTGTTCGAATTATAACATTCAAATCAAAAATAAATAAATTTTTTATTCATGTTATAAATTACATTACAATTGTGTTTAAAATATGGTTTTGATTATACAATAAAAATGTATATTTGATATAAGTATTACACATAAAATTGCGTTTTTTATTAATAAATTCGGAACATAACGTCAAATTCTAAAATAAATCTAATGTATCTAGATGTATATTATGATTTAGGCTACGATTATATTAAAACTAGCAGTTGCCCATGGCTTTGCTCATGACAAAACCTATAACCTATTTTCTTTAATTTTCAAATGTAATATGTAATACTAAAAGTTGATAGTTTTCAAGATATTTAGGAAAAATAAAAAAAATTGTATCTTTAGACTCCCCTCCCTCCCCCCCCCTCTCAAGGGCTACGGACGGGGACTGGTCACCTCCTAACTAGTCCAAACAAAGCTGCAAAGTCAAAAACTGTGTTCCATGCAACTCCCTCGATACCTTTTTTTAGCATTCGTTGCCTGGACTAAATATTGTTCTCGAGAATTGTCAAGTTGTATTACTTTTAAGTTTTATCATGTGATAGAATTTTTGGCGAAAGTTTAGAAATAAAGAGATTTTCTCTTAATTACTTAATTAAAAATATGTTATTTCTGAAGTTTTCCACACTTTACTTGATGCAAGTGGTGCAATTTCAGGGAATTCTTAAATTTATCTCACACGAATCGTAATTAATTCTGAATCAAATATTTTAAAAGCTTAAATATTTTAATTATTTCCAAAATGTTTCTATATTTATAACTGTAAGTATAATAAATTTATCAATGGTTTTATAAATTACTTTTTAAATAATATTTCTTCAACTCCAATATGCGATTACAATTTCTATAGTTAATTATTTTGTGATAAACCGAAGTAACCCAAGATTAAATCTAATCACACCTTGTTTTGAATTGTCTTTTTCATTCTTGTCAACTAATTTCACGCCATCAATTAAAAAGTCATGGTTATAGGTATCGAACTTAAAAATCAGAATGCAACATGTCCGTTAAAATAGGACGTCACAATACACGTATTGTTCTCCTAGGCGGGACAAAATTATCAGTTTGCAATCTGTTAACTTTTGCACGGCAGCTGTAATTAAAATCAGCAGCCAACCTATATAATGAAAATTAAATGTAATTAGTTCTTTCACGTTCCAAAATTATGTCTACCGCAACAGTTGGGTCGTCGATAGTTATTTTCCTGGTTGTATGTGGCTTTCCAGTTTGCATCGCTGAGGAGGAAAATAAATCGGTAAGTAAAATATATTAGCCAGTATCATTATATATAAAATGTATGTTCTTTGTATTTGTTGATTAATCTTACACTTCTGAAACACGTCAATGCAATACATTAACACGGAACCTTATGTACATCTAGGAGTTGCTAACAAACATAATTTCGTTACGTTTTTCTAATATTTGATTCTTCCTTCCTTTAATTGCCAATTAATTTATTCTCTTCTAGGAAAGAAAACACTCTTACTCATCCACTACTTTTTTTTGCATTGAATTTGTTTCCTTTGCAACTATATGAAGTTTGAACCCTTTTTTTCATTATTTTTAAGGCTGTGCAACGTCATCATCATAAAATAATAAAAGACGGTTTCAGCATTAAACAGAAAAAAAAATTAAACAGAAATATTTGATTCTAATACTAATCAGAATTAGAATCAAATTACTAGTCCAAAATGTTAACATACATACATACATACATAATTATTTAATTTGTTAAATTAAATAATTATTTAATTTAACAAACCCCTCTTTATTTAATTTGTTTTGTCTTATCTCTGATGAGTTAGATGGTTTATGCAGTAACACCTTTATTAAAACTTAAAACAAGTTTATAAGTTATCTTTTTATGTGATTTCTCAGAACTTTGGAACTTGAAAACTTGAAACTTTGAACTTGAAAAACACACGCCACAAGTGCTGCCAACACATCTTACTTCGCAACAAAAAATAAAAACATATTTTGTGCAAAAACCCCTGTACTTGCAGATAAGGTTTTGCTACAACAAGCGATATTTCTGGACTCGTTTTCCCCAATACATGGACAGGTTTTTGTGGTGAGAGGTCTCTACACCGAAAGATGATTTTTTTAATTGTTTCGAATCGAATCACACAGTTTACAATCATACTACAGTATTAGCCAAAATAAACAGTAATGAAACTGAATCAGCTGTAGTTCCCTTCTCGATCAGCTGAGTCAGTTGTTGATTGTTGCCACGGCTTCCTGTTCCTTACTTCTTTCTTATTTGAGGCTAGTTTTTGCTAACATGGTGCTAACAACGGTAGAAAAAACATTTATCGTAGAACATTATTTTCGCTCATACGGAATTGGACGTGCGGGTGGGTCAAGCTTGTCACACCTTGCATTACGTTTTCAAGAACATTTCCAAGAAAGCCTGCCTAGTAATGTTGTGATTCTTAATGTTGCTGAAAAATTTCGAAGAAAAGGCAGTGTTTTGATACAGCGAAAAGGTTTTTCAGGTCGCCCAACCACTGTACAAATGAAAACCACGGAAGGGGGTTGCAGCAAGTGCCACAGTCACTGAAAAGAAATCTAATGCGAGCTTCTCTTAAACTGAATATTAGCAATACGTCAATGAGAAGAATGTTCAAAACACCGGTGGTTTTCCCTACAGGGTTCAAACTGGACAACCTTTGGAATGTATAAACAAACTAGAAACACTATAGAAACAAATATTACCATTTCAGTACTGTTTATTTTGGCTAATACTGTATTAATATAATATACAAACTTATGTTACCAAATTTACGTTATCAATAGGCGCCATACACGGTTCGATTGACTCACTTCTCCGGCTGCAACGTCACAGCGGGGAGTGAGATTGCCTACGACATAGCGAAGGAGCTGCAAGATGGCGACCGCTATTGTTTCACAGGAAACATCACTCTGGGCAGGGAAGTGGACGACGAGCTATCGGTAGGTGAATCATGTGGTAATTATCCTTAAAAGCTCATTAACTAAAGCTAACATTGATTGCTTTTCTGGGAAGTTTCAAAGTCGATTAAAAATAAAATACTTACCTTACCCTACCCATGTGGCCACTCAAACCTCAGCAGGTTTTTGGCCTCACCAACAAGTCAAGTAGCGATCTCTCTCTCTCTGTATTCCATCCAATCTGTCTCTGCTCTTAGCTTCCCCATGTCTCTTCGCACTTGGTCCTGCCATCTTAGCCGTGGTCGTTCTAGTGGTCGTTTTCCCCGAAGAAGATTTTCAGACACCATTCTTAGCATTGAATCTTCTTTTCTTTTCACATGGCCAGCCCATCTCAATCTCCTACTTTTTATTTGGGCTATTATGTCTGGGTCTGTAGAGATTTCCCTTAGTTCTTTGTTTTACCTGATTCTCCTCACACCATTTTCGTTGATGGGACCACAATTTTAAAATCACTATTGATCGAAATTTAAAAACACGATAATTATGATACAAAATTTTTCTCATTAATGTTACAATATTTTTTATATTTATCGATGATAATTATATGAAGAGTATTTAATTGTAATACTAACATAAAATATTTATAAATTCACGGCAAAACAATTTACAATGTCGTTCTTTTATACGTAAAAGCCACAAAATATATTTATTATAATGGTATTTAGAAGTATAAAGGCTTAATTTTAAAATAAATAGTATTATTAAATAGTGAATATTTTATAAATAATATACTACATGGTTAAATTCTTTATAAGGAGTAAGACTTTTTCCTATTAATAACAAGTTTATATATTAATTTTTTTAAGCGATGGACAAATGCAAATAAGGACTAGGCCCATTTAATTATCATGGGGTTGTTAGAGCTGAATATGTTAAAATACATTAGCTTAGGCTACAATAGAACATTTTTAAGGCAATAGCTAGAATATGGCTTGACCTAATTTAGGCTTATATTTCCAAAGGTTATTCAAACGAATTTGTCCTTGTTATTCAAACGCGTTCAAATGATTTACTCAGAAATACCTCCAAACTAAATATTCCCCGCCACAGTACTTCCTTTTTCAAGCACCATACCTTTTATAACGCCATTACACTTTTCAATGCCCTCCCTGATTTTAGGCTGATGTTATTAAATAAAAGAAAACTCAAGGGATTTTTAAATTAAAAATGTTTTTATTCTTTTAAAGAATTTATTTTGGGTACCTTTTTCTTCTTCTTATTATTTTTTAAAGAGGGTGGCAGCCTCTTTTTCACCTTGCCTTTGCCCCGCCCATATAGACTATTGACTGTGCGTGGACGTTAACAAGCAAAGGCAAGGAGTGAGCCGGAACACTACAAGGATGAACAGTACTGCTAAAGTATCGAACCTGAGATGCTTCGTGGCCACAGTTCCGAGGCCGAGTGCGCTACCAACTGCACCACCGACTCACTATAAGCATATATTGTCAATGTTGCTATTTAATATTTTAGTTGTGACGCAAACCAATGCATATTCTTATATTTTATGGCAATAAAGGATATTTGACTTTTACTTACACATATTACTGTGCTCATGCCTTATTTTATTCCAGTCCAAGATTCAGGTCCAAAAACTGGGCGATGATGATTGGAAAGAAGTCATGTCATTTACTCTAAAGAAAGCTTGCAGCGATACCAAGAAATATGAACCGAACTGGTTTGAGTTTATGCATTCCTTGAATATTAATGCAACTGATTGCCCAATACCAAAGGTAACTGTGTCGTATTTATTTGTAGGTATTATTTAGTTTGTTTTGCCATCGTTGGAAGTTTATTAATGTTTTGGTTCCTTTAGTATATATTTTGTGTTTTCTTGAATTATATTCTAGTTAGAATTAACGTTACCTAACTAAGAATAATAAATTACTTACACAACAATTTTGTTATTTACGGAAAGTTCGAACTGTTTGACGGTTATTTATCGTCGTTCCACCGCTCCTGCCAGGATCGCAGAGTGACGAGTCTCGCCTCCTCAGCACTTGGTTTCTGCCGAGATCCGAAGCGTGGGGAAAGATGTTCTGCCTCTCAACGACGAGCAAATCGAGGGGGATCACTTCAGCCACCACCATGACAGCAAGTCCAGACACGGTGCGATACGCACAGGCGATCCTGAGCGCAGCTCTGCGTTGAACAGAAAGAATTCTCTTACTGTGTTCCTTGTTTTGTTTGTTTTTCATCGCAACGCCCACACTTCTGCACCGAACAGAAGAATGGCGTTGATGGTGGAAAGAAGGAGTCTCCTCTTGCTGGCCCTTGGACCTCCGACGTTCCCCATCAACCTGCTGAGAGACAGAACAACCCTCGCCGCCTTGTCGCAGACAGTCTGGATGTGCTCCCATCATGTGAGACGGCAGTTGAGCACAACTCCCAGATACTTCACTGCAGTCTTCGTCCGGACCTCGACGTCACCGACAGTCATAGGGATTACTGTGCGGATCCTCCGTCGAGTGAGCATGACGATCTCGGTCTTGGCGACCGCCAGCTCAAGTCCATGACCATTATCCATCTGTTGATCCGAAACATCACCTGGTTGAGGCGAAGCTGGGCCAACTCCGGATCCCGAGCCGTGATAACTGCGGCTACATCGTCTGCGTAGCCCACGAGAAAAACTCCTGGTGGCAAACCCCCGAGACGAAGCAACCCGTCGTCTGCCACATTCCAAAGGTCGGGGCCGAGGATCGACCCTTGCGCCGCGCCGGCCGTGACCACTTTGGAACGGGCTCCTGCTTCAGTGTTGTACACCACCTTGTGATCCTTCAGGTAGTCCTGTACCACGACCAAGAGATAGTCGCGTACCATGAAGTCTCGCTGACACGGCCCCTGTGCTTTGAGTCATTTGCGTGTCCCCTGCTTGTGTCCATCGAATAAAACCAGAAGAGTTGCTTGAAGAGTGCTTGAGCTGCCTCGCGCTCGCAAGGTCTGGAGCGGAAACGTTTTTGATATTTTGTTCCTTCAATTTATAATACTTTTATGTCAACCGATAGTACCGAAGCAATCAAAATCAGTTTTTTATTTGATGTCCAAAGAGTACAAACTTTATATTTTCTATATTGTTTTATGTTATCATTTTAGTTTTATCATTACTATAAAAATACTGTGTACGTGGATTGAGTTGTTTTGCAAATCAGTCTTGTTAAAAACCGTTCCAAAACAAAGATTATAGTATTATTATTCATTTTTTATTATTGAGAGTTTTCCCCGTTGTAGTAAGTGTTGCTTGACACCATTTCTTTTCTTTTTCAGGGATTTTACTCATTCAAATGTGTGAGCTTTGATGGTAAATCGCTGAAAAGTCAAGCGACAATCAAGCCTGGGGAATACCGAATAACCAAGACCTACTGGAAAAAGGATGTCATGGTTGGATGCCACTATGTGGAGGGGATTGTAACCGACGCCTGAATATTAAAAAAAAATTAAAAATATATATACATAGCCTACTGGTTTTCTTGAAAAATGTATTTTATTGTGTCCAATAACAAATTTCGTTCTTATATGGTTAATATAATGTTAGTGTAATTTTTCGAAAGATACTGTAGGCCTACTTATTATTTTATACTTCAATTAAAGTTGCTTGTGATATAATTTGGATATTATTTACAAGCATAAGTTCTGGCGAGCATTGATTAGAATTTTTTAAAATGGTATGATTAGCGGATTTATTTTTTTCAGATTGTTGCGTTAGTTTGAAGAATAAATCGATTTAAAATTGTAAATTAGCTTCCAAGGTAATTTTCAGGAAGTATATATAGGCCTCTTATTAATTGTTTTAGTTTCATATTTACATCAGATCAAACCAAAGTCAGGATACAAATCTAAATTTTTTCCACGAATTCTCCGACAACATGTTATCATTTCGAGGGGAAGGTTTAGAATTTTTTAAAGTCCAAATTTTTTTCCTTGATATAATCAATCGTCAAATATAATAATTTTGCATTTAGAAAAACGGGGGGAGTCGAACTTTTGGAATATGCTGTAATTTATACCATATACATCCTTTTGTCTTTCTATCATCATTGAACTAATTCAAGATCGCTTTTGTTAAGTATCAACATAAATAATGGATTACGGAGAACTCCTTGAAATCTAAGCCTATTAAAGTCGAATTAAAAAGCGATTAAGAGCTCCATTGAGTTGGGTTGGAGGCTGTTTTGCGTAGATAACCCTAAAAATATGAGAGTAAATTCATTGCTGTCCTTTCAAAGCTTAAAATGTTTTTTTCTGTATTTATTTTCTTACGTTTTAAATAAATTAATTACAAGTAAAAACTGTCAACTTTTTTTGAAAAATAAATGCTGTAATATAATTATTTAACAACGTTCGATTTACTCTTTGTTTGGACTTTTATTTATTTCGAAGAAGGAACCACGTTGTCAACATCGTTGTCCCAAATTATTTTAAAATCCTTTAACCTAATGACTAAACAATTAGTTTAGAAACAATTAGTTCATTTGTTACTCGTTTTTTTTTATTATCTTATCCAAATATTCATGTAGTCAACGTGTTTAAAATTGTAATATTATAGAAATTTGATCTCAATGTTTCATCTAACTTAAAATAGTGTAACATAACAAAATTGTATATTTCATTACTAGGACCTAAAGTGACGCTTTTCGTACAAGGTCAAATTTTACGACCGAGGCTGTAAGCCGAGGTTGAAAAATGACCGAGTAACGAAAAGCACCTTTAGGTCCGTGTGATGAACTATATTTTTCGTTATATTGCTCAATACAACACGCAAACTACTTAAGAAAACCAAAAGGTTACCTCTTGTTTAAAGATACCTCCAAAAGATGCTTCCATCTTGTTCTTGCTATTTGAAGCAATCAGCTGGTTGTTTAGTTTGTGTTAGGACTGACAGCAATGAACAAAACAATCAACATATCGAACGCATGCAATAACCGAACGGATGGGTGAAATAAGCGAGTTTCACAAATTTATTAAACCGACAACAATGCAACAATGGAATCGATAGCTCATCATCGACGCTGACGTACAATAACGATAATTGTTTCGATTATTTGTAATCGAATAAAGATTGTTCGATTATTTACCTCGAATCAAAAGTATCATCAACAATGATCTTTTTGGTTCTAGGAAAATTTTAATCATCAAATTATATGTTATTATCCAAGGACTAAAAAGAACAACTTTTGAATCCCAACGTATGTGTCAAAAGCAGCTGTTTTTGAAGCAGTAGGCCCTATGACGAAAAGATAATTTTCACTTATCATACTTGTTTTCCCTTACAGGCGTGTTTGCGTCGACTGAAACAATTAATAGTAAAGTTTATATTTTGGAATTGTTTTGGTTAGTGAGAGAATTATTTTTACAAATATATGTGCGGTCCTTTGTAATGCCATAACTTTAATACGACTAAGCGGATGTCGCAAATTAATCATTTATTATTGTGAGAATCAGTTTAGAAAAGATTTTTGAAGAGAAAACTAGACTTCCCCTACATGCCTGTATAGTTGTATAAGGCCGGATTTAACCAAATTTGTACTAAAAGTAGTTCACGTATTCAATAAAAGTATTTTAGCTAAACGGGTCAGGTGTTACAAATTCATCCTGTGACAGAGAATGCGATTGAACACTGCCAAAAGAATTACTTGATTTTTCTATTTCTGTCAAAGTTGTTTAACAAATTCTAGCCGTGCTTGGCGGAATCCATTTTGGCTTGTTAAAAATTAATAGACGTTAAACAAGCTCTAACGGACGGTGAGAATGTTTGTGATATCCGGTCTTGGTCTGTGTACAATTATTTTCTATTGTATTTTTTCATTTGTTTAATTCAAAATACAGGGTGTCTATAAAAGGACTCCGGGATTTAAAAATTCATATCTCAATAATTGTAGAAGATAGCAAAATGTAGTTAATTTCTCTGAAACGAGTAGGTCATTAAGTTTTACTCATAACAATTGGGAATGTTTTCGTTAAGAGATAGCAGCGCTGCGGAGCGTTGATCTTGAAAAAACGTAGCGCGGCTGTCAGTGCTGTCTGGATTGCCGCGCTGAGGCAACGCCGCAGCTAAAGCCTAAATGCGTTATTTGGCTAATGGAAACTAAATCTGTTGTTACGGTACAAGGAAACTTTCGAAAATTCGTGATGTTGACCATCTCGGGCAATGAATAATCAATTCTGTGGCAACCATCCACCCAGACATGCTGGCTAGGACATGGGAAGAGGTGGAATATCGTTACGATGTATGCCGGCCACTAAAGAGGCTCATATTGAACTTAAGTTGCTAAAAAACTTGAAAATGCAACCTTTAGAATAATGTATTAGGTATATACAAATGTTTTTCTTCATTAAAATATTTTGTCTCAAAACCATAGTTCTTTTATAGACACCCTGTATGTATTATTATGTATTATGGATTATGAAAATGAAATACATTTTCATAATCCATATTCGAAAACAACTATATTAGATAACCATCGAATTGTAGACACACATATTATGTATTCACACTATATTAAATGAAAAACATTGATTAATGATTACCATTAATATTTATATATATTCCTTAATGATAATAATAATATTAATTATTCATTAAAACATTGTTCGTTATAATCGGATTTCCCTCTTCCCCTTTCAGCAGATAAGGGACGATAAAATAGTTGGATGAAATATGCATTTGTTCTCAATATTTAAATTTTTAAATAAATCTCAGAAATTACGGATACTTTCATAAAGCGTTATCAAACCTTCGGGCAAAAAGGAAGAACTGAAGATCATCAAAACACGTCTTTAAAAAAGTGACCGTGATGAATCCGAATATTTGAAACGCCTTAGAAACAATTCTCTCGTAAAATTTAGACCTGTGAATTCCGAAACCACTTGCCACAATCACGGTCCACTTTGCTGACTTTGGCCAAAGTTAGTTTTATCGGAATTACTTCAGCCGGCTCAAATTTCGACCCTCAACTTGTAACCACACCTGTTCCCCACAAACTTGCATAGCACGTCCCCCGTTGACTACTGATGTTACATGGTGGAACTTTGCTTTAGAAAAAAAATCTGCCCGGAAAATAATTAAACGGAAATGGGTGTTTTGATATATAAGTATGTTTTGATACATTTAGATTTTAAGCAGCTGTTTAATTTGTTGATTTTTCAATGAAGGATGATTGAAAGCATTTATTATATAATTCTAAGGTAAATACAAAGGATTTTATATGAAGTGGCTAAATTGGCTCATTTCAGCCACCAACAAAATTTGGGTTGTGTGTTGGAGTTTAGTTAGTTTTTTTAATTGGTTCGTTTGGTTTTTGAGCTGGTTCATTAGTTGGTCATTTTCTTGGTTTTTTATGTTCTTTTACGTCAGAACATTTAACTATTATTTAGGACATGAATGTTCAATGTAATCAAATAATAAAAATCAAAGGGCCCAGGTATTCTTAACTGAAATAAAATAAAATTCTAATTCATTGTTGTGGATAATTTTCATGTTTGACAGAATTTGTTAATGTCTTTCATCGTAATTTTAAATGACAAATCCAGATTATTTCCTTACTTATTGTTTTTGGATATGTTTTTAGTCGTGAAACGGGAATAAAAAAGGTGTGTTACAATCAATGCATGACTGTAATGACAATACTCTATGTATTTCACTTTCATGCAATTTCATCCGGAAACACCATTAATATAAAAATATTATATTAAAACGTATCATGCAAAGGCGATAAAGCAATGACTGAATCTGATTAAATTTAGTGCTTGTCGTGTTTTTAAAAATGTAAGCGTCTATAGAATATTTTGAACTTATTCATGGGGAAACACAAACAGCCAAAATGAAATATATTAAAATATTTTAAGTTCTTATTTTGTTTTTGACAAACAAGTTAAGTGTTTACTCCTCTGAAGTTTGATAACACAGATCGATCTGAAATCAAACTATGTTAAGTAATACTACCTATCAAATCACAAATATGAACAAAATTTGAAATAAGCTCGTGATTAATAATAATGCAGTTAAATTATTACTTTTTAAACCCTTCCTTTCCTACGTTTTAATTTAATTATTAACTTCTGCAGTGCTTTACTCGTTTAACTAAATACATTAAGTTGATTCTCCTTTGATTGAAAAACAATAACTACTGTATTTAAATAAATAAATATTAAATAAATAACATTATTAACTTATTTAATTAATAAAATAAATGAATAAATAAATAAAATAAAAAGTGGTTAAATTGGTTTCTTGTTAAATGAAATCTGAGAGCAATTAATAACATGTCAAAGCTGTCTCAAATAAGTTGATATGTTAGAGTAATCAATTAAGGTCGCTGATAAAAGTTGAGTGCTCCATCAAAGAGACCTGCGTGTTTACTCAACTCGGAGATTGATCAAAGCGTTAAAAACACCATCGTTTTACTTAAACATTTACCGCTTCTTTTACATTTTTTTATATTCTTATATGATAACTAGTAGATATACCCGCGGCTTCGCTCGCTGAAAGGATAACAAATATTTGGTTCAATTATCCGTTTTTTGAAACGTGCATTTTTTACAAATTTCCTAATAGACTGATAATGATTTCAATGATTTGTCCAAACTATACGTTTTTAAGCGCTTCATTAGGTAGAAATAGTATATTTGTTTGAACTTTGCCTATAAATCGCTCTCGACCCCAAACCCTCCTAAAAATTGAAATTCAGAAAATCCCCGATTCTATAAAAATAACTGTAATATGTCCCAGCAGAGTTTCAAGATTCTAGTTAAATTACTTCGGGTGATCCGTAAATCGCGAGTATGTGGAAACTGCTAAATACATAATATAAGAAAACCGAAATAATTTTGTACAGTTTATTCTTTTAGTAAATGGAATGTATATTTTTTGCCCCTTTAAAATATTCTGGAGACCTTCTATTGATATTTTGAATTCATAGATCTTAAAAACTGAAAAGGCCGCCATTTTGAGTTTTTGAATTTACCTTATTTTAGCCTTTCCAGAGAAAACATTTTAAAATTCTTCATTAGTATGCATCTGGAGCCTATAAAGAATATTAGAGCCAAGATTCATCGCCCAAAGCCCTACATTGTTTTGGAAAATAAGCTTTGAAAACTAAAAATGGCCGCCATCTTGAATTTTATAATATACCCTATTTTAGCCTTTTGAGGGAATATATTTTAAAATCCGTTCTTAGTACGCATCTAGAGCCTGTAATGATGCATTGTGTCAAGTTTCATGGCCCAAAGACTTATAGTTTTTGAGAAACTGTGATCAGTGAGTCGGTCAGTCAGTTATTCAACCGTTTTGGCTTTTATATACAGGGTGTCCGGAAATTATGGTAAAATATTTTAGTATATGATAGTACAGGTAAAAATAATAAAAGTTCATATAAACATAGGTCCAAAAGTGCTTCGTTTTCCGTCTGTGTGTCTGTTTGTGATTTTTACATATTTAATCATATCTCACGAACCTCTTAACGTATAAACTTCAAACTTGGTATATGGATGGCCACTATTAAAACCTATTTTTATAGGAAGTATCAAATTTCTACTTTGTACCATTTCAAAATGGCGACTGTCTTTTGTTTTCAAAGTTAAATATCTGAAAAACCGTAAAATTTTATAAAAATTATATAAGAGACAAAAAAGATGTGAATTTTAATCCAGTTAACGCTGATATTACGATTATGATGATCGGACCACTAACAACGGAGAAATTTTAACTTTTCCGAATAGAACATGCAAATTTCTGACAGTATGTTCTAAAGAACCATGTTTTTATACCGAAAATATAAAATTTCTCCGTTATTAGTAGTCCGATCTTCATAATCTTAATATCAACGTTAAGGCTAAACAGTACAAAAAAAGTTGTGTTTTCAGCTCAATAGATAGCAGCACTGTCGGGGCTAAATTACTCCAACTGATTACTCATTTATTTTTCATCCGATTTGAAAAAATAAAACTGTTTTGTAATCAGTATAAAGTTGTTAAAGGCGCTATGCTTCCCAATTTTCGAAAAAATTACTAAATAAATTTTTACAATTGATAACTTTTACAATATATTAAAATATGACTAAAACAGGTAGTCATTTGGAGGGGGAAATTTTTTGAATAATTTTAACGTTTATTTCAAAAAATTCGGTTGAGCGGTTTTGTAAGAAACGCGTTTTTAGTTCCAACGTTGTGTACCGTTATTGTTCACTAGTTGAACGGCTGACTGACACACGCACGCACCGACGTAGCGCCTTCTCTCTCTCTCACACGCTTTCTCTGTCTCTCTCTCTCTCTCTCTCTCTCAACCCTCACAGGCACATACAACTCCTCGCGGCTCGCAGCTCCCAGCTCCAAAACAACACACAGCCCAAGACGTGTAGTCAGTGAGTACACCCTGGGTATTGTTGTGGGAGAGAACGACAAAGTTTGCCATACATAATAATAGTTTTTACGTAATGATAATTCACATAGTTATTGACCGATTGTTGTTTTGTAAGTTTTGTTGTATATAACATGAACAAGAAATGTACGCTATTGGGGTAAACAATGTTATGGTTTTCTAGTACAAAAACTGTAGGGAAGAATACGATTATTATCATAATTTTTTTAAATCGCAGGTAGTCATTTTGTAAACAATAATTTTAAAATAATTTTGGTGTTTTCAAATATGAAATCGGTCAAATGGTCGCATCGGAATCGGTTTTTAAAGATATTATTTCTCTCACGCCCGCGCCCCCCCGCGCACCGCCATACTGCCCGTCCGCTCTGGACGCGCGGCGCTGCTACTTAGTATCGTTCGTCAACTCAGTAGTCGCACTCGCACTCTGGCCGGGCACACTAGACCAGACTACTAATTACTAATAACACCTTGTAATTAGTCCTATGATTGCAGGGAAAGGATTTATGAAATTATCTACGGGTTCATTGTTCAATATTAACATTACCACAAACAATATTACCATTACAGTACTTTAGTTGCTGTATAACACCATGTTTAATGAAATGGTTAATTAGCTAAGTCATTTGTTTAAAATAAAAGTTACCTTTGAGTTCATAAAAATGATAAATAAATAAACAATAATTAGTGCAAAAGACCTTCATTTACTTAATGCACAAAATGCACAGTATGGAAACATACAGGAAACATGTTTACAGGCTATTTGCCCCTTGATGTTCCGCCATTGAAGGTGAATTCCGCAAGTGGAATTTGTGGTTCTTTAATCGGCATACTGACAGGTTCTAGGATCTACAAGTTATGGTAAAAGAGCCATCGACCACATAGTAGGCCCTACAATAGACGGAGCACAAGAAACCGCGAAGTGAAGCCTAAATTTGCTTCTAGTCCCTATGCGTGGAAAAAACCAAGTACGTAAAAAATTACAAATATGGTATCAAATTATACGTCTGAATCTCAGAATCACTATAGTACCAAATATAAATGGCTTACAGGTAATTTACACATCGTAAACACTGATAACCTAGAAGCTTGTCCTGACATTTTTTGAAAGAAGCTGCCACCACGGAATACACCTGTAACGTTCCTGTGATGTGTAAATTGCTTCTAAGCCATTTATAATTGGTATCATAGCAATTGTGAGATTCAGACCTTTAATTTGATACCAAATTTGTATTTTTTTAGTCGACTATATTTTTGTAAATAGCTGTTTAGGATTGACTTTGTTTTTATGCAGGCGCCGCACGAATGAACTCTCCCGGTGTAACTAAGTTACCGACCAAACTACGTCAGCTAATTTTTTCAAAAAATATGATTTGAAAAATTCAACTCTTTAGCAACAATTTTCACAGTTTTTTATTTTGCCTGACCAAAAAATAAAAAAAGTAGTAGCCGGCTACTTTTTTTCATGTCACGTTTTAAAGTTGATTAAGTAAGTAACTTACAATAAAAAAATTATTTTCGAAATATGATTGATACTATTATGGTTCCAAACTAAAGGACTCTTCACATGTAAAATTCCAACCTTAAGCCTCAACGCTAAATGGTATGAACTACGAGTTATTTGAAACATGAGCACTGTCAGATTACGCGGTTTTAAGCGCCGTTTTATGTTTCCATACCCAGACAATATGGCGGCCCAGGCCTCACTTGCTGTAATGCAACTAAGATAGCTATGATCCGTCTATTTCTACTATGTGGTCGCTGAAAAGAGCGCAGTTGTAAAAGTAGCATAACGCCTTCTCCATTTTATCTTTCCAAAACTTGTCATCTCGCTCAATAGCTTCTATGTGTATGTCCTTTTTTGTCCAGACAACAAAGTAGCAATTTCTTTTGTTAGCAATGCGCAGTTGGCCTTGCACCTAAAAACAGAAAAGGTAAAAATATGAAATAGTAATTACATAATATTTTACATTTGTCGGCAGTATCCATTTTATCTAACACCTGAACATAAAAGGTTATAACTTTTCTATGTAATAGTATTTTCGTGATAATATTTTACTGAGCACTGAATTACCCAACTTATATAATTTATAATTAATAACAATTACTTTGTTTCTGTAGTTTATGATACTGTGAAGTTCTTAGTAAAAGTACAACTATCACCTCGTCATATGTTAATACAGTAAATGTTAAATTACTGTAGCCTCTATAAAACTAATTAAAATAAATTATTAACTCGTATTGTATACAAAGAAATCCGATTGAACCAAAAGACCGATTTTAAATATTAAATATGTAAAATTAATTAAAAATTATGGTCTACAAAATGACTACCTGCGATTGTTAACAAGGTTATATGTTACGTGGCTTAGGCTATTTGCCCATTGATGTTTCGCCATATTTATTTTTGTAACATGGATATCTTATTATTTTTTTTTAACCAGCAACTTAATAAAAATTATGCCTCAGTAGTGTGAATTATAATCTTATTCTGTTTACAAATCAGTTTTTCAAATTAACATCGGACGAAAATTCCACCAATAAACTTTAGTACAAAATGACTTCAGCCACTGAACTTTATCAGGATACCGTGGGACCGGAAATGGCGCGCGGCACGAAGCGATGGACGTATCGCAAAGAAGTTTCAATTTTCCACGAAACAAATACACTGTCCCAATTTGAAATAATAATATAAAGTGATTAATTGTAAATTACGTAACAAAGTACAGTAATTAAACTGTAATTAACGTTAAATAAAATAATAAAATCATTGCAAGGAATACAACTATTTGCACGTATTTTACATTAGTACTTTACTACTATTTAATATTTATTTATGTATGTAAGAACCCGCTTGATGGTGTTGTATAATATATTTTAAAGGGTTTTTAAAGGGAGAAAACTTGACGACGAGACGAACAAAATTGGGGTTGGCCATCCACTAGCGAACATTGTGTGCCACGGACAAAATCCGCCCGCGGTTTTTAGGCGAGACCACTGACAATTTGTCCGCCGGACGTTGTACGCCACGGACAAAATCAGTACTTGTCGAGCCCATCCACCAGCGTACTTCTGACAAACATTGTCCGCACGGACAAAATCAGTGCTTTCTCCGGACAAAGTCCGCTAGTGAATGGCGGGCTTGAGCGAACACGTGTTGTGATGATTGTGTTTGATGGCCGCGCGGGTTTTGGGGGGGAGGGGGGAAGAGTACGAAAAAATCCTAGAGATAAACCTTGAAAACTCGATTCCGACGGAACCACTGGTTCGATTTTCAGTCTGAAAAATTATTAATTTATTTCTCCGTCAAATCTTTAAAATGACTACCTGTTTTTCTTTTTAAAAAAATTCCTTTTAAGAGTTACAAAGTAATTCTTTTTATTAAATACAAAATAAAAAAAATCTTTAGCATAGCGACTTAAAGATACATATTAGAAGTACAAATCAGTTTTCAAAACAATTTTTACTCCAAAGGTAAGCGAGCAATCAGTTAGAGTAATTTGCATAATTTTAAAGCGCTACGTGGCGGCAGTATTTGGAACTACTTCCGGGGTGTTTAGCCTTAAGTGGATTAAATTTCAGAACTTTCTTGTCTCTTGTACAATTTTTATAACATTTACAGTTTGTAAGATATTTAGCTTTGAAAACAAAAAAACAGTCGCCATTTTAAAATGGTAAAAAGTAGAAATTTGATACTTCTTAAAAAAAGGTCTTAATAGTGGTCATCCATATACCAAGTTTGAAGTTTATACGTTTAGAGGTTCGTGAGATATGATTAAATATGTAAAAATCACAAACAGACACACAGACGGAAAACGAAGCACTTTTGGACCTATGTTTATATGAACTTTTTTTCTTATTTTCACCTGTACTATCATATACTAATATATTTTACCACAATTTCCGGACACCCTGTATATAGACATAATATACAAAATTGTAATTAATAGCTTCTAGTCAGCGTTGAGTAACTTTGTAATAAGCAAATCGTAAAATAGGTCGCTTTGAAAGACTATTGCGTTATTGATTTTTTGAAGGGATTTACCATCACAGATTATTAAAAAAGGTTTCAATGTTCGGGTGGAAAAGAACCTGAAATTCACGTCACATCAGAACGTAGTATTGATTTTTGATTGGCCAGGCATATTTGAAAAAGATAGTTAAAACAGTGTAGCTACTGTAAAAGAAATTCATAAATTTTTATCAAAAAAAGTCAAAACCAAAACAAAACCCACCATAATCAACAATAAATTTCAAACAAAGTACTTTAAGATTAGTCTTAAAATATATTTTTTTACTTGTAAAATATATTTTAAATCACGTAAAGTATTGGACTGGTAACTTACTTGTACACGGGGCAGATCTTAGAAGCGAAAGCCCCTAATAAAGAACTTAGAGGCCTTAAGTCTACTTAATACAAATTACCTGGATATGTAAATGACTTTACCCTTGAAAAATTATTCCATTTTTTCAGAAGAAGCGCCATACAAATAAAAGAGCTTTTCAAGTTTTACTTCAAATATTGGCTAGATAAAAAATGCGTTATAACCTTGGACAAAGAAAGCGAATCTTTGTGTTGAAGCAACCATAAATCAACTATGTACTGTATCGCATTAAATTATTATTCACGCTGATTAGATGGTTGAGTTCAGTAATAGATTTGAGTTGAACAAAGACTTTTCACTGCAGTAATTTTTTTAAAGAGAGACAAAAGTAAATCTTCAATAAAGAGAGGCAGCAAGGCCACGCCTCGCCCAAACGAGTCGGTCTGAACGCCGGGCACGTAGGGGCTTTGGTTTGTTAGGGCCACAAATGAGCTTCGGCCAGTTCTCAGTTTTTCTGTATTTTTTTGTAAAATAACTTTTTTAGGTAAAAATCTACGGTTATATTACACTAAAAAGGATGTAAACAACAATGCTAAAATACTATTACATTTTATGTTTGAGCATTTTCAGCGTAAGCCAGCACGGACTACAAAATATTATTTCTGTTAAGCCGATTTAGAGTGAATAACAACTAACCTCTTTTTTCCTTTGTTCCGAAAATCCTATCCTACTCCTACTTATAATATTATAAATGTGAAAGTATAGATGTTTGTGTGAATATCTGTCATTCAACCACGTTAAAAATACTGGACCACCTGAGCTGAAATTTTGCAGATATAGAGCCACTATATCAGAAAAGAACATAGGCCTATTCACTTCCTCAAAATCCCCTCGGGCTACGCCCCGTGAACGTCAATGTTTACATTTTATAAGAATTCAGACATTCAAATACTGAATTGTAAACCGCTGTGAATACTAAAATTTGACAGTTCAAAGAGCAGAAGTAAGATCAGCTGTAATGTTGATCGTGAGCGAAGCCACGGGCAACTACTAGTATTTTCATATGTTACTTTCATGTTCTTTTATTTAGCTAAGAATTGTGTTAGACAGTAGGAAGTCCAAAATTTGGCATGAAAAAGTTTAAACACCTCGTAAAAATATTAAAACATAATTTCAAAATGTTAACACAACAATAGCGTCGACATAAAATGCCAATAGTTTACAAGAACTTAATTCATGTATTTCGGTAATTTTTTTTAAATAGCCATTTATCTAACAGTTTTGGGGTTTTGTGAAAGATGTAAGATGACACTTAGGTGCCACAATAAAATGTTCACGGAAAAATACTTGAACGTTTTCGTTAGACTGTAGTGTTTGCTGACAAATTAGCGTCAGCAGGAAAATTGTCAAAACGGGATGATTTGATAGACCCCGTCATTTTGGTACCTGATAACCCATACAGTTACTGATGATCGCCTGCTACGTTAGAGGTAAAGAGACTAAAAATGAAGTCTTAAAATCGAATTTTTTAAGTTTCTAATATTGATCACAATTTTTTCTGTATTCTTTAACAAATTTTAATGTAACATAACGTTATCTTTTGAAACTGCGCTTGGGTTTACATAGTTTAACATGTGCACCGTAAAGTATTAGTTTAATCTAAAGAATTTAATCAGTTTAACCTTAAGTATTTTAGGTTGATTTTATAGTTTCATCTACAATGTGCACTTGATGAGTTAACTTTTTCTTCTAGAATTAAGTTACCAATCATATTAATGTTGGAAAATCGTACTCAAAAAGAGAAGGGTTCGAGTTAGTTTAATTAGCGATACAGTTTTTTAATACATTATAATATTTGTTTGTTCGATTTTAATGTAACTCTAATACAAGAAATATTCATAATATTAAATTTACATTAATTATGCTAAAAGTGACAGCTGTCGTTTATAAAGGCACGAACATCACTTGCCTCATTCGCTATTCTCTGTTCATTCTCGATCGCCCTGAAGTGTTAAAATAAAAACGGTGATATAATAAATACTGAGGGTATCAAATAATATTATTTATTGTCAAAATGGCTTGCTTCTTTTTGTGTCAAATTTCAGCTTTCTAGGTCCTATATATTTGGAGATTTGCTGTCCGATACAAAACTCCTTCTCCTTTATATATATATTTATATATAGATATACTAATAGTAACAGTGAAATATTTATAGTTATGTAAATTATATTAATAAATATAAAATTTAAAATATACAAGGTGGACTTAAAATGAAAACCTAAACATGTTTCCAGACTTTGATTTAATAACCATACTACTTGACACAATCACGTATTGTACTACGTACGTATACGTTGTGAGCACTTTTCAATCAAATACTAATACGACGTCTTGGTACACGTCTTACGACATAATTTCTGCGACCTCTAATACAACAGACTTCTAAACGCATAACTCCAATACAACAGACTCCCATACACAGACTCCAATACGACAGCCTCCCAAACACAGACTCTAATACAACAGCCTCCCAATCACAGACTCCAATACAACAGCCTCCCAAACACAGACTCCAATACAACAGCCTCCCAAACACAGACTCCAATACAACAGACTCCCAAACACAGACTCCAATACAATAGCCTCCCAAACACAGACTCCAATACAACAGCCTCCCAAACACAGACTCCAATACAACAGCCTCCCAAACACAGACTCCAATACAACAGACTCCCAATCACAGACTCCAATACAACAGCCTCCCAAACACAGACTCCAATACAACAGCCTCCCAAACACAGACTCTAATACAACAGCCTCCCAATCACAGACTCCAATACAACAGCCTCCCAAACACAGACTCCAATACAACAGCCTCCCAAACACAGACTCCAATACAATAGCCTCCCAGACACAGACTCCAATACAACAGCCTCCCAAACACAGACTTCAATACAACAGACTCCCAAACACAGACTCCAATACAACATACTTCCTCTTATACGAACACCTGTTAAACGCTCGTCGGTTTAAGCGGACTTCTCTCTACGGAAGGGACACTTTAACCGGACGATTTTTATCAACACATCATTGATTGGCAGGAAATGGACATTACTGAATCGATAATTCTCGTTGGAATAATGATAGACCAGTAAATACAAGTCTAGTTAAGAAAATTGGCTTTTACAGTATGCATTAGAGTTATAATTTAACGTGTTTTAGGTAACGTCGGTTAGACCGGAAATCCAGCTATCCGACGGGTCTCGGTCCCGACGTGTCCGGATAAGAGGGAGTCTGCTGCACTTACAATTTACTCTTATTCGCAGAATCTAGAGTCATGACAAAAGTCAAGTTGATCTGCCTGACATACTTGTGTTCGAGTCTGGTATTTTTTTCTTCGGCTCAGGAGCAGAGTTGTCCTAGAAAAGCGAGCCAGTGTATCACTGCCGTCAACGGTGCTGCCTTTGCTAACGGAACCTACTCTCCGTCGAAAGGTGTAGAACTGGTAAGAATTTTATCTTATCTTATTTTATTTTACATTATCTTAACTTATTTGATCTTATCAGTTCTTTGTTCGAATGAAGAAAATTTTACAAAGGGTTAGGCAGAATTGTAGATACCTCTTCTTAAACTTTTAAACGTGCTAGAGCAAGAAAATCAAACTCAGCACACCTTTACACCTTTGATACAATGGAAACCACATTTTTTATCAGCGGCACGACATTGCTTCCCCCCGTAAAATGGGTTATTTCGGGGTCCCAAATTTGCAAGATAAATCCCTATTGTGTTACCGCCCGTTTTGAAAAACAAATTGGCAAAGAAAACCCACAGTAGCAGCAAGTTAGCAGCATTAGCAGCAAGTTTCAAATTGTTGAATGACTGCCCTTTTTGGTCAGGTTTGTCATATCCACCTTGGGGTCAAAAATGAGGGCTGCCCACTCGATAGAATATTTACATAACAAAAATTAGGGGCTGCCCTAAATAAACCTATTTAGGGAGCGAGTTCTAAATCGTGCAGCCAGAGTGCATTTTTTAACGTATATAATGCCGAGTTTTATTTTCCTGCTGTAAAGCGTTTACAAGTTTAGAGGGGGCGTCAACATTTTGTCTAACTGTATATTTTTGTTTGAAAGTTTTTTCTTTCAAATAGGGTGTAATGAATCAACTTAGCTCATTAACAGTTATTTAAAATATAGTTGTAGGTTGTTGCTACTACGATCGTCTCGTAATGTGTGTTCCATAAACTTACTTATATTAACGGGTGTAGGGCCTACATTAAATTTGTCTGAACAAACTTCCATTGAAGCCGTATCGAAAATTTCTTTTTTAGCAGTATAAATTGAAGTGGCGGAAAATATAAAGGTCTCCTAATCCTAGAAAGCAGGAAAATCCGTTTTGTTTTCGGATTGACTTTCAAAGCAAGTAGTGGAAAACGTTTTCAATTGATCCCTATAATAAAATAAGGACCAAAATAATTTCAATTAACGATTGAGCATTTGTTTCGAAATGTTCTTCTGGGACATTGTAGAAGCATTTTAAATATCAAGCATTTGAATTACTTGAATAATGAAAGTATATAGTGAAACTTTAGGTAATAAATACGACTGTGGGGCAAGTAAAAAAAGAACGCATTTGTTGGCCGAAACCATCTCTTTTTTGCCAGAGGGCCGAAAACTTTCCGCCCTAGGGCCGAAAGTCAGCTCATAGTTTATTTAAAGAACGTTAGAGCATAACCTAACTATACGGCATTCAATAGGTTCTATAGACAGGATAATTATGATCATATGATTTTCATAGCTGTATTTGTTTAAACAATAACAAAGAAGTTGTATCGCCGCTGATAATCTCTGCAGCGATGATAACAGTTTGCTGACAAACTTGAAAACAAACTTGAAGTTTTGTTTTCAAGTTTGTCAAATAAGTAATCAGATTTTAATGTTATACAGGATGCATTTCATTCTGTATTGTGGCGAAAAATAGCGTTCGCACCCCGGCCGAAAGGTGTTTGCAGCTCTCAATTGTTTCACATTCTCGACTCCGCTTCGAATTTGTAATATGATCTCGAGCCTGCAAAACCTCTTTGTCGGCCCTTTTTCGAAATGTACTATAGCGACCTTATAACAATTAAAATGTATTGCAAGGTCAATGGAAATTTTTACCGGTGAAAGATTTAACACCTTCTACTGTTCGAAGCTGTGGGGCAGAAACCACTCTATTGTTTGGTACTCGGAGCCCGTTGTCAAGCAGCTGGGCTTCACTTGCATCACATCTGTGTTCGACCACACTGGAGGCACCGATACGTACCTCAACGGATGTCAGTAAGTGGTTGACTAGCTGCCAGATTTAATCTAAAATCAATATTTCATATGCCAAACTTATTGAATTCTATGAGTAATTCATGAAGAATCAAGAGGAATCGACTTGGTTTGAGGTAACACTAATAATGAAATATTTAGCTATGTAACGTGTGATAATGTAGCTTCAAACATTTTATGTTGTCAGAATATAACAACCTAAATGTAAAATTTTATCCATTTAATTCATTACTAATCGTGTTCTGGTTAATATTGAGACACTCGTAAAGAATGAAATCTGTACATTTACTTGATATGAATTTTGTCAAGAGTCAATGATTCTGAGGTAATTTTGCAAGTGTTTTGCAATATATTCTCTTCCTCATGGCAAACCATGTTTCCGGGCTTATTGGAGAACATACTGTATAAAATTCACTGAGCAATTACCAAAATTATTCTTAATATATTCGAATATAAATAAAAAACCTAAACTAAAACATGATGATAATATGCTGTTCTAGAGAATTAAGATAAGGGTCAATGGTTATTAATTGATCATATTTATTTTGTTATGCTTCAGAAAAATAAAAGAGGTTGAATTTGCAGCGGGCTTAATTTGGGATGATAAAATTTTAAACATCATTGAGTGTAAGTATACTAAAAATACTTAAAAAATAGAATCATGATCATTGTCCAGGCAACGAAATAGAGGGAATATTTTGGAACACAATCTTTGACTTTGCAGCTTTGACTATAAACTTTTAGTATTACCTATTAAATTTAAAAATTAAAGAAAATTAAATTTTCTGTAAGAAAAGTATAAGGTATGTCTATTTTGGTCCTACCATTTACAAGGTAAGCTCTAATTTTATGAATTTTTAAACACCTATCCCATCCATAAGAAATACATGTATATTTATGGGTAACATACATGCCCAATAAGGCAGCGCTTTTTTCACCTAAAGGAAAATAAACGGCATTCAGGCAATATTGAAATAACTTCCAGTAATTTGACACCTCAATCATAAAAACTAGTCTAAAATAAGGGTGTTGGCGAGCTCACAAAAAAACCTTATTTTTCAAGGAATTCTAAATATTTGTAATAATTTATTGAAAAATAAGATTTTTTGTGCTCGCCAACACCTTTATTTTAGACCAATTATTATGATTGGTTTGAAGATGTCAAATTACTGGAAATGTTGTCAATATTTCCGTTCATTTTCCTTTAGGTTAAAAAGCGTTGCCCCATTGGGCATATATTACCCATAAATTTACATGTATTTCTTGTGGAAGGGATATACGTTTAAATATTTAAAGAAAATAGTGCTTACCTTGTATATGGTAGGACCAAAATAGACATACTATATACGTTTTTAACAAGGAATTTAATTTTCTTTGTTTTTAAAATTTAATAGGTAATACTAAAAGTTTACAGTTTTCAAGATATTTAGGAAAAACCAAAAAAATGGTCCCTTCAGACCCCCCTCCCTCCCCCCCGCTCAAGGGCTACGGACGGGGACTTTTGATATGTTCACCTCCTAACTAGTCCAAACAAAGATGCAAAGTCAAAAATTGTGTTCCATGCAATTCCCTCTATAGCTTTTTTTGGGTATTCGTTGCCTGGACTATCAATTCACAACTAAGCATAAAAAACTTAACACGATCAACCATATTACTGTTGAAATTGCAGCATCACAATTCTTCCATTAAAGTTGTAAATGAAAAAAAAGTTGTATAGATGAAAAAATTATATTCTAGTGTAGCTTTCCTTCATTAATTTAAAGTTTTTAAAGTTCAATAAATCACTTTAATAAGACAGGTACCTCATGGAGGACGTTACCCTGAATATGAGTGAAGGATGAGTGTGATGATCGTGATGATGGTGGCGCGATCTTGTAGCCTTGTTACTGACTAAGGTTGGCATGTTCCTTAGACAGGATTGTTAATTAATAGCCCAACAACCAATGGCAGCTGGCTCCAGAAACAACCCTTCAAAAAGCTACTAACTTTTCTCGGGATCGATCCGGCTACCTACAAGTTTGTAGGCGGGCACTATTACCACTACACCAACCAGCCTATCCGATAACTATTTCATAAGATATTTTTGACATAGGATCCAATAGAGAATATTCCACAGCATTAAAACGCCCATTGTTTGCTTAGCCACAGCAATCTCTCATGATATAAAATAATAAGTTCCTGAAAATTATCTTAAATTTAATATAATGAAGAGGCGCTTTTCCTGATCTGCAATCACTGAAGTTATCATAAATTTTCCTAATATTGTTTCGTATTTAAGAATAAATAAATTGAATAATCAATTTTCCTTCAACCAAATTACAGTTGTTTTTTATTTAAATGCTTGATATCAATAATTATAATTGGATTTGAAATTATATATAAGTTATTTGGTATTTGAAGATGATTTTTTTCAAAATAAGAATAAAATTTTTGGTATTAAATACATGATAATTAATTGTAAATTTTGTATTCCAGACGAAGGGCATACGTTCCAGTCGATTAACATGTACGTGATCTACTATAAGAAATATTGCGTTGGGCTTTACGCCTGCAATATACCAGGTAAGCTGATCCTACACTACTGGGGTTGCTAATTTTTAATCTTAAAATTACATATTATACATTTTTCATGTTTTCATTACCAAGGTTATATTTTTAAAATCACCTTCCTAATAAATATAATCGTTTTTATTTAATATTTGGCAATTTCTTACTATTTAGCATTTTTTAAATTCACTTAAAAATAGCAGTTCACTAAAGAGTCCCACAAAGATCGTTGGTGATCTTTTAATCTAATTGAAAGAGGCTGCCACCTCGGGTGTAGTTTATCACCTACATTGATAAACTTGTAGTAAAGCATTGTTGTCATAACACACACCTCTTTCGAGGTCATAGCAGTCTTTTTACCATGCGGAATTCATGCTTTACCTCACTCCCGTAAAAAAAAAAACTCAAGGGGGAATTTTACTCAATATTTTTTAAGAAATTTATATTTGATATTCTTCTCGAACTACCTGTACCATTTTTAACATAAGAGGCGACCATTTTTAACTTGTCAAAAATCTTAAAAATTCGTGTTTTAAACAAGTGAAAGAATTGGATTTGTAACAAAATTCATAAAATAAAATACAGTCCATACAATTTGTTAAAGAATTAAGTATATACAAAACTTATTCGACCCTCTGGGGTCGACCCTAGTTCTGTACATATGTCCTACATAGGTTGAGAACATAAACCTGAGAACATTTAAAAATACAATAGAACCACAGAGTAAGGAGCGATAGAACTTTAATAATCCTAACTAATTGGGTTGTGGCATAACTGAAGTTGCCAAAATGTCCTGCTTAAGTGAGTGGGGAAAAATTACGCTGGCGTCTTTTTCAGTAAGGTTACTTTTACATATCACACTCCACAGTCTTTTTACGGCGAACAAGAATGATGATATTAATTTTTATGCGTTTTCTCTGGATAACGCCGTTTTTACCTTACGTTTTTACACTTTATCTTCTTAACCTCTAAAAATTATCAAATAAAAATCCTAAATACTGTACCGGGATTCTGTATTACAGGTGTTCGAAATACCGGTGTTCGGATTTCCTGGATTTGTATTTGCGGGGTTCGAATTTCCAAGGTTAGGATTGCAGGGGTTTTATTGCTGAGGTTTGGATTACCGGGATTCGGATTGCTGGGATTTATATTACTGTTGTTAGGATCACCAGGGTTTGGATTACCTGAGTTCAGATTACCAGGGTTTCGTGAGCCGGCGCTCGGTTTACTAGAGGTATAATTACCGGTAATCGGATTACTGGAATTGGATTTCTGGGGTTCGGATTTCCAAGGTTTGGTTAGCTGAGGTACGGATTACCGGATTCGGATTACCATTATTTATTACTATCGCTCGGATTACCATGGTTTGAATTACCGGCGTTCGGATTACCAAGGTTTCGTCAGCCGGCTCCCAGGGTTTTAATTACCGGTGACGGATTCCCGGGGTTCGGATTGCCAAGGTTTGGATTGCTGAGGTTTGGACTACCGCGATTCGGATTATGAGGAATGATGTTACTGTTGATCGGATTACCAGGGTTGGGATTTTGGGGATTACCGGAGTTTAGACTTTGAGGGTTCGGATTACCTGTTTTGGATTGCCGGGGTATGAGTCTTCGGGGTTCGGATCCCAGTTATTTGGAATACCAGCGTTCGGATTATCAGGTTTCGGACTTTCAGGGTTCGGATTCCCGTTATTTGGATTCTCAGGATTCAACCGACCGGAATCCGGATCACCGTGGTTCTTCAGTACAAAATTATCGTTTCTAACCTCTTGTCCCGCCCCAGGACGATGGAGCGATGAAGGCAACCACGTGGCTGTTTACTGTCCCACGGTCAAGCTGGGTGACTCGGCGGTCCAAGCGGAGGTGGAGGAGGCAAAGCAAAAACTGAGCCAGTGCAACATCAACGACGGCGTCGCCACCTGCCAGGACCAAGCTCAGTGTCCGTGACTGCGCTACTGCGTCCCGACACGTGACGGGAATATATTTAAATAATTTATTTATAATATAAAATAAATATTAAAATTGTTTGTGTGGTTTTATTATTGTCAGAAATTATTAAATAAAGGATGTAACGAAAATCAATGTTAAAAATCTGTAATATTAAATATAATTAAATATTAAATATTGATATGAAATGTAATATGAAATTAGTTATTACACTCAAAGAGCTCTAAATTAACTAATATTCGTTAATATCCTTATACTAGTATAGTTTAAAATTTGTGTAAGATATTAATTTGTATTGCCCTGAAGATTTTTATTTTGAAATTTGAAATTTCGAAAACAATTAACCGAAATTAGAAATTTCGAAGATAATGTAGCAACTATAAGGGCATATTTGGTAAAAGGGTGGTAATTATATACATGGGACATATAGCGCTTACAGTCATTAAATATATATCACTAATTCGTAGTGTAAATATTTAAAATAAAAGAATTAATATTATAATTATTTTAATTTTTACGTGTTAGTCGTACTATTTTGTTCAATTTATTATATATAGATCTCGTTGACAAAGGTAATAGTATCTACCGTTACAAACTATTTGGAACAAATAAATAACATGACAAACAGCCATAAAATGAGGAACTTGTGTTATAATAAGGGTGTTATACAACCACAGACCAAAAGTTAACCATTATGAGATACGACGTCTACTTCGTTAAAAATTATAATGATAGTCAATAACAAATATTCTCAGAAAATGTTTTACAGCCATTCAGTAATCATTTATTTCAGTGGGGTTTATAAAGGTGACACGTTCGCCTCCCCATAAATACACCCTATAATATTACTTTTATCCATGAAATATTTTCTGATTCGATATCTTCCATACTTCATCGTTTTCTGGCTCTTAAACTCTTGTCCATCCAAATTAACGCATTTGAAAGAGTAGACCCCCTAAAATCAATAAAAAATAATATAATTATAATACATAAAAGATGTATACGTGTATTGTTTGAGTGCAGAATAAGCTATACAGATTATATAGTATTCAATACGTATCATTCAGAATTCTATCACGATCATTTTTACTTTCTCCCCCTATACATAGTATATGAAGAAAGAATTGTTTTCGTCAAAATTTTCGAATTTGAGTTGTTAGTGGAAGAATTCTTTTGGTTCATTGATTTTTAAGAGTATTTTCCTATAAAAACCCATAAAAAACTATAAAAATCCAAATTTTCCATAAACGACTTGAACGATTTTGTTATTTTTTTTTGTTTTTTTTAGTGCTTAAGATGACAAACAAAATGACAACAGCCGCATCTCTGTAAAAATTCAGGTTCAGAAGTTATGGGGGTTTAAGTGTTCAAAAAATTCATATTTCTCAAATTTCACAAAATCTCTAACTACTAAAGAAAATATACTTGCAACCATTACATTTGGCTCGAAAAATAAATATTCAGAATTTTGAATTATTAGTCTACGTCAACTGGTTGAGGAGATAATTGATATTTTCGTTAGTACGTTGTCTAACGTTATTCTTATTATGAAATTATTCAAAAATCGATATCTCCGTCAATTCCTAACCGGTTTCAATACAATTTTGTATATATTTATGGGATAGTTGTAAATTAATTTTATTTTGTTGTAGATTTTCATGCTTCAAGGGAGAAAGTATGTGTCAATTTGCTGGTACAATTTATTTTAATTACCTTCAAAAAGTTATACGAGGAAAATACTTACCTTAGGTATAGGGCAATCATTTACATTTATATTAATTTTTTTCAACATCTGGAAGAAGTTCTCCTCATACCTCTTTGCATGAGTGCAACTTTTCATGAAATTAAAACTAAGGTATTCTTTCCAAGTTTCATTTTTCATTATGTCGATAAAAATCTTGTACTGAAACAAAGCCAAATAAAAAAACTAAAACTTCCAGATTAACATTTTCCAGTATTTATTGTAATTTTTATGTGCCTCGTGTATTTTTTGAGACCCTTGACTCCTCATCACCAGCACTGAAAATCGGATTTTTTAGAGTCAACGAAATGTAGCCTATACCAGTAACAAACAGTAGTTTCTGGAACTTTTGTGTGCCTTTTGTGTTTTTTGTGACCCTCCCTTGGCGACAGGAACTTTGTCACTAGCATTGATTATTACGGTGAGTGAATGCCCAAAACACTCTTGAGAGTTAAAGACAAATGTTAATTAAAAACTAAAATTAAAAACCTTTTTTTAAATACTGTATATTCCTCCATATTTAAATATAAAAACGAATAAAAATGCATGTATAGATAATAAGGAACTTCTTATTCATTCACACTGTACTTATAAAATGATAAAAATCCAAACCTTTTTAAAAAGAAATTTTAAATTTTACTCATAATTCAACAAAAAATAATAAATTATTTTACTAGGCCTATATTATGCCACTTTTATTACAAAAACGAAGAGCTTACAATGTTAAAATACACAATGGTACCGATTTGAACCAAACAAAAGTTAAGGTCCTTAATAAATTTATCATCCCTAATAGTTTTGTAATGTGATGATTTTAATATCCCCTTTTTTGAGGAATAAATAAATAATTGCTGTAAAACAAACAATTTCCCCCACTCACCGATAAATCGTCATTTATTTCCCTGTTGAGGGTGATATTTCCCGTAAAACACGGTTTTGTCTCATCTCCATCCTCGTATTCCTTTACCATGTCGTAGATGACGTCTTTACTCCCACTGTCATTGCAGGCACTCACGTGGTCGAGTTTGACAGTGAATGGTCCCTAAAACATGTTGCTTGAAAATAATAACCTCATAAAACCCCAGTCTAACTTCCGTTTTTAAGTCCTAAATTAAGGAGTATGTCATTGACAAGTACCTTATTTTTTAATTCTTACTATTTCGAATTTTTATTGTTTTACATTATGAGCAGTTCAATCTACTTCACTTTCTCCCCCATATATTTAGTACTGTATATAGAGAAACAATTGTGTTTGTAAAAACTTTCGAATTTGAGTTGGTAGTGGAAAAATTCGTTTTAGTGTTTCCCAAATCCAAAAATATGGTTTTCGGAATGGTGTCTATCCGTCTCTCTATGTGTGTGGATGTGTGGATGGTGGATGTATGTAAACAGAGCTAGAGAGGACACCTATGGTCCAATTTTCATGAAATTTGGTACGTAGGTATAAAACAATGATATCTCCAGGCGGTTTTTTATTGTTTAAATTTTTTGTTTTTAAGGATATACCTTATAAAAATCCATGAAAATGACAAAGAACCAAAATTTTCGAAAATCGACACATTCGATTTTGATAAAAATTTCACACTCTTTAGTGCTTATGACGACGAATAAAATGACACAACCCGCATGTTTGTAAAAATTCAGGTTCAGAAGTTATAGGGATTTAAGTGTTAAAAAATTCAAATTCAACTAAAATTATCATAATTAATCAAAATATGATTGCAACCATCAAATTTTGTGTGAAAAAACAAATAATCTAGAATTTGAATTATTAGTCTACGTCAACTGGTTGTAGAGACAATTGATATTTTTGTTTGGCGATAAACAAACGCAGTACGTTGTCTAAAGTTATTCCTTGGGCAAATATATTAAAACCGATATATTCCTAATAGTGCGTGGAACAAGTGTAAAAATCTTTCATTTCCTGAAACCAGCACCATACTTTGGGAATTGACTAAATACATATAGAGTGAAAATCAGCCGGGAGGCAAGCTTAAAAATTTTCATGTCACGAATAGTGACGTCAGCAATATGGCCGCTCAGCCGACCAAATAATGTCACATACCTCGGAAACAACTCAACCGATTTTGACGTGAGACATCTTATTTGAAAGGTCTAATCATTATCTATAATAAAGGTTATTACACTTTCAGCGGAAAAATCAGCGGTTTTTGAGTATTTTGTAAAATATTAATTTTTTATAAATATTTATTTTGATGAATTAAAATTAAAATCAATAATAAGATATCCTCGTTGCTGCAGACCTACATACTCAGCGAATATAAAATGCTTAAATAAATCACTGAGACGGGGCCTCGGAAAAATAAAATCTACGTAAATCCCAAAATGAGCATACAACGATTT
Source organism: Flexamia atlantica (assembly GCA_035578135.1). Taxonomy (NCBI): domain Eukaryota; kingdom Metazoa; phylum Arthropoda; class Insecta; order Hemiptera; family Cicadellidae; genus Flexamia; species Flexamia atlantica. Next base: position 10,769,836 of record JAQJVK010000003.1, on the reverse strand, counting down.
TTTCCTTAAGAATAACATGGGAAATGAGTATGCAGGTTTGCTGCCAGGGAAATGTAAAATTGAGAGATTTTTTACCATAATCCATTAGATATCAACTAGATGAAGCCATTCACAAAGTTTTATTCAGATATGTTGAGAAATAAGCGAGATATATAATTTTATTTATTTCCTATAAGGTTATCACAGTAAGTAGTCTCAATGTAAACTTATATGAAATAAATAAAATTCTATATCTCGCTTATTCCTCAACATATCTGAATAAAACTTTATGAATGGCTTCATCTAGTTGATGTCTAATGGATTATAACAAAAAATCTCTCAATTTTACATTTCCCTGGCAGCAAACCTGCATACTCATTTCCCATGTCATTCTTAAGGAGAAAATCGTTGTATGCTCATTTTGGGATTTACGTAGATTTTATTTATTCATGGCCCCGTCTCAATGATTTATTATAGCATTTTAAATTCGCAGAGTATGCAGGTCTGCTGCAACGGAGATATCCTATTATTAATTTTAATTTAAATACATTAAAATACAAAAATTAAAAAATTAATATTTTACAAAATACTCAAAAACCGCTGATTTTACCGCTGAAAGTGTAATAACTTTTATTATAGATAATGATTAGGCCTTTCAAATAAGATGTCTCACGTCAACGTCGGTTGAGTTGTTTCCGAGATATGTGACATTATTATGGTCGGCTGAGCGGCCATATTGATGACGTCACCACTCGTGACGTAAATATTTTTAAGCTTGCCTCCCGGCTGATTTTCACTCTTTTATATGTATTTAGTCAATTCCCAAAGTATGGTGCTGGTTTCAGGAAGTGAAAGATTTCTAGGTATTATGTTGTTTGTTCCATGCACTATTAGTCATAAACCGATTTTGGTAAAATTTTGTATGAATTTGTGAGATAGTTGTAAATTTGTTGTATTTTGTTGTAGGCTTTCTTGCTTTAAATGGCTTTAAGGGAGGAAGTATGTGTCAGTTTGCTGAAACCATTTATTCAAAATATATACAAGCGTACCTCAAAATATTTATACAATACATCGTACTGGTGTAATTATGAGCATAATCTGCTTTGTCTGATTAAAATGGGGAGGTAAAATGATCTATCATCATAAAAAAATTCAAATGAGCTTACCGACTCTGGGTTTCCCTCAGCGGAACAACAAATGAAAGCAAGCATTAACAGGGAAATCGCTAGCCAGGAAAGAACCATTGTTATGGGATAACGGACGTGGTGTATGTGGGACGTTATTCATTATATTGACGGAAATCATTTCTGCCATATTTATCTCTCCATGATCATCACGATTTGACGATTTCATCACATTGGTATTGCATGGAAAAGCGTGTGAAATTGTTTATCTAACTTGTATTATTAGATATTTATTTTCTCATGATTTTGTGTTTATTAGAATTACATCATTGTCAGCACATGAAAGTTGTACTTCGTACTCTATTCAATTATTGTTGTATATAATTAGTTCTTCATTCACGCCGCTTTATAATAAACTCTGGATCGGCCAATACTTTTGTCTTTTCGTGCAAAAATATGTCCAGTGGTAAAATTTATGGAAATAAATTGGTTAGGAAAAGTAAAAAAGGTCCTAAGTAAAAAATAGGTTGAGAACCACTTGTTTACATTATCCCAAAGGTGTGCATAAAAAACAAGCTCACCGAACGACATGGGTCTTTAAAACCAATTTAAAAATTCGGGGAGCCTACTAAAAAATATACCGTAGAAAACGTTAGGAATTTAAACCTACTAAATTGGTACATTCGTCTTCACCGACTAAGAAATCTCATGAAAAACGTTTGTTTTTACCGTGATTCGATTTGCATTATTTCTGTCACAAAAAAATCACAGTTTTTCAAAATTGTGTTACGAACATTTTAGAAAAAACAATTTTGAAAGAATACTCCGGTCAAAACTCCAGCCTTTTGATTTCTACCTAAAACTCATGATTTGTATGGTTTTGAGAAAGATGAATCACAAATTACAGAAAAATGCGGATGCTATAAAAAATCTGACTATAAGGTCGAATAAATCAATAATCTTGAATCATGGTGGTCCTGGTCGAAAATGGAGGTAATGAAACAGTTTCTTCTTAAAAACGTGAGTAATTTTAAAAAAGTAAGTAAGTATCAAGTATCAAGTAAGTATATGCTTTTGGGGGCGAGTGAATACCACATTGCTGAGTGGTAAGGAATAAGTTGAAGGCAAGTGACAACCACAAAATTATCTTTCGAACTGTGACTAACTTTGAGTTGAGTTTGAATTTCGGTTAGCAACTGGAACAGAGCTGAAACAAACTTGTTAGGTTGTTGTGCAAATTAACATGATTTCTATTACATGCTAGTGATTGACAACCGTTCCAGGAAGTTTCTCTCGGGTAATCACAGTGTTTTTGTTTTTTTTAATATTTTTCTTATAATAAATAAAAGTGGGTGTATTATTTTCAGATTAATCGTTGCCTCAATGTATTCGTCTTAAGATTACAATTGGGCTTATTCAGTTTTGATACTAAATTTAATTTAAAGAAAATGTGCTATGCTAATATTCTATTCTTAGGTTTGATTTTTTCATTGGAGTAGCACGAAATAAAAGTACCACTGATTTCCTTTTTTGAGAACTATTAAATTTGTTACTATTTTTTTAAAGTTTGACACCTTTAGTATCTTTACTGAAGGGAGTTCAAGGTTGGAAAGTTTAAATACACACTTAAGAGCAATATTATAATTAACTTGCAGCTTTAGACTTTAATGAATTAACTTAGTATCGATTACTTTTCATACAAATTTAAAAGCATATTAATTTCCTATTCCGGCATGAAGTAATATAGTTCCTAGCAATATTTGATCTGCGCACTCACCTGTTCTGCTTTAATAAAAGAACAAACAGCAATATCCTGAGAGGATCACGATCTCCGCTTGAGAACAGAATCAAGCAATGCATGCGCAACCAGTTTTCTTTCAGCAAACTTACTTTCTTATAAATATTATATAACTTTAAAAATGTATAAATAGAATATTAAATTTTACTTTTTTGAAACAAATCAATCAACACATCAACTCAAATAAAGCTTTGGAAATATCTAATAAAATTAATCCTAGCCGGTCTGCTATTTATGTCATCCCTGTTACCATTGAATTTATCTTATATATTCAATGCTGTTGCACTCGTATTTACTCGTAGCTTAGATCAGACGTATATATATATATTTTTTAATTAGCAAGCTGCAATTGACAATTTATGAAATTGTATTACAAGTGTCAGTTGTAGTAATAATTACATAAATGATACATTTGTTTAAAAAAAAAAATTACATCTGTATAAAATCAAAACTAGCTATCCAAAAACTCGTCAACAGAATAAAAAGCCCTTTCCACTAGGAATCTTTTTAGTGCCTTTTTAAATTTGCAGGTCTATATTATTTTGCATGATAAAGGGGGGTTTGCTATAAAAATTAGGACTAATATTTTGTGGAAGAAATGCAGCCAAATCTAATCTGTGGGAATTTTGCCTATGTAAAGTGGTAATTTATATCTGCACCTAATTGGAATGACGAATGTTTAAATTTATAAAATATTATGACCTTGAAAATGTGTTGCGATGCCAAAGTCAAAATTCTTAAGGATTTGAAAGTTCCCGGCAAGACGTTCACCTATCGACTCAGTTAGTTATTATTCTTAATTTAAAAACGCGTGAAAACAACGCACCGGAAGCCGAGCCCCAGAGCACAATGCCGTAAGACAGTCTTAATTCATCAGTGACGAATATATTAATTTTGAAATAAATAAATTTTTGAATTGGGCAAATCCACATAGTAGACAATTGTGAAGACAATAAATTTAGTAGGACGATTTGTCCTACTAATAGTTATTGTACATTCTCAATAGTTATTGTACATAATGCAATAGTTATAGTATTGCTTTTCATTATAAAATGACGTTGCCTTAAAGAATAAATAAATTAATTATAAAATACAAATTTGTCTGACACTCTTTTAAACTGAAGTTCAGTTTTTTGTATCCAAAGAAATTATTTTCATAAAATGAAATGTTGAGAAAATCAATATTAATAGCTTTTAAAGTATTTTCTCAATAGTTTGCATTACTTGAATGCTACAATGTTTGCTCATTGTGTAATATTGTAGGCCTACTGCATTGCCAATAATGAACTACCCATCGAGTAGTTAATTATAATTTTCAAGAATTTTCAAAGGAAAGCATAAGATGTTGGGATTCGAAGAGATGTTGGCCGTCAATAACATTCATCTAAATGCGAGAGAGTTGGTTAGACTGGAGAAACGTCTGCTCGACTGACTTTCCTAATATCAAACGCTTGGCAGTTCTTGGAGCTCTGGCCTGTGTACTGATGGGCATTACTTAGAGCCTAATAGCGAAAACACATTAAAATAGAAATTTGAATTTGGTTGAAATTTATGAAATATAAATTTATTTAGGGAAATTTATGAACATTTTAAAACTTACTGCGGCTTTTAACCGATTAGGCATAATTTACTCTATTGTTGAGAAACTATTTGCAATGATTCCCCTGCATTATTATCTTGCAGTGTTTTATTTAAACCATCTGCTGATTTGATGTAAGGCATTATATTTTTCTAGAAGGCTTATAAGCCTGGGGGAGTTTTAAGTCCCAGCAGATCAACTTATATTTATATGAGCATTATGGTACTTTATATATACGACCTCAAGGAAACACATTACCTGTGAAAGAATAAGAACTTATGAGATAAAGATAAATAACAAAAAAAACATAATATAAAGACATAAAACAAAAATGAATTTTTTGGACCTTTTACTTAGAAAAATCAAAATAATCGAATTTTTTTTATCACTGAATTCAGTTTGAAAAATAATTTCGTATTCTGAATCACATTGTTCCAACGTTAACCTTATGGGAAATAAATAAAATTGTATATCTTAATTCCTCCTCAACATATCCTATAAACTCGGTGTGTGGTGGCTTCTTACAGTTAAGATCTACTGGATCATAGCCCAAAAACCTTCATTTTTACATTTTTAGGGCAGTGAACCTGCATACTCATTTCCCATGTTTATCCATATGGAGAGTATTGAAGTATGTTCATCATAGACATACTTATATGAGGCTTTTTCTGAGTAATTTATTTACGCAGAGTATACAGGTCTGTTGCAACGGAGGTATTTTGTTTATGCCTTTTCAGTTGTTCATTCCATGTAATAACTGAAAAGCGTTAGAAAAGACCTAGAACAGTATTATAATAAGGAAAAAGGTCAATAATGGTACACAAAAACCCTTCTGCAAGGGTTAATTGTAAAGCTGTGTGGAGGGACACTAATAAGGGATAAGGGGCAGTAATAATGTAACACCAATCATGGACCTTTGTCTAGACTCGTTTTCGGATCTTGTGGCTAAGGGGGGGGGGGGGGGATGGGGGTGGTTGAATGATTACTGAGAATCCAAAGACAAACTTATTTTGTTGAATAATTTTTTTTTATTTTTGTTACATTTGTTGAATTGAATTCTTTTGTTCAATTCTTTAAAAACAACAATTTGAAAATCAACTCTGAAAAAACGAATTTTGTAAAATTTTCCAGAGGATAACCCAATTTGAGGACATGACCGTCATGATAGATGACACAGTCATCGAACAGGTTGAGTGCGCCAAATTCTTGGGCATTAAAATTGACCAAGGCCTTACTTGGAACGCTCACCTTGAAAGCCTATGCGCTAAAGTTTCATCTGGCGTATATGGCTTAAGAGTGTTATCGAGATATTGTCCTGACAATGTTTTGAAAATGGCCTATTTTGGCCTTATTTATCCCCACCTGGCCTATGGCATTGCAGTCTGGGGTGGTTGTAAATGAAGCGAACATCCTCAGGTTGTTCCGTCTTCAGAAGAAATCAGTCCGCATCGTAGCTAAATTGCAGTACAGAGAGTCATGTAGGGGTGTCTTCAGGGAGTTGGGACTAATGACTCTGGCCTGTATTTACATCCATGAGACTGCCGTGTTCTGTAAGTCCAAATGTGCCCTCATACAAGGTCAGGATATCCATCCATATCCGACGAGAGGCAGAGGACAATACAGACTCGGTCAGAACAGGTCCAGAGCTGCAATGAACTTGCCTTCGCAAGCAGGCATTAAGTTCCTCAACAATCTCCCTGAGGACTTAAGGCAGGAGAGAGATGTTCTTATTTTCAAGCGAAACCTAAAGAGGTTTCTCATCGGTGGCGAGTTCTACTCGGTGGGGGAGTTTATGGATGGGCGGGGTTAAATCTCACGTCGCTGCTCGGGGGTGGACAGAGTTCCAAATTTTGTTTTCCTCAGTTTTTACAGTTTTTTTTAACATAGTGTTTCTTTTCCAGGAAATGGACTTACATCCCGGATATTTTGAATTTTGCTTTACAATTTGTACAATTGTTTTACGGCAATAAAGATTAATATTATTATTATTATTATATTATTATTATTATTATTATTATTATTATTATTATTATTATTTTAATCATCCACAGCACAAGGTATCTTTGGTAGCGTTGAGGTGGGATTTGGTGGTGGTGGAGGGGGGTGTATTTTTGTAGCGGGGAAGCTGGGAGTATGTTTAAAAGTTGGTCCAAAAGTTTGCATTATGCCTAAATTGTTGCAGTTATTGGTCGAATTCAGGGGTTGAAACAGGACACAGAAATAGCAAATAAGTTTGGACATTAAAAGGGTGACTCTAAAAATCCCATGTCAAAATTAGGCTCTCGATCGAAAAAATAAATTTGCGTAAAATAAAGAATGTACATTAAATATTAATAAAATTTCTACAATATATTTCTTTGGTGAAAATTATAGATTTATGAGAGAAAAGTGCATTAAAGGTGCCAAACCAAGGTAAGAAGATGGAGGTAATGGGTTCAACAGACCATTCTAAAGTTTCTTTAGGCTCTTTAGAAAGCGAAACTTTGTAACTTGGTTACACTTTGCCGTGCAGTTGAACCAGAACCAGAACTGCTTGGTATGTGATTTCAACCAAATTTAATTATATATCATAAGCATTGAAATTTTTCCTGAAATATAAGAAATAGTTGTTTATGGAATTTTGCCAACAATAATTGGTTTAAATTGTAGATTCTGTAGGTATTTAGTATTTTTTCCTAACATTTTACAAAAATACAATGTAACATAATTTTATGTGTGGTATATCAATTGGAAACCATACTGGTTATTTTGGCGTTTGAACCACGTTGATTTGTGAAAGTACGGCACAGAAATCGGCGAACAACCTTAGAAAAAACACAGCACAAGGCGAATTTAGAATCTCCTCGTCTTTTTTGTTGGTAGGTGGAAGGAGTAGGGATAAGTGGTTAAACGTATTTATGTTCAAAAAAAAAAGATACTGTCGTTAAATACTACACTGCAAGTAATGAAGAATGGTATTAGTTTTTTATGATTGCAGTTTTCCGGTGGGTTCTTAATGTCCCCATGCAACTTGTCTACACTAAGCATCCCTAGACATAGCACAAGGTGCGTCGGTCAATATTATAAGAATAATTGTCAAAATGATTTTGCCGGTCGCATCCATTTGTAACTAGTTTTATTAACCGACTTCCCCCAACTACCAACAAAAGGCGGAGGTTCTCAATTCGTCTTGGGCCATTTTTAAGAGATCACAAAGTGAACTGGAGTGGAATATATTATTGGTATTCTACAAATGTTATTGAGTCAAACCAAATCAAACATAGAAGACAAAAATAACCTCTAAAAAGTATGATTAATTACGTTTTGGTAAAAAAAACAACCGACTTCAAACGCTCTAAAAAGTATGAAATAATTTAATTTTATAAGTCAAATTTTTTAATATCCAAGCTCACGTATTTCAAGTCGGCGCAGACATCCATACATCATACATCTATACATGAAACACTGAACGAACTTCTGTGAGTAGAGATTCAAACAGAAATATGGGATAAAATTTCAGCCGTTAACCCGAAAATTTTGCTTTAAAATGCAAATTTTCAAATATTGTAGACCCACAAATAATATCTCTAGTCTTGATTCTCTAACTCTAGTGTTTGAAAATTAAGTATATGAGTTAGTTTCATAATTAAATATATGAAATATGAACACACAATTTTTATTTTAATGTTACACTCATGTAAACTATATAATAAATATTATATTTTAATAAATACGTTCATCAAATCTTACTGAAAATTCGAGCCATCCTGTTAAGAAGATTCATAACTAAGATGCAATATAGAACCGCGCCGACTTCAAATACGTGAGCTTGGATATTACAAAATTTGACTTATAAAATAAAATTATTTCACACTTTTTAGAGCGTTTGAAGTAGGTTGTTGTTTTTTTTTTACCAAAAAGTAATTATTTTATTGATGTCGTAAAAAAATGAATCTGTATCCATGAGAAGGCAATGGCTTGTTTCTGTGGAACAACGGCGTCCAGCGAGCGACGCTCTGAGGTGATGCGAGACTAGGGTGCGTCTTACGTCCTCAACTAATGTTTTCAACTAAACAGCTGATAGTAGGTGTACAAATATTAATATCTGGGGACCGAGCTTCGCTCGGGGGAAAGCAGTAACATTTTCAAATTTACATGTTCATATTGCTCCCCACAGTGACAATTAGTGGCTCAAGGGATAAGGGCGAGGACTTTTGATATGTTTTACTCCTAATTAGGCCAAACAAAGTTACAAATTCAAAAATTGTGATCCATGCAATTCCCTCTGTACCCTTTCGTTGCCTGGACTATAAGGCCTAAAGCAACGCCTTTCGATCAGAGCTCAAGTTTGACGGCTGAAGTGTTAGCCGAGAACGGAACACGAGGGAGGATCGAACAGTGGCGGATCTACACTTATTAATGTCGCGTATGGCTTTTATTTAGGTGTTCATTAAATAGTTTTAATGTAAGTAAATATAACTACCATACGTATTATTTGGCTGTTGGAAATTCATGGCTCATAAATAACAAATCAGGCGGGAATAAATCTATAGATTTTTTTGTATAAATACATAATTCCATTCTGGACTATTAAACTTCCACGTAAGTGTTATCATTCTTTAAATACTATATCTTACACTAAAGTTGAAAGGTTTTTAGAAAATCAATATCATCTCGTGGTATACACACTATTCTTTTTTTGCCTATCGAGTTTGTCTTTCCAGCCGTCACTTGTTTTATTTCACTTCATGTGAAAATACCACCTATGATCGCGGGCACCAAATAGGGCGGATGAATGAGTGCGCTGCTGGTTAAATTATTGTGTATTATTTTTTTCTCTACGCCAATGGCATTTTTACACTAGATATACACAAAGGTTTTTAAGGAAAAGCGGAAAAGCGGTCCAAACCCCTCAAATTTGTGGGGGCATGCCGGGAATCGAACCCGCGACCTCTAGAACTGAAGCCCAAGACGCTAACCGATAGGCTAGCAACACGCCCACATGCTACATTTGTTTGCATAGTTAATCAACTGTATGATCATATGTTAAAGTAAACACAAATGTACACGTGAGAAAGGCCCTGAAAAACGTAAACAAAGTTTTGAAAGTTCAACAAAAACAGTTCTTAAATTGTAAACCGGGCAAAATAAATTGTGGTCCGAATCCCACGTTAAAATATAGGTCCTTTAGTTCCCTTTGGCTTTTAATTAACAGTCCTGTCTAAGGAACATGTCGGCCTTAGTGAGTAACAAGACTACAAGATCGCGCCACAATCATCCCTCACTCATATGTCATTCGTACTTGGCTTCAAATACGTAGCTGGGAAGGTGGCCATTTTAAGCAATGTATCAGTGTATCAATGTATTTCATTTCCTAATTTCAGCTGAGGTTTAGCGGACAATTTGATGGGTTTACAGTTTTTGCCGCCCGCCCTATTTCGTGCTCTCTACTCTAACCATAAAATATTAAATTTATGTGGTCCCCAAATTCAAAAATTATAGTCTACCATATATATTTAATTCCTTCAATTTCAATGAGGTGGGTTTTGGAAACCGTGGGCCTCGAAAACGAGAAGTTAAAATGGCAGGACCCATAGTGGGGCATTGTAGTAGGCCTAAAGTGAAATTGTCTTAAAACCACCTTTACTGGAAAGTTTTAGGTTTTGGGTGCAGGACCCGATCTGATGTTTCCAATCAACATTTTGTAACACAACATTACCAAAAAAACTAAAACTACAAAAACTAAAATCTGACCTATTTACGTATAATTCATCATAACCCAAATGACCGTCAGTATTATGTGATTTAACAAGTAAAGTACAATACCCTATATTTCACACTGGTTTTCCATAGCGTATGGGCAGTGCTACTATTAATGATTCAGTACGTGTGAAAAAAACAAAGTACGGCAAAAATACCAATAATTTGTTTGGACAGAAAAGCTATATCTGCATTATAATTTTTCTGTTTTTAACGAATTTCCCCCTATAGGGAAGTAGCTATTACCGTAGGCGGTATGGTAAGACTTAAGCAGGGGACGACCATAACTTTTCATTTTGATGCCCCTAGACCTCAAAATTACTTAATAATGGGAAGACCAATAATATTTGTAATAATTTAAGAAGGGCGATCTAGTCCTAGAATTCACCTAAAGGATCTAATTAGGGACATTTGCCCAATAAAGTATGTACCAACTTTAACTTCAAACCCTTTTTTGAAACTTCCTTGACATTTGGTAATAGGTGAACTAACTTGTGGCAAACTTATTGACAAATTTGTGACCAGACTTGGTAAGATCAAACTATTTCTTCTAAACCGTCAAGGACCGTAATGAGCCACTAAAATGATTGGAATAGTTGAATAGTTCAGGTAAAAATAATTTAAAGAAAAGTTCTTCTCATGAATAATCATTTATTTCCTCTTGCATATTTGTTCGGTCGTGATGGTGTAACGAACCAACTGAAAGGTGCCCCTTAGCCTCTGTTAGGTGTACACTTACCCTTGTAGCAATTATGACCCAGAGGGCAATCTAAAGTCCCGATACAACCTGCAACCTGAAAAAATTATAAATGTTGAACAACTTATATGAATCAGAGTTTTAATCCTAGAGCATTAGTTTTCAGCTAATTAAGTAACAGGTATAAAAATTAAAAAGCAATCACTGTATTAATTAAGGCTTTATAATACAACTTTTAATCTCGTCATTAGCAAGTTTATTCCCGACTCTTTGGGTTACCCTCAGAGTGTTCTGTGCTACGATTTTATAAAATGCAGGCTAGTAATTTTCATGAACTTGTACTCTCAGTTTTAATTACACAGGCTCCCTAAACGAAGTTTATTTTAGCCATATACACTTTTAAAAGGATTAAAATAAGAATTATTTTAATTTTCGCTCTTAATACATCCCAAAATAAACCCAAATTACCGACGAATCTGCGATGTTGAAAGCCAGTAGAATGGCTGCGATGGCGAAGAGCTTGAACATATTGTAGAACGAACTTCACCAAATCTTATTGATGATATATTAGAATTCCTACAACAAAACATTACATTACTTCGCATTATCATTCTACATATTCCTTTTGCCCTAGCTTTGTCAGTTCTTTCAAAGTTTGCATTATTGGTTCTTTTTATAAAATCACTAAATCCCAGATGACATAGTAATGAAATTAAGCCTCAAAAGTCTTAAATGAAAATTACTAGAGACCGCTTAATGGTCGGGATTCTACAAAAAATATTAGTTAATTTTTAACTCCTCACTGTATGCGAAAATTATTTTGTTTTTATTTGTTACTGTTAATCTGTAACCAAAATAGAAATACAAAAGCCCTAAGTTAATTTTAAAATTGAAGATTTATTTTCTGAAAGCCTAAAAGCATAATGTGAATTTTAATGGGATCTTACACACATACAAACATAGGAAAATACCTTTCAAACGGCGTCGTTGAGGAAAAAATCACACGATCTACATCAGTCTCAGTCAGACAAATCACACGATCTATATCAGTCTCAGTCAGACAAATCACACGATCTATATCAGTCCCAGTCAGACAAATCACACGATCTATATCAGTCTCAGTCAGACAAATCACACGATCTATAATCAGCCTCAGTCAGACAAATCACACGATCTATATCAGTCTCAGTCAGACAAATCACACGATCTATATCAGTCTCAGTCAGACAAATCACACGATCTATATCAGTCTCAGTCAGACAAATCACACGATCTATATCAGTCCCAGTCAGACAAATCACACGATCTATATCAGTCCCAGTCAGACAAATCACACGATCTATATCAGTCTCAGTCAGACAAATCACACGATCTATATCAGTCTCAGTCAGACAAATCACACGATCTATATCAGTCTCAGTCAGACAAATCACACGATCTATATCAGTCTCAGTCAGACAAATCACACGATCTATATCAGTCTCAGTCAGACAAATCACACGATCTATATCAGTCTCAGTCAGACAAATCACACGATCTATATCAGTCTCAGTCAGACAAATCACACGATCTATATCAGTCTCAGTCAGACAAATCACACGATCTATATCAGTCCCAGTCAGACAAATCACACGATCTATATCAGTCCCAGTCAGACAAATCACACGATCTATATCAGTCCCAGTCAGACAAATCACACGATCTATATCAGTCTCAGTCAGACAAATCACACGATCTATATCAGTCTCAGTCAGACAAATCACACGATCTATATCAGTCTCAGTCAGACAAATCACACGATCTATATCAGTCTCAGTCAGACAAATCACACGATCTACATCAGTCTCAGTCAGACAAATCACACGATCTATATCAGTCTCAGTCAGACAAATCACACGATCTATATCAGTCCCAGTCAGACAAATCACACGATCTATATCAGTCTCAGTCAGACAAATCACACGATCTATATCAGTCCCAGTCAGACAAATCACACGATCTATATCAGTCCCAGTCAGACAATTTAACACTATAGCCAGGGCGCAATAACTAATCATTACTTAAAATTGTATATATTGTAAACGCTATACTTTGGTTGACAAAAGCCTAAAGAAGTTACATTGTATACAAGAGTGACTATTCTTCTACGTCTTAATTCTATATCGTATTCTTTTTAGCCGCTACTAAAAGATACTTGTGGTAACTCCATGAGATAAAGACGAGGTAATACATTTAAGAAAGCTAGCATGTGAGGGGTCTAAATGCAAAACCGGACATGTCCACTTTGGGAAATTTTCGGTAAAACACAAAAAACCTCTCACATTGTGGTTTATATATATTTTAAGACGATTTTTTGCTCACAAACTTTATTGACCAACAAAATAAATAAATAAAAGATATTGGGACTAGAGTTTAGCTGTTTAGTTTTGGGACTAAGTTTAATTTTGGAAATGTCCGCTTTTGCACTTGAAAATGGGAAAGTCCATATTTGCACTTCACATGAAAGGAAATGTCCACTTTTGCATCCTAATTGAGGGGTCTATATGTAAAACCGGACATGTCCACTTTGGAAAAGCAGTACTCTCATCTGATTGGTCCCGGGGAAATGTCCACTTCTGCTTCTTAGTTGAAATGGAAATGTCCAGATTTGCAGCAAACCCCAATCTTTCCTATTAAACAAATAAGAAATGTTCGTTTTTGCTTCTTAGTTCGAATACCACTGGATGCAGCTATATTTAAAGTATTATAATAAATTTTGATTAGGATTTTTGCGGACATTTGCCATCACTGATTAGTAAAAAACAAGTTTCACGACGTTTCGGGATCTGGAATCTGATCCCGTCTTCAGGTGGAAGAAAACCTAGAACATAACAAGATTAGTAGCACATAGCCAGGAAAACCTGGAGAAAAACACAGCTAAAACAGAGAACTGTAAAAGCAGTCACGAAAACAATAAGCTGAAAAGAAAAACAATACACAAAATAACACAGATTGTTTTCGTGACTGCTTTTACAGTTCTCTGTTTTAGCTGTGTTCTTCTCCAGGTTTTCCTGGCTATGTGCTACTAATCTTGTTATGTTCTAGGTTTTCTTCCACCTGAAGACGGGATCAGATTCCAGATCCCGAAACGTCGTGAAACTTGTTTTTTACTAATCAGTGATGGCAAATGTCCGCAAAAATCCTAATCAAAATATAAAATCACCATCACCAACAATGAATTTCAAACAAAAGAAAAGTATTATAATAAATTTCTAACTCAATTTGGCCAAAAAGTGGAAATGTCCGGTTTTGCATCTAAACCCCCTCAAGTGTCAAGAGTGAATTTTGGATTATACAAAATAGACCCCTCAAGTGTCAAGAGTGAACTTTGGATTATACAAAATATACATACCTAATACAAAATGGCGGATATCTGAGTAAATATGCGTTTTAAGACATACCATCACATAAACTTTTTTTTCTTATTTTAATTTAGGGAATCATCTCCTAAAATCCTTAAACGTTTTTAATGGACACCCTGGATACAGCCTAAAAGCTTACTTCCGAATATTGTTAATAACATAACATCAGATCGGGTTACCAACCGAACCGACCGTAAGATATTGTCGGTAACAATGTTCGGTAATGATTTTGATTCGTTGTTTTTTCATATGTCATGGACTTTATGATTTATATATAATTTTACATTTGTAATATTAATTTGGGCTAGAAATCCTGTTTATATGAATAATGTTATCGCGCTTGTATGCTTGTATGCTTGCGTGCTTGCACAACTATCTCAAAAACGGCTCCGAGGATTTCCTTCAAAGTCTGGAAATAAGTAATTTATGACTCAAAAACGTCTTTTATGCAGATTACTTGACCGGAGAAAATATAATAACTTAATAAATCGAATTTAAAAGTTGTAAAATTTTAACATTGGCCTTAAGGGTTGCCGTGATGGCAACGAAAATAAACAAGGAAAGTGTAAACAAATGAAGTAATCATAACAGCTGTTTGGAATCTACAGCCATTAAGGGAAAATACAGAAAGTCAAGTGGGTTGAAGAGTCCATAGAGCAATAAAAAAATTTCTATTTATCAATTTTATGACATTGAAATATTTTATAGTAACTGGATGAACTTGTAAACATGAAATAACACCGAGCAAGGCTCGGTTCGCCAGGTAATTTTAGTAACTAGCTCAACTTTGTGATGCACTTATAAATAATAAATGGCCGCAATCTAGTTTGTTGTACTCCAGGATTTTGTATCAAAAGGTCTATAGAACAAAAAATCCTGCACAATAATGTAACTAGTTCGCATAAACATTCATAATCATACCATTTGTAACAAGTGATTGAACGACTTGTTAATTTATTTATAAGAGCTTTATCATATCTTATTTTTATCATACCCATCTGTGATAAAAATTACAAAATCATCTCCTATATGACTAAATTAAATGTGGGACATATTAGAAACTAGCAGTTCCCGTGGATTCGCTCACGATAAAAATTATAGTCCAACCTTGATTTGACAAATGTGAAGGGGTTGAATGAAAAAAGGTTATATCAAGGGATATTCATTTAATGTAGAGGTCTGTTTACGTGCTATGGCGTTGTGTAGGTTAAAAAAAGAACAGTTATACTTGTATTACAGTAGAACGTGTACGTTTTCTTTCCTCAGCCTTGACTCAAAAATGGCAAGACCGATTTTAACGTGAAATGTGTCCATTTGAAGGTATTTCTATGCATATTTGCCAACACGGCTCAGAATTGTCATAATTAGTACAACGAAGAGTTGAATGTTCGGGACAATGGCGCTATCCGTCGACAGTGTTACAAACGTGAGCCACTTGGTTTACAACTTAACATACGGGCGACTTTCAAGATATTTTGAAAGGTCAACTACTGACTGAAGCACTTATTTTTCCGTGCAAAGCCAGGTCACCCACGGATTAGATGAGAAAGGAATTCGCCAAACTATTGTAGGAGATGATTACATTAAGGAAGCCCTAAGGGAAAAACTGTAACTCCCGTTGCCTAAATAAAGACTGATCCACATTTTATGATTAAACAGATAAGGTACAGAAATTGAAGATGGATTAAACCTTAACTAAATTTATCTTTTATATAGTGCGTATGACCTAAATAAATTGACAAAACAACCATAAACGATGATGGAAAGAATCAAATTATAGATCAGCTGAAACAACGTATACGTTTGTGAAGCTAATTTGTGGGCACATTCAATCATTTGACTCCACCAAAAAACCTTAAAACCCTATGTCAGAAATTTTTTATTCTTTAAGGATTTCTATACAAATAGATCAAAATTAGATTAGGCTATTACAGCACAGTCTCTCGGCGACTAAAAAATACCGTACCCCCCTGCAATGTCTGTATACATTGTCCCCTCTTTCAGTCTTGCGGATATAGTTTCAAGACTCAACCACAAAATGCAGCATGCACTTCAGGTTTTAAACTACAGAGGTAAAATTATATTAAACCCAAAATCATCTTAACAGGCATAATTACAACTCCCGCTGCCGAAATAAAGATGGTGCCATAAACTGAATGATTAAACTGAATTTAGGTACTAAAACTAAACTAAATGTAACTTTTATATAGTACATAATTATGTTCATAAAATAAATCAACAAAAGAACAATAAAACCGTGATGAAAGAAATCAATTTATAATCAGCTGTAACAGCGTATGTACATTTGTGAAACTAACTCAGCTGGCTGATTGAATGAACATTGAAAATGAAGACAAAAGATCGTCCATAACACTATTATATGGGGAAATTTGAAAAATTCGACCTCACCAAAAACCCCTTGAAACTTCGAATTTTGTAAAATTCTTTCTTAGCGGATGCCTATGCCCTAAGAGGAACGTCCACGCAAAATTTCTAGGTTCTAGGTCATATAGTTTGGGCTGTGCGATGATAGGTGGTATTTGACAAATATACAGTAGATTACTCTCGAAAGGTAAAGGCATTGATTTTAAATTCCTTAACCTCTCAGAATATACGTTTGTCTTTATGACTTCGCTCTAAAGACATTGAATATCAGATTGATATAAATGTAATTTATGTCTAGATGAATCCAATTTAAAAAATAAATTCAATAACTGTAAATACAGAAATTTAAACAGGATTCCCATTACTTCATCTAAAAACGTCAGTGAAAACGAAGGTATTACAGAAAACTAATAGTTTTTTTTTCTATAAAAAGGTGCTATAAAACTAGGCTAAATAACAGCCCTACTTACCTTAAGTAAGTTGGCCAAATTGGAGTTCGAAGTGCCGTATGTTTAGAAGTATATTGATTTTTGTTCCTTATATAATGATTTTTTAGCCAATTGATACTATATTTACCGTTTAGAATTACGAACATTGTCTTTACGGGATGAAAATATATTTCTGTGGAGGGTGTTTGATAATAAAAGCTTCGCTTCGCCTGAATTGTAAATTTTCAAGCGCTATAAACTGCTGAGGGTATTTTAATTTCAAAACACTAGAACCATATTATTATTGAATTGAATATCTTCAAGGTTGGAAAAGCATCAATGTAAAAAAAGTAAAGCTATAGATTTGTTTAATACACCTCAGGAAATTAATTATCCAAGCTAACTACATTACATGTCACAGCTTGCATGTGACAGCTATTATGATCATAGAAACTACAAGGTGCTTCAATGCTTTATGATTCATGATAACAATAAATAAAATGGGAACAGTTGATTGACTATAGAAACAGCTCATTAACAGTAAAAAGATAATTTACAAATAAATCAGTTGTTTTAAATGAAGATGCTTATTTGTCCGTAAAACGCCTTTTTGCTGCCAGTCAGCTGTTTCGACTCAATCAGCTGTTTAGTAAAAACCAGCAGTTTTCATAGTTTTCATTTTTATGATAGCCTATATCCAGTGCATTATAACCCATTATCATTTATAAAAAAAAGTTTCATCTGATTAAAACCACATTTGAAGAGGAAAATATCTCATTTGTGGTATTTTTGTAATCAGGTGTAAATATATTTCCAATGAAAAATAAAATTTTACACGTTGGTGCAACGTACTGTGTTTACCACTTTCAATATCCCGGTAACCAATGGGCATAGAGCAAAGATTCAAGATACCGTACTAAATTGTTTTTTTTTCAAACTGAATTCAATGGTGTGCTAACAAAAATTGTATCGTATTTATGTCTCAATGCAAGAAATTAAAAAATAACATTATCGGGGGTTTATCCTCCTTAACCCCTCTTTCGGTGGTTATGGGGTAAATGGGGTTTTGGAATTTTTTACATAAAAAAATAAAGTGATCGAATTCTGGTTTAGACCATTGAATTCAGCTTGAAAAAACAAATAATATAGTATTTTGAATCATTGCTCTATGTCCTAGCAGCGTTTCCAGTACTATCTTTAAATACCCCCGTTGCAGCAGACCTGCATACTCAGCGAATGTCAAGTGCAAAAGAACATATTTCAACCAAACACGGCGAGATTTGACATGTTTTTGTAAGCTCCATAAGAGTAACTTGGAAAGTGAGTGTGCAGGTTTGCTGCAACAGGTACGTTAAAACTGGGGGGTTTTAAGTCAATTTTTAGTGGAACTAGAAGAAGTCTTATACCAAGTTTTTACTAGCACCATTGAATTCAGCTCGAGAAAACAAATATTGAATCATTGCTCTATGTCCATTTGTTACCGGGATACTGAAAGTGGTGAACACAGTACGTTGTCCCAATGTTAACCTTATGGTAAATAAGTAAAATTGTATATCTCGCTTATTTCTCAACATATCTCAATAAAACTTGGTTTGTGGCTTTATCTAGATGAGATTTAATGTATGTTAGTCTAAAATCCCCAACATTTCCATTTTTACGGCAGAAAACCTGCATACTAATTTCCCATGATATCCTTATGGGAAATAAAAAATGCTATATCTTCCTTATTTCTTAACATATCTCAATAAAACTTGGCATATACAGTAGCTTCTTTTAGTTAAGATCTACTAAATATTGAATTAAAACCACCCAGTTTTAACATACCTGTTGCAGCAAACCTTCATACTCACTCCCCATGTTATTCTTAGGGAGCTTAAATAAACATATCAAATCCAGGGCCGGCCCCAGACATGGGCAACCGGGGCAGCTGCCCAGGGCCCCGCGCTTTCGAATGCTCCGCGTGAAAAATATTCCAATAGAAATAAAAATTATGAGTGATATTTTAATTAGTTTCAAAACGTGATTAAAACGATGATAAACACGACAAAAGCGAATTCAGAAATACGATTATAATTACATTGACTAAGGCGAGACCTTTCTTACACTAGCACTACAGTAGACGAAGAGCTGTGAAAATCCCGGCAAAAAACTCCAATCGTCTGCAGCGGCCGAGTACTGATGACGGACACATATCAAAGGACATCGAAAACTCAGAACTTCTTACTGAAGTAAAAGTGTTTAGGGAAATGATACCGATTGATGTTAACAACCCCGTGAAAGTGTTAAAATACTTGAGCAAAATTGGGAACCCTTTCCCCAACATTAAAATAGCGTACAGAACTTTATTAACTATCCCCATAACTGTTGCTAGTGCGGAACGAAGTTTTTCGCGATTGTAACTAATCAAAACATATTTGAGAACAACCATTTCTCAAGATAGACTATCGTCCTTGGAAACCCTGTCTATTGAACGTGAGATTGTAAATTAAATGAACTTTGATGACCTTGTACACGAATTTGCCGAAAGGAAGGTAAGGAGGGTTAGCTGGTTGTCAGTTGGATTTAAATAGATAAACATATTCATATTAAATTTGTCTTCTTTGCAGTCCTTTACGATTCCCAATCAGAAATCATAACTTTACTACTATGGGCTGATTTTCATAATCAAAATCTCAAAAAAGAAGTTAATGTTTGGCAATTACAGTTATTTTAATAGTAGTAATAATCAGTAATCTATTTCTTTATATGAGTAACTGGTGAAATAAGCATTGTTACTATATGGCAAGACTCGTTCGGTAATATTGTATTTTCACTAGTTTTTCTCATAAGTACTACTCTCTTCACTCACCAGCCTCAATAAAATATTTGACTGATTGTAACTGACTCTGGCAATACTTTTGTCTGTGTGTTTTCGCCGCAAACAAGGTTACCCATATTAATCAATGATCTTTGTTACTACTTTATCTTCACAATTCATATTGTAGGCCATTTAGGCCTAATACCAAGTAATTAGTGATTAAAAAAATAAAAAGTAGCGCTAACTGAAAGACAAAATCCATTGCAATGTATGCTGAAGCGCTAAGCAATGAAGGCCTATACCGTTATTTTAACACTCGTCTACGCAGCGACTTGGAAGGGCCCCGCAACTCAGATCGGCCCAGGGCCCCACGATTGCTAGGGCCCTGGGATCTTTAATTTTGTTGCGGGGGGGGGGGGCTATCTCAAATCTCGCTATATTGGATCAAAATACATGTTCTTTTGCATTTGAAATTCGCTGAGTATGCAAGTCTGCTGCAACAGGTGTATTTTGTTATTTTGATTGTTATTTTCAGAATACTCTTTATAAGTACATTGAAGAACTGTAGTGTTCAATATCCTCAAGAACCTTTTTGCTATAATTGAAGTTTAAATTTCATTCTTATTAGAAAATGAAGTAGCCTTTTTTATATTACTACTATAAGTTTTGTAACATCTGATCATAGGAAGCCTCTGGCCTCTATTTTAGTAAACTTTAAAATTATGGATAAAAAACCTAATTCACATAACTTATCCTCAATAAAAATACAGATTAAATAATATGGAAGCTTTCAAAGGCATGACACAGAATATAGTTTAATTATCGGTTAAAGGGTGTAAATACGTTGCAGTAACTCCAAACACCAACTAGATTCACCGAAGGTCGTTCTACAATATTGACGCTATTATTTTGTGGTCTAACAATCGTTACACTCTTCTTGGGAAGATTGGGAGATGTAAGTAGTTGGGAACATTTTGTTAATAAAATTGATACGAATTAATTGGAACTTTTAATTAATAGGTTGATTTTGGATTGTTTCCTCTATGAAGAAAAAAGTCCCATTTTGAAAATTATCATAGGAGGTAATTTTCTAAATTGCCACGTAATCACACCAAGCAGTTGTACCATCGTAATATGATAAAAATAAATAATACTTGTTTTAAAAGGAGGATAATTCCGATTTTATGGCTGTTAATATCATTTAATATTGGAGTTCATATTTTCGGACAGTTCACAATCGATCAGCAAATTAAAAAATTTACATAGCACTTTTTGATTTTTTCTATATATTTTCATAGTTTTATTTTGATTTTAAAAGTTTATTTCGCTTTATTTCGCTTTTACACTTATAGCGAGACGATGAAACCTAAAAATGTGAATATTCAACGATATAATTTGGCAGATTTATTCGATTTTACAGAATCGCTAAACAACTGCTGTTTTAGCAATTTCTTTTCATTGTAGTACGTTATTGCTCAATCGAATCGTTTGAAGTTATATGTTAAATCAATCGATATGTTCAGCTATCGATATGTTTAAACATATCGATGTTTGAACGGATCCACAATAAGAAATGATTTCCAAGATCGATACGATTGAAACGGCCGGATTAAACTACTCCGGACCGACAAACAACACAACATCAGCACGGACTAACAAAATAGTTTCTTCCGGCTACGGATTTACAAAATAGCTTTTTAAAAATTTTCTCTTTACACTTTTGGCAGTATGAAGTTTAATATATCATCACAAGGGCCTAAAGTCGAGTTTCGATCCCAGTCACGGGTCTAGGGGGGGGGGGGGCAGCGGGGGCGCCTACCCCGGGCGCCAGCGGCGCCCCAACTGGCTGGCACCGGTTAAGTAAAAAGTGAAAAGATTGAATTTAAAGTCAAAATTTTTGTTTCGCGGCCGGCAAATCTCCCAGTAACATCACTGCCGGAAAATCTCGGCCGCATCGCGGCCGTTAAGCCTGTCTCTGTTTTCGTAGCTGTCACATTTCTCGTCATTGATGGCAAGAAAGCCGCTCGCTCGTTTTGCGGACGGATAATAGCTAACTCGTCCCGCGGCCGAAAATTCGCTCGCTCATTTCGAGGCCGGAAAATCTCCTGCTTATTTTGCGGCCGGCAGATCTGTTGGTCGCAGCGTTGTAGACGAAAGATAGTCGTCTCGCTCTTTTCACGGCCATCACATCTATTGGTCATATCTTGTCCAGATAATCAGTCGTTGCTGCCAGGCATATTTTTTTGTTGTTTCACTGCCGACAAGTATTTCGCTATTTTAGAGGTCGTCATATTAATTGACCACACTGCGGCCGAAAAATCTGTCGTTTAGACCCATAGTCCCCACAAGGCGGGGACTGGTCAGAGGGCCCGGGCCCCTGGGGGGCTCGTGCCTAGCCCTATTTGAATTTCTTTCACTTTTATTGCAGATTATTTTACAGCAGATCTTACTTCTGCTCTTTGAACTGTCAAATTTTAGTATTCACAGCTGTTTACAATTCAGTATTTGAATGTTTACATCCTTATAAAATGTAAACATTGAAGCTGAGGACGTTCACAGGGCGTAGCCCGAGGGGATTTTAAGAAAGTGAATAGGCATAAGTCCTTTTCTGATATAGAGGCTCTATCCCTGCAAAATTTCAACTCAGTTGGTCCAGTATTTTTCAGGTGGTTGAAAGACAGATATTCACACAAACATCCATACTTTAACATTTATAAAATTAAGTAGGAAGTGGGATAGGAAGTAGGAGGTAACTCATTATATAGTTAGTTACAAATATCATAACCATATTATAAATAATATAATAATGTAAAATAAAGTTAATATTTTTATGAACCGAATAAAGTGTTTTATCTATTTACATTTCATTAAATTCAAACGTTCCCTTTCATTTTGTATTCTCATCTTTATGGACTATTTGTTTTAAATGCAGTAAAGCACGAGTTTTTCAGGCCTTATCGTGCATTAACTTAACAAATATACCAGTCGCACAGTAAATATACTGACATTCATCGGTGACATTTTTGAAACTGAGAATAAAACTATAGACCATAAAGTTTTGTTTTAGATGTAATAAAGAAAGATTTGTTCAGTTTACCACTATAAAAACTAGTTGGTAGAACATGGCAGGTTTATATCTGGTCAATTAACTTAAAACATGATTTATTGAACACTCAAAGCAAAAATATTGTTTTTAACAGTGGAATTGTATCAATAAATCAGTTACCTTTGGCTAAAACTAAAACCCAATTGAAATATTGTTATAAGTCAATTGTCTGTAAATCTCTCTATTACAGTGTGTTGAGGTTGGCTGGATTAGCCTTGGATGAATAATTTTATAGGTTAAGTCAAATGAAATGGGTATTTTAGAATTGGGCTTACGGGCGACCAAGGCCACGTGGTAGGGCTCGGACTATAACCGGCCGTAAACAATCAAATAAACGGTATCAGGGGACCTGACACATACTTCCTCCCTATATGGATGATTCTAATTTAAAATTTTATCACTTAAAATTTGAACATGAAATTTTAAAATCATTTAGATGGTATTATTTGATAATAACAATATTTAACAATACGTTTTTGATAAGGATAACATGGGGAATGCTTATGCAGGTTTCTGCCTTAGATCTTAACTAGATGAAACTGTATACTAAGTCTCATTGAGATATGTTGAAAAATACCCCCGTTGCAGCAGACCTGCATACTCAGCGAATTTCTAATGCAAAAAAATTGCCTTCCATCTAACATAGTGAGATACAGATATGACATGGTTTTGTAATCTCCATAACAATAACATGGGGAAGGAGTATGCATAATTTGCTGCAACAGGTACGATAAAACTGAGTTGTTTTAATTCAATATAAAGTAGATCTTCACTAGAAATAACCGTATACTGTACCAAGTTTCATCAAGATATGTTAAGAAATAATGAAGATAAAGAATTTTTTTTATTTCCCATAAGGATAACATGGGGAATGAGTATGCAGGTTTGCCGCCACAAAATGGAAATTGCGGTGATTTTAGACTAAAATACATTAAATCTCATCTAGATGAAGCCACAAACCAAGTTTTATTAAGATATGTTGAGAAATAAGCGAGATAATATAGAATTTTACTTATTCTCCATAAGGTTAACATTGGGACAACGTACTGTGTTTACCACTTTCAGTATCTCGGTAACCAATGGGCATAGAGCAATGGTTGAAAATATCAAATTGTTTGTTTCTTTGAGCTGAATTCAATGGTGCTAACCAAAATTGGATTATTTTTATTTTTCTATGTGAAAACCCCAAAAAACCCATTTTTGGGGGGGTTTATCCCTCTTTAGACCCCCTTCCAGTGGTCCGATCGGGCTGGTTGTCGAACTCGTCCGAATAATTAATACTTTACACGCCTGTGTCAAATTTCATTCCTATCGAACAATTTTTGCGAGCGCTATCTGCTTACAGACACACACACACATATATTGTTGTATAGTGATTCACTAAGGGATATTATTATAATTATATCAGAAAGTATAACAAAATACCATATTTGTTCTACTTTCTGATATAAATATATATATCTAGAAATTCGAACAAATGGTGTTTTTTGCTTCTGTGGCCCCAAAACTAAAAGTTTTCATGTTCTCGGGGTTAGGTCTTACCATGAGACCTACGGTAATAGCTTCTTCCCTACAGGGGAAATTCGCTAATAAGCGAGATCTACAATTTTCCTTATTTCCTATAAGAATAACTGAGAAACAATGTTGGTCCTAGTATGTTTTCCACCAAACGAAAAATCAATTATCTCTGCAACCATTTGTCTTAGACTAATGATGATTAATTTTTTCAAGCCAAATTTGATGGTTCCAAGAACATTATGATTACAGTATTTAATATAATTTAAGGAAATTTGAAAATTTTTAACTTGTTAAGACTAAAATCCCTTTAACCTCGCAACTTGCGTTTTTACAGACATATGGATGGTGCCATTTGTTCGAAATCTTAAACACTAGAAATCATGATTCTTTTATTAAAATTGTTAAGCCGATTTTTAGAGATTTCGATTTTTGTTGTTAATTATGGAGCAAATACTCATACAATAAAAAATAAAAAAATAAAAAATTATAAATTATACTAAAACTTTAAATTTAATTAAACTTTTATAAAGTTCAGTAAAAATAATCTCAATTCCAGATTTTTGGTTAGTTACTATTTTAATATGGTGCATACACGTACCACTTACTATTGTTTTCATATTAGGATATAGTTCGAGAATTACATCTCCGGCTATGGATACTATGCTACTAATCGTGTCGTATAATATTTTCTAAAAATTATATTTTTAAACAAATTTTTGACAATCATTGGGGCCATGGAACAATCTTTTCAGAAAAGTACCCCCTCTCCCCCCGCTTTTGCAATCAGCTGACTCTGCTCTAGCCCCATATAATGCGCGAACTTTACAATAGAATGCTCGGGCCCCAACTGAATTCTAATCATGGTCAGTAAGGGAAATCAATCTCAAAATGGAAATTTATTTTCAGTAAAATAAAATTGAATGAATAATTAATTAAAATTTGTGTTTGCAATAATTTTTTCAATAAAGTTTGTTTTTTAGATCGAATTATTAGCCTTAATTAATCATTACTATCAATTATCAGTCCAAATAAAAATTTATAGGGTTAAAAAATTACCAAGTAGTTTTTAAAACGCAGCATAGCACAAGAACATAGGGGGGCCCGAGGCTGGTCCTGGTTATAGGGCCCGCAGTTCAGATGTGGGGGCCATGTTTATAGACCACGGCTGGAGAACATCTGTCGCATTGAAACTAAACCGCTTGCCCTTTTCATGGCCGTTAGACCTTGCGGTCACATCGCGGCTGTCAAATTGCGGGCGTATATACCACGGCCTTCAAATATCTCGGTCGTAGTGCGGCCGGAAAATGCTCAGTGTTTCTTTGACCAGCAAAGAAACTCTTGGTCTCATCGCGGCCGTTAAATATGTTGGACATATCGTGAAAAATAAATCTCCCTGTCGTATTGCGGGCGTCAAATAATATTGCATTTTTCATTTTTCTTAACATAGACTGGGCTCAAGTACTAATTTTAGGAGGAGACATAGCCGATTTCACTAGTCGAGAATTGCTTTGAAATAGTCGTTAAAGGTCAGAAAAAAGTTGGAAATTTTATATGTGAAATCTAGTAGACACCTTGCTTCGGTTTTACAGCGGCTGGCAAATTTCTCGGTCATATTATGGCAGCTCTTGGTTAGGTTGTATCGCAGCCTTAGAACATTGGCTGTATACAATCGTAAGAACCCTAATATAAAATCATATTATGTTACACGAGATAATTGCTTATCCATCACATCAAAGACGCATTAAAATATAGTATATTTCTTGTGTTTGGTGCCGTGGGGCGGCGCCAAACTCCGATTTTGCCCCGATTTTTATTTGTGAATTGCTCTTGTAGTTTTGCTTTGTAAAAAACTAATATCTTACCCCTTAAAATTAACAACTGTTTTAAAAACGTCATGCAACATGACTCACTGTGGTTCAATATAGATGAATTGAAAAGAGTAACGAGTCATTTACAATCCAAATAGTTCTTTAAACCGATTGTAGCGTGCCGATTTGACTGAAATACATCCATACTGAATAAAGATTTACATTTACTCATGCCAATGTACTGAAAAGAATCTATTAACCTTCGAAGAAACTCATGCCAATGTACTGAAAAGAATCTATTAACCTTCGAAGAAACCTCAAAAGGTTTTGAAGCGTTTTATGTCGGTATTATATTTAATTATTAAAAACATCGGTTTGGCATGCAGAATTGGCATTAAAAGAGATTCAATAGTTCAATCCGGGTTATTAAATTGCTATAGGACTCATGACGCAATTGAATACTAATACGGAAAATAACTGTTATTCAGCATCATGAAATATCCATTGTACAAAACATAAACACAATAGAACTGATTTTAATGATGCCTGTAAATCTCTTACAACCACAAAATAAATTTAAACCTTGTGAAAAAATTGTTTGAGATAATAAAAGGTAATGATGTGAGTTGACTGCTCGAGTTAATAATAAGATAAAGAACAAGAACAAGAACAAAAAGAACAAAAGAACAAGATAAAGAAAATCTTCTAACCGTAACTAAGCATTCGGAGGTCACGTTTTAGCGAATTTCCTTAAATGAATAAGCTATTACCGTAGTTAGGTCTCATGGTAAGACCTAAGCCCGAGACCATGATAACTTTCGATTTGGGGCTCCCAGAATAAAAAAATACCATTAGTTATTTAATTTATATACACATATATCCAGCCCGATCGGACCACCGAAAGGGAGTAAAGGGGGGTAAAACACTAAAATATGGGGGTTTTGAGTTTTTTACATTAAAAAATTTAAATGATCCAATTTTTACTTTCTCCCCCCCCCCACACTCAATATATGGCGAACGTATTGTTTTCATCTGAATTTTCGAATTTTAGTTGTTAGTGGATATTCGTTTCAGTGCTCCCTGAATCCAAATATGTGGTTTTCGGAGTGGTGTCTGTCTGTGGCGACCTACCCCCAAGAAACACATTCACGTCACTTTTGTTGGATTATAGATTATCGATTATTAACAGTTAAATTTTAAAGAAAGTTAAACATAAACTAACTCTTAATATAAGGATTACGAATTTAGATTAATAACAAGTATGTTTCACTACCAGCCACGAAAGTGGCCCATTTCGCTATCAAGTCCCGAAATCGACTTTAGTGACGAGCAGTAAAAAAAAATGTTCATCACGATGCAAAAACGACACAAGCGAACGTGTTTTAAACATTATCGAACGAAAGAGCATGTAACCATATTTGGTTGTCGCCAAAAAGTTTCTTTCATGATGACCCGAGTCTTCAAAACCCAATGCATTTTCTCAAACTGTAATTTAATGTAGCCTAGCATTTGAAGGTAAACCAAAATTAGTAAATAAAATCATGGCCATATATTTACAAACCATAAAATGTGTTTTGAATAAAATACAAATGAGATTTATAAAGCGAGTTGAGTGTGATTTGTGCGAGTGGCGTAAAACTCAAACACAGGAGGCAGCTGTGCCAACGCTGCTTGTAATTAGCAAGTCTATTACAACTAGTTCGTCTGTAACTGACGTAAATTAACTTTACTAACCACTAGCAACACACTGAGGGACGTAGGCCCTCTCTCCGATGCGGGTTAATTATCTAAGAAATAAAGAATTTACTATGTAATTTGAGTTGAAACATTTCTGTATTCTGTATTTCTGTAAATAATTATGTTTCGTCTTTTATCTTCCCTACTAGTGGTGTCCCGCTTCGCTGGGAAAAGTAAATAAATAATGGATTTTATTCAAAAAACAAATGCATCAGCTGTTCAGGCCTTTCCTTTATACTTGTGCCCTTAGAGAAAGTTTAACAAAAAATTAATAGTTTTCCTGAGATTTTCATATCGAGACCTTACATTCAAGTATAATGTTGATGGGTGTCAGACTTATGGTTTTCTCAAACGTTATGGGTAGTTTTGGCTTTATTTGTAAGTCAGAACAACACAATTATTTAATACGGAAGGAAGCTTCTGTTTATTGATCACAATAAAAAATCGCCTAAATTATTAAAAACTGTTCGAAACAACCAAGACTTCTCTGACAGTTGTTCCGAACCGTTTTAATAATTTAAGCGTGATTATAAAGAGCTTGGCGTCAAGTTACGCGAGGGACAAAAATCGATAATCGTCAGTTTTAAAGGAAGAACCCTAAACGCCCCTAAAGTTTTAATTATCTCAATAAGATTAGAGAAGAAATTTTAAGGGAAAGCTAATTATAAAACAATATCTTATCGGCAGACCTACTGAAAACAATAAATAAACGAAAATAAACGAAGTTAGTACAGAATAGTAAAAGTATTGTAGAGTGTATTATAGTATATTATATTAACACACAAAATATTTTTCTGTTCGCTTCCACACGCAAGGTAAAATACACGAAACGTAAAAAAATGCAGCTAAAAGTCAAACCTACACTGTATAAAGGTTTTAGATTCAACGAGCCAAGTCTGCTGACGTAGTCAACGTTCACAGCATCAATCCAGAATTTATGGCCCAAGACCCAAGCTCGTCAAGGCTTCATGTAGCAACCGAAAAAGAATGTCTTGAAATTCGTTGATACATTTGCCTACCACATCATCTCCAACACGTATTCAGATATGAATTTCCACAACTGAATGCGTTTATTTACAAATAAAAGAAAATGTTTCTTTTAGTTGCGTTTTGAATTAATTGTAGTAAAATTTTTAATTTATATTCTTTGTTAAATGTTAAATGTAATGTTTTGTTAAAAAATGAAACCGATCTTTACCTTCTTCAATCGTGTAGAAGAATACACATGCTAAGAATTAAGCTGCTTGGAGAGTTCAACCTCTTAAGCAATTCTTAGTCAAACCCAGTTAACTATTCCCAATACCTATATAGGTTCTTCAAATGGATATTTATAATTGTACTGTAACTATTGTAATTGACATCACACTACGCATTATTGGCACTAATAAAATAGGTTTCCATCAGTAAGTCTCCTAACTTTTATATAACTCTGCCTAGTACGATATCGGTTGCGAAACCCTCTAAATAGTTTCGGATAGTTGGTTGGCAGTTGCATTAAATAGTTAGCGAGTTGGAATAGTTGGTTAAGTGAGTCAATAATCTCTGCGCGATCACATTCCCTGGACAATCGTCCTCAAACAAAGATAGTAAACTGGTAACCTGAGCATAAGTTTATGCCATGCAAACCTGTTAAACCAGTTAAACCTGTTTTGTCATAAAAATGTATTTATAAAAGCTAAATAAGAATTATTGTCTTTTGCAGGATGAAATTCATGATAGATTTTTATTTATTTTATAATTAGGTAGGTAGTGCATAGTGTCTCTCAACATACACAATTAGACAAGTGTTTTTGTTTTTTTGTGGTTTATATGTTTTACAATTATATGTTTATCCAATTAAGCGATAAAAGAGCGTACTCCTAGTAAAAAATGTTTTCCTTTAAAGTGGACTGGCATTAATTTAGCTACATAACTATTGAAATGATTAATTATTGTTAGGAAAAGAAACTGACCACTGTGATCAAATAAAGTGGTGGTTAGATATTGAGGATAAAATCAGTAATGTATTAAAACAAGTTAATGAAGGCAAACAAGCGACAAAAAATTAAAAAAGACTTAAGTTACAACAACTAAGTGACGAATATACAAAAGCCTTAAACTGTGTGGTTATTTTAATATGTCTGAATTGTCAGGACATAATCAATATTAATCAATATATATATATATATATATATATATATATATATATATACACCAACACACAACTCTTTATATATATATATATATATATATATATATAAAGAGTTGATAAAAAGAACTCTTGGTTGTGTGTTGGTATATTTCAGGCTACAGCCAAAACTACATGTCGTATACACTTGATCTTGATGTCAAATTAAATTAAAATCCTTTTTTTTAGCCCCTGAGCTGCTCCTTTGACTAAATTAAAAGCAATTATTTACCTTCGTCAGTCAGCTCATGAAGTTGTAACAAATGTTACGGCCGTTTCAGCATCACTGTGCCATCCTCAGACATTGAAGTTCAGCCATAAGGCGTCGTTAAAATATAAAACTGACACAAACACAAAACACATTATTTAAAAAACGAAATTTGCAAAAACAGGCCTGTTCGGTACCGCACATTTCCATACCCGAGCACGCAGTCGACTGGAATCATCCTTGCCTCGTCGTGTCGGCGGCGGTGTTATCAGCTGCTGTACTTTGCCCCTTTGGTCTTGGTTCCCTCCTCTGATTCAAAATACTATTGAAAATGAAGTGTGATTTAAATTGCAATTTATCGTTTAAAATAAGTTCACTATTGTCATTCTGTATGTGGGCTTTGTAAATCTCAAATTCTTCCAGGGTGTCTAGTCTATTGCCTTTTGTGCATGTATGAAGGATTTCCAAGCCATTGTTAAGGTCATTTAAGTCGTGATTTTCATCTATTAGGTGTTGAGCAAACGTAGATTTTTGTTTGTCAGCTTTCGGGTTCGGATGATGCTCTTTATACCTTGTTTTGAATGTGCGCCCCGTTTTCCCTACATAAACACTAATGAAATAACACAAGATAAGAAGTATGTATGTGTAGAATATTCTCATTCCTTACAACATGGATTAACCAAAGAATTAAAGAAACACGGTATAGAGTTAGCTTTTAGAACGAATAACAAGACTGTAAATAAGCTTAATATTAAGAGCAAAGTTATTGATAAGGGTGACAGGTCAGGAGTGTACAAAATTAAATGTGCTAGTTGTCCAAGTGTTTATGTAGGGAAAACGGGGCGCACATTCAAAACAAGGTATAAAGAGCATCATCCGAACCCGAAAGCTGACAAACAAAAATCTACGTTTGCTCAACACCTAATAGATGAAAATCACGACTTAAATGACCTTAACAATGGCTTGGAAATCCTTCATACATGCACAAAAGGCAATAGACTAGACACCCTGGAAGAATTTGAGATTTACAAAGCCCACATACAGAATGACAATAGTGAACTTATTTTAAACGATAAATTGCAATTTAAATCACACTTCATTTTCAATAGTATTTTGAATCAGAGGAGGGAACCAAGACCAAAGGGGCAAAGTACAGCAGCTGATAACACCGCCGCCGACACGACGAGGCAAGGATGATTCCAGTCGACTGCGTGCTCGGGTATGGAAATGTGCGGTACCGAACAGGCCTGTTTTTGTAAATTTCGTTTTTTAAATAATGTGTTTTGTGTTTGTGTCAGTTTTATATTTTAACGACGCCTTATGGCTGAACTTCAATGTCTGAGGATGGCACAGTGATGCTGAAATGGCCGTAACATTTGTTACAACTTCATGAGCTGACTGACGAAGGTAAATAATTGCTTTTAATTTAGTCAAATTAAAGCTTGGAATCTCATGATGTGCACTATGGTGGTTTGGTTTTGATATCTTGAAGGCACAGGATCGTCTGAAAGAGACGCATGTCAATAAGGATTTTGGAAGTTCTTTTAAAAGTTGCTATGGTTACCATTTTAAACTACTATATGGTTATTATCCAGAATGCAGCACTAAGAAGCTAAACAGCACTAAAAATACGACAAGAAGAAAATAATCTCCCGGGCAAAGCTGGGATTATCAGCTAGTTTACAAATAAAAGAGTTCAGTAATATTGAACTCAAGACTTGTTATTGGTTTCATCTACAAAACATATGTCCTTTAATAATGTTGGAAGTAATTGTGTGGAAGTAATTGTAAACCAACCCCAAAACCAAACCCCGACACACTCCTTTAAGTTGCAACTCACGTTCGCTTTTTTTGACTTGTTAACATTTTATAGTTCAGTTACTCACCAATGTGATACTTTTAGATGATAGTTTGATGTTCTTTTTACATAATAACGGTAGAAAGACACCTCCATCCTTTTTTTAATTTGTACTCACATGTGTAAGGTGATGAGGTTTAAAGCATCACATTAATATTTCAATATTAATAATAATATTACCCTCGCTATTACTTGATGGGGTGGGCAATTGATTTATTAACCGACTTCCCCCACCAACAAAAGGAGGAGGTTCTCAATTCGTCTTGGGAGATGTTTTTTTTTTTTTTTTTTTTCTAGGGATGTTCACCGATTTCTCTGCGATACTTTTACCAATCAACGTGATTCTACCACCAAAATAACCGGAATGGTTTCCCGTAGGTCCCATATATAACATTTTGTTTCATTGAAATATTTATTTAGGAGGAAAATCCAAAAAACCTCAAATATTCAACATTTTTAAATACTTGTTGTTTACAAAACAAAGCTAAGGTGAACAGGGATAAGTCAGGTTTATTTTATTACAGCTGTTACATCCTTCAAATTAAATTTATAATAATAGAGCAAATGATCAGCTGCTTCATGTTTATATAATGTCAAAACAGTTTGTCTTCTAGGTTATGAATTAATTATTTGTAGATTCAAACACAGTCAATTCCATTGTGATTATTATTTCTTAAATAAAAAAAGTGTAAACCAAAAAACATGAATGAAGAAGAGCAAGTCTAAATCTTAACGTTTTAGTGTGGCCTAGGAATACCTCAGAAATACATCGGAAACTTGGATCTTGTGGAAGAACATACCTACATAACTTAAGACCATCATAGATTGCTTCTATAGCACACCAGTTAATTTTAAATGGCCAAAAAATAAATGTCATCGTCGTACAAAGAGGATTTTTTTGTGACTTGTCATATGTGAGCGCTCTTGCAGTTTCCACTGAAAAAATCCCCAACAGGCTTTGCAAGTCATTGGCACTTCTCTGAGTTTGTGTTTCACAGGTTGAAACATGCGAAACATTATTTTTATATATCTTATTGGACAACTTATAGTGCAAACGTGCAAGCATCGTAATTCGAGACTAGATCGATCTTATGAGTGAGCCCCTGGACAGTTTTGCGAATGTACTTAAATTAACTCATTTTCCATTTTCCAGGTGCCAAGCACATGGTTATCTTGTAATAAAAACCTCTACAGTAAACTGTCCGAGAAAATCTGTCGCCAAATTCGAGGGTTCAATAGAAGATTGTAATTGTGCACGTGAGATAATTCATAATATGACCGCCGCGTATCAGAATTTCAGAAATGTTCCAAGGCTGTGCTGAAGTGATAAGGTTTTTAATGTTTAGTTTATCTGCTTTAAAAATTGTTTTAAGTATTCTCCCAAAATTACAATGTTGTGGTCGTGAGTTTGTAAAGCAAAAAAAGCGTAAAGACATTAAATAGTAAACTTTGTCTGATATATCTGTTTGTGTCTTTAGGATAGAAACGCGCAAAAACTAATAAATAGATTGAGCTAAGCACAGAGGCAATCTATTCCAGTTCTTAAAATACAGTTAAAAAATGCCACTGGCGTAGAAAGACACAAAATAAAAAAATATACACCTGAAAATATTTTGCATTAAGCAGGATCAAGATCAGCTGTTTCGAGCTAACAAAAAAATTGACTATACATTAATATCTCTTAAACGGCCAATGTTGAAGAACTGGAACATACTCGGTGTCAGACAATTTTACACCCTCAATATCTTTAAATGTCTGGTGGCTTATCTATGTTATATAGAACAACTAACTGATAAAATAATTTTTTTTGCTCACAGTACAGTAGTGAAATGCTGTGAACATTTAAATATTGTTTTATAACGTAAATATGGATCTGAATATGTCAAATGTGAAAATTACGAACCTATTAAGCTGAGAATTTGCCAGTAATGTATTTGGCCCATATAGGACTGATCTGTAAAGCCCATGTATAGGCTTTTAAAATCCCTTATAAAATGAGATGTTTACAAACATGTGGCCATATGCATAGCGCATAAGTAATAAATAGCTAGAGACGTGGAGACTATAACAAATTATAATGTGTACTATATACATTGTCATTTACCTGAGACTTCGCTGTCCAATAGACTGTTCTAACCTGTCCAAAAAATGAGTTCAGCAAATACAGTAGTACAGTTTAGAAATCTATTAAGTGATTGAGTCATCAGCGAAATGAACTGGAATGGAGTATTAATGGTATCCTACAACTATTATTGAATAAATCGAAATCAAACATAGAAGACAAAAACGTCCACTAAAAAGTATGAAATAATTTATTTTTGGTAAAAAAAACAACAGACTTCAAACGCTCTAAAAAGTATGAAATAATTTTATTTTATAAGTCAAATTTTGTAATATCCAAGCTCACGTATTTCAAGTCGGCGCGGCTCTATATTGCATCTTAGTTATGTATCTTCTTGGCAGAATAGCTCGAAGTTTTAATAACATTTGAAGTATGTTTTTGTTGTATGGCTTACCGGTACTTGAATGTAACATTACAATAGAAATTGTGTGTTAATTTCATATGAATAAGAGAGGAGAGTTTTAAATTTAGACTAGAGAATGTACTTGTGGGTCTTGGGTCTACAATACTGTAAAATTTGTATTTTAAAGCAAAATGTTCGAGTTGACGACTGAAATTTTATCCCGCAATTATTATAATTGAGATCAAATAGAGATAATTAATCACTATTCACAGTTTATTGTTTCATATATTGATAGAGCCGCGCCGACTTGAAATACGTGAGCTTGGATATTACAAAATTTGACTTATAAAATAAAATTATTTCATACTTTTTAGAGCGTTTGAAGTCGGTTGTTTTTTTTTCCAAAAATAAATTATAGTTTTCAGTATTTATTATGAGCTTTAAAGTCGAGTACTTCAGGTGTAAATAAGTCGATAAAAACACAGCCTGTTATGATTTATAATTATCTAATAAGAAAAAGGGATCCTCCTTAAAAGCTTCTTCACTTCTACATTTCTTTAGAGAAATTGATCAACCAGTGTTATATACAATGCTGAGCATATTTAAAATGCTCTAATACTTAATGTCATAGATTAGTGAGAACTTAGAGAAATGTGAGAACTTTGCTGAGGTTTGTGGAATCATGCCAAAATCTATATTTTCACTGCAATTGGTAAAACTTAACTCCTCCCATCTAACTTCTGCTCTACATTATGACTATAATAATATTCAGTTGATGAAAACTAAGATTTTTTATGTATATATTTAAGAATATTTATAAAAAAATACTCGTTTCTAGCATTTTGCTTCTGACGTCAGCTTGCAATCGATTTTCCAGGAACCTAATCAAAACGGTGGTTAAACTCCCTTCCTCTTTAACCTCATGTATTTAGAAAAGTTCAGGGTGTCATAAAACAGCTATGATAAAAAAATAAAAATCATTTGATTTTATGAATTTAAAATAATAAAATAAAGATAAATTTTAATATTGTAGCATATAGCAACGAGATGACAATTTTTGTGAATATATTTATCCTGTTGATTGATTATTAAATGCAACGATAGAAACGAGATACTACAAAATCACGTTTGGGCTAAAACACAGCTTGCTAATCCTACTAGCCTTCCTCTAAAAATATTCTCTTTACTCATTCAGCACTAATTTTACTCTGAGAAAATAACTGCTACTGATTAGATGTGGTATCAAACATGTAGGTTAAAGTAATTAAATAACCATTTACTTGTAAAATCGACAATTTATTCAATTAATAAAAACAATTTGTTTAATTAAAAATTATGTTCAGTCAAATTTTTCTTCTTCTGACATCGCCAAAACATTAATATTATAAATTATAAAGCTAAATACTCCCCTATTTACATGTTGTGCTTTTAAATACTGAATTTAAAACAAGTTATAACATATTTGAGCACAAACAAAATTATGTTATTCATTAAAACTACCTAAAATATTAATACATATATAATTATACCTAAAATATATGTATCACATTATGTAACAAATTACAAGCTTTAGAAAAAACTAATAATGAGATGAAATTTTAGATTATGTAAATTTAAAACTCTGCTGTTAACATTTTTTATTTTTTCACATTTTTTAAATTTTTTAACAGCTCTGGAGTTCCAAACATATATTTTTGAATTAATTGGTTTTGAAAAATGGTTTAATTCAATTAATTGCAAAGAAATATTACTAGCTGTGATGTATATTATCTTTAAATTAAATCTTAACACATATAAATATAAATAAATCGATTCCATCGATAAAATATTTAGTTGAATTTATTACATTGAGAGTAAATTTATAAACGTTATAATTTTGGAAATTGAAAAATACTGTATTTACATACAATTAGAAAATTAACCTATACACTGTGAAAACAGCACCTTTCTAGCTATAACAACAGTCCTATACAATTTACACTGTACATATAAAAAACACAAGGGTCCTCTTAGCATACAAACTCTGTTATGTACACATATCACTCGTATTTGTTTACAAACAATTAAAAGTCCCCATCATACAATAAACAAAAAGTATAGTAGAAATGATTCCATAAAATTAAAGCTAAAATAATAAAAATAAAAATCTATTAACTATAAAAATAAAATTTGTTTAATATCTTACAAATAACTCTCTACATTAAATAATATCATTAAGTAGGTTGATACAAAAGTAAATTTATTGTCAATATAATATTACGATCGTTGAAGACATAATATATTAAAAACGGCAAAAGAGAATAAGAAACTAAAGAAAAAAAGTCACTTAAAATTTTATTTTTAAGTATGGAAGCTAAGTGGAAGACCAGTAGAAAAAAATAAGGAACACGTAGACGAAAGCACCAACAGGTGTTTCGAGGAAATAACACCGGAATGTAATGATGAATGAAAAATATCAATGGTAAATCATGAAATTGTGATGTAGGTTAAATTTCTGGTAGGTTGAAGAGCTGGCAGGATTATCAAAATTATAAAATTGGTAATAAATATCCTTCACTTGGCAGAAAAGAACTTGGCTGAAATAATTAATTGTTCATCAAGACAACTAATAATAAAACCACTTGTAATTCCACAAAAAAGTTAAGTTAATAGAAAGTTAAGTGTTCTTGGTAGGAAGATATACCCTTATTAGCTAAACAAATAAAAAATTACACCACAAATTATGTTAAAAACAGTTAAATAATAAACAGGTATTGCTACATGAAAGTTGTCTCTGTACATACAGGAACAGTAGGTACCAAGCACACATTCGTCGATCACACTTTTGATGACATAAAAAAACTTCATAAACCAATTAACAGATCGACTGCCAGCTCAGAACTTGGGTAACTATAGGTCAGTTCAAATTACGTGGCCTAGTTAGCCCATAAGACTAATATTTATGGTCGGCCTGGACCACGTTATTTGATGCAGACTATACCGCACTACTGACTAGTGTCTCTTATTGGTGTTCCTTCAACCTTAAGGCAGGCAACAATGGTACTAACTTTCTGACAGCAGACATTAAAAATATCGGCTTACAATTAATTGGAATTTTTTTCATCCAAGTAGTGTGTCTATAAATTATTTTAGTACTAAAAAAATTGGCCTTTCATGTTTGTTAGAATAATTGAGAGGGTAAACCAAACAAATTGTTTCCTTAAAAAAAAGTTATTGAATTAATTCAATTTTTTTTTAACACAAAGTGTATTTATGTACTTTCAAACATCTTTGGAGCAATAAATTATCTCCTGAATTATTTGAAAGTTGATTTACCCTCAGATTTTAATCCAATAAAGTGAGATTCATCCTTAGGTTACAAAAATCCTACAGAGCCACTCTTAATTGCACTGAAATAACTTGAAGATTCTTCTTGATTTTACCAAAACACCTTATCTACTACTCTTCATTTACGCTTTTTTTATTCATCACTCACTTTTACTAACTATACATATCAAATTCATTTATAAAATTAAGATTCCTATAAATCCTCTTTTTTAAGCTTA
Source organism: Flexamia atlantica (assembly GCA_035578135.1). Lineage (NCBI taxonomy): Eukaryota > Metazoa > Arthropoda > Insecta > Hemiptera > Cicadellidae > Flexamia > Flexamia atlantica. The sequence continues at coordinate 10,731,497 of JAQJVK010000003.1, read as the reverse complement.
CAACCGGTTACTAAAAGTTCTTGGAAATATTTACTGACCTAGTATTACAAAAATTGTATTTTTGTAAAACTAAAATTGGATACCAATTGTTTATTGCCAACTGCCTTCGCCTATGTGAATACTGTATAACCTTGACATAAAAATCCTCCATATACAGTAACAAATTCCTTGTCATAAGAATTAAAAAAGGCCATAAAAAACTTAACTCTAAATTAAAAATAAATATAGATCTTTCAAAATTGCTAAGGAGAAAAATCTAAGCATACAATTTTAATTATAACATATTCACGATTCCTCACCTCCAGTGAAACAATAACCACCGATTAATTTATTCATTTCCCAAGATTAAATGGTACTTAACCTGAATACTTCATTCATTTCAGTCTAAACTCTTTCCGAAGCTCAGGTCTTGTCAGTTGCAAAACCCCGTAGAGTGCAATTCTAGCAGCTCAACCTTTGAATAAAAAACATTATGCAACAATTCGAACTCGATTTTAAAACGTCAACATTACGAATGAATTATTATGATTTTTCCAGTCACACTTTTTTTTCGACAAAGGCTATTTTCACCCATTCCTTTTTTCAGATCTGCGATTTGTTATGTCAAGGTTGTACATCTCGTTTGTCCCAACCAAGGAGGTTAAGAGTCTATACTGGAGCTACCGCGACATTACTTTCATTGATGAAAAAGTGGCCCTTTCATATTGTCAGGTTGTCAAGAGGGGGAGTACTTAGTAGGCTGGTATAGTAATTAAATCCCGTTCTTTGAAGACTTTTTTCATCAATTTGAATCGTTGAAGAATTATTCGAATCAGCTGTTAAAAACATTTCATTGATGTTAATATATGATTGATCTCTATAATTGATTGTGTATTTTCTTAAATTGACTTAATGTTACATGTTCACACCGATTTAATCTTTGAATCTATGAAAATCTAATTTTATGTTCGAAAAATCAAATGGTTTGACTCCCATTCCTGAGTTCAGTGGTTTTTAGTTAGTAATGCAAAGAACAAAACTACTTCCCCTCATATAACCATTCGATAAAATCACAGTGCCACAGAAACACTATTGCCCATTACCTCCAGTTAGACACTAACCTCCTCGGTCGCAACACAAACAGGTTTCCAGGTCACCCTATCCTATTCCCTTTGCGAGAGCCTCGCCCGGTGTCTAGTGGCGCCGCCGCTGCCGCTGCTGTCGTCTGCTGCGTCGCGAGCGTCCCACCGACCGCGCCGCCGCTCATCACAGCGTCGTCACGACGTACTTCCACTGCTGCGTGGTGCTGCTGGAGTTGCAGCTCTCGACCGTGAGTCCGACCGTCCGACTGTTGGCCGAGTCCAGACACAGCGTGAGCCGGGCGTGCTTCAGCAACCCGTTCTTCGACACCCACATCTGCGGGACAGCGACAAGTGAGCGACCACAGGCAACTCCAGAAGGGAACAATATTTTGCCAAATATTCTATATATATTTTTCAAATATTCTATAAATATTTTTTTAAATTCTATAAATATTTTTCAAATATTTCTTAAATATTTTTCAATTATTTCTTAACCCTTTCAGTGCTATGCAACGATATATCGTTGTGTGTATTTTTCCCGAAAAGTGCGATGGAACGATATATCGTTGTGCGTGTTTCATCCAAGGAGCGCTGAGCGACGATATATCGTTCCGGCGCGACTACCGATCGCGTGTGTTTAAATGGGCATATCGGTTGACTCGGTTGTTCTTTCGAAACAGGGATGATTTCTTTCGTTTCCTCATACGATCGAGGCACGATATATCGTTCCTTAGCACTTTTGAGATGACAAAATATTTTTTTACCGATTTTTTCCCCGCGCACTAGGCTTCGCCCGCGCGGCAACCCTAGCAGTTTTTGGACGAAATGAGTAAAAATCTCTAGCACTTTTCGGAAAAAAATAAAAATTTTTCAAGCACCGAAAGGGTTAAATATTTTTTAAATTTTTATAATTTTTTGGAACACATTTTTTGGATAAATATTTATTACACTAGAGGCTTGAAGGTGGTTTTGTTAGATGGGCCATATTACATTGATATCCAGCACATGGTTTTGGATCAATCATCATCACCACATGCTTCAGTGTAAACAAAGTAGAAGTTTTTACATCCCAATGCTTTTTAAATGGCGGATAATTTTATGTTATATCTCATTTTATAATAAATTTTAAGAAATTCCTATATTTTTCCTCAGCCCTGGCAATGAGACCTTCATTCTGAGCCCTCTACCATCATCCTGCGACTTGCCAAACGCCCAAAGCACCAGCAGCCCACTCACCAGCAGAAAGTGGTGATAGTTATGACGTAATATGAAGTAAAATAAATTTGATTCCCATGAAGATCTCATTTAGAGTTTTTAAAATCCTTTTATAGTTTTATAATTGTAGATCAATCCTACAAATAAAGGTTGATTTTATTTAATATTTAGTTTCACTAAAGATGTGAGCCCACCTGTTCGATACCATTGTTGCAGGGTTTCATGACCACGGTAGACCCGGGGTTAGTGTCAGTCAGTGTCAGACACATCTCGCTGTGTCTCAGCAGCCCACTGTCTGTCAGCGTCCACTCCTGCAATCAACAGTCAAAAATGAACAATCAACCACTCTACTATGGACCAACGACAATCGACCATCAACTATCAATCATCAAACATCAACTATCACCCATCAATAATCAACCAAAAAAATTAACCATTAACAATCATTATGTAATAGTCAATAATCAACCATTAACCATCAAAAATCATCAATTAACAGTCAAAAATTAATAATTTTTAAGTTGATGTCAAAAATCAAGCTTGGTTAAAAATAATGGGCCATGGTGTTCATTTGAGCAGTAGTGGGCTTTCTGGCTTCCATAATCATCAAAAACAAAGGGTATGAATCTAAGGAAGGGGGGTGGGGTTAGGGATTTTTAGCTCTGGAAAAAGCTGAGCCGACTCTAGGCCCTCTACAATAAACAATTCGGCTTCATTCACAGCATTCAGTCCTGAATTGCCTGTGTGACTAATTTTGCTGTTAGCACACCAGCAACATTGGTCAAAAAACACCACAACATGACCGAACAGAAACAATCATTATATTTATAGAGGAAATTTTATAAATGGCCTTTAGTGAGCGGCTTCAAACTATTTTATTGTTGAATTTCAGGTCACAAGGTTCAGTTTAGAATACAAGACCAAGAGACCAAATGGCAGACAGGTTTTCCGAGTGTGTTGACCTATATTTATAATGAATACCCTTATCATAAACAAAATTTAGAGAATATCGAAAAAAAACATTAATTTAATTAATACCTTGAAAAAACATAAAAGAACACTACTTGACCTGGTTGCCGCAATTGCCGAGGCAGTCTACTGACCTGTTGCCACCAGTAACGAGGCAGATATTGACCTGGTTTTCACCAGTGCCGTGGCAGGTACTGACCTGGTCGCCGCCGATGCCATGGCAGGTACTGACCTGGTCGCCACCGGTGTCGTGGCAGGTACTGACCTGGTCGCCACCGGTGCTGTTGCAGGTACTGACCTGGTTGCCACCGGTGCCGAGGCAGGTACTGACGTGGTTGCCACCAGTGCCGAGGCAGGTACTGACCTGGTTGCCACCTGTGCCGTGGCAGGTACTGACCTGGTTGCCACCGGTGCCGAGGCAGGTACTGACCTGGTTGCCGCCGGTGCTGTGGCAGGTACTGACCTGGATGCCGCCTGTGCCGTGGCAGTCTACTGACCTGGTTGCCGCCTGTGCCGTGGCAGTACTGACTTGGTTGCCGCCGGTGCCGTAGCAGTACTGACCTGGTTCCCGCCAGTGCCGTGGCACGGGTAGACGCCGACAGTGCCGAGTGCCACGTGGCCGAGAGTGTCCAGACACCACGGGCCCTGCTGCAGCGACCCCACGCTCATGTCGGACACCGACGGCACCTTCAGCTCCGGGTACACGTGCTGCAGGTACCACGAGAACGGCCGGCACTGCAGCCGCTGCCGCATCTCCAGCCGGTCGCTGATACTGCGGCAGAGGGAAACATGGCCATTAGATGAAACGAAAATCATACAGTTTCTGTAAATTCGTACAGTTGACTGTTGTATTATAGTATTCGTACTCAACCCTTACAAACTTGACTGTTGACCTTGCAAGAGTTATCGTAATATTGAACTTGTAAATTTAAATATTCTAATCTTTTTGTCAGCCACTACTCTGTACCAATCCCTGTAATGTAATGAAATGTTCATATTTTAAAATCTAATAATGTGTATCTTAAGGTTATTTCCGTTATAATGACGACAAGAAGCTTTAAATTTCATGTGACTCAGTGCTAACACTATGCAACAATGACTCGGCCAATTAAACACATGTCTAATGGCAATAAAGATATTCTTATTCATAGTTGATTGTTGTATTGAATCTATTCATACTCGACCCTTGAAAACTTGAACCTTGATAACTCTCCTTCAAAAAACAGTCATGGTAAAAAAAATCTGAGCCTGATTTAAAATATTTTTTTTATTTTTCATCTAAGTCACTTTTTTACATTTAAGTCAAAAAGACTAAAATGACACAAAAAATATCTCATTTATTTAATTTTTAAAGTCTGGTCCGAAGGCACTATTTATATTTGCAGGTGAAAGGTGTTGCAGACCCAAAAAATATATCCAAATTAACCTCTTTGACTCACAGTTCAGCGAATAAATCAAATTAAGTTTGTAATTAACTTCCACATGTCTAGTTCAACTTTTTATCTAAAATTTATCTCAACACACCTGTATGAGTTGAAATCACAGAAAATATGTCGTAATATGAAGGTAAGTCATATACCGTTCAGAGTAGCTTTTCTTCTGTGTAATTCAAATTTTCATTTCATCAACCATTAAAAATGAATTTACCTTGAATTATCTCTGTAAGTAGAATAAAATCAAGATGTAATACCAACTATGGCCAAACCAAAGAGCTCAAAGAGAATTCAAAGTTCTGGAAAATTTTGAGTTAGCAAGGATTTACAGTAATTACACAATAGTAAACAATAGTAATAAATAGAAATAAAATTAATAAAGTAGTTAACAATAGTATAAGTAGTAAAAATTATTTTTGTAAAAAATAGTTCAAACTTTGAAGGAATAAATAGCCTTGAGCAAATCTCAGCATCCTTCTATTTTGAACCCAAGGAACTTCAGAATTCTTTTGCTAAAACTAACTTGCTGTATTTGGAACGAGAACAAATTCTGTACACAAACACAGCAAATTAATTCATTCAATTATTTTTGTTTTACCATATGTACATATTGAGGTGTGTTATGGAGGAACTCTAGGATGGAACTATTATTTTCAGATTTATGGATCAAATCTTTACTTTCCAAGAAAAGGACTTTTCTGTGAAATTAACAATGTTTTAATTTTCCCTATACTTTTACAATGTTTCCATTCCACCAACAGTAAAACACACACAACCCCTCAAAATCCCATAATACCAAAAAAATTTACAGCCTGAGTCAAATGACGTACCCCAGAGCGCCCACAACACCAATTAGCCACCTAACAGACACCCTTAGCCACGTCATTTGCCTCGCTCTGTACTCACTCTCCAAAAGGTATGCTCTTGGCCAGTGGCACGGCGGCGTAGTAGTACTTCTTGTAGTCGTCCATCCAGACCTCAGCCGCGCGCCGCGTGTTGCGCGCAAACACGTTGCCGCTGCCGCCGGGGAATGTGTACGGGTGGCGTTTGCGGAACACGTGACCCACCCGGCTGCAGGGGATGATCTCCAGACTGCCGCCGCACTGCCACACGCGGAACGAGATCTCTGCAATACGAAAAGGTATATTTATTAATTTGTTTACTTATTTTATTAATTTTATTTTAAAATTTATTTTTTTAATTATATTTAATTGTTAGATTTTACGCTATTTGATTTATTCTTTATTTAATTTATGTTTGTTGAGTTACTTTATTTATTTTATTTGTATATATTTATTTAGTTTAACTTTTGTTTTTGTTTTAGATATTTATTTATTTATATGTTATTATTAATTATTAAATTTATATAATTATTAATTATATTTATATTATTTATATTACAGTAGAGCCTCGATTAACCGTCACTCTCGGGACCGGGAGTGTGACGGTTAAGAGAATAGACGGATAACAGAAATTTAGCTATAAACCTGTTCAATACGTAGATTTTAAATATTTTGGAAGAAATATACCCTGTATAAGTGGATAATACATATTTATATTTAAATTACATTCATACAAAGGTAATGGCAGACCTTCTAAACTGTATGTTGTGCCCATTCAATGTTCGTAAGTGAATTACATAACCTCAAATTAAAAGATAATCCGTAATCTTTTAAATGAGTTCGCCAACACCATACATCAGCGCGATACATGTAGCTGTTTCGCCCTTCTTTTAACGTTTACTAATTTCGATCTTTTGGTCAAGCCCTAGTACGACTCGTTTTCGTTTTTCAGCAGTCGTTAACAATCAACAGTTACTGTACTGCAGTTGATTCACAGTACATATCTAGCTACACACTGTGTAACAGCAAACACTATGTAACGCTGAACTACAAGGTGTGCCGTATAACCAAAAAAATCAACATGCCAATGAGTAATAAATAATTCACTCACCCCCATATCACTCCTTGCTTGGGAGTGGTGATTTTCGGCGGAAACTCAAAGTCATTAGCCGGGACTGTCGCGTTCGATCACAATGGCGCTTGCAGTTTCTTCCGTGCTTTGTGCGACGCCAATTTACAACATATTGCGAGCCCGGAGGCAGTGACGGATAACAGAGAGTGACGGATAAAAGAGTGATGGTTAATCGAGGTTCTACTGTATTTATATTTTCAATTCTTTAATGAAAAATTAAGTCAGCTCCCTTTAAATTCATTTTATTTGCTTTTTAATTTTAATTAATTATTAATGTAATAATTAATTTATTTAATAATGTTAATTAGATAATAATTAATTTGAAAGATTAATTCATATATTTTATTGCAAACAATTTGAATTTAAAGGGATCTCAGTTTATTATTTATTTATTATTATAGTTACCCTTGTTTTTGAAATAACTCAAAAAATATTTATTGTTATATTTGTCATCATATTTCCTTGATTCATTTTATTTCGTCTTATTTAATTAAAGTCTGCTACAATACAAGTAATGCCCAAATGCATTACATAATTAAAAGTGTAATCATAGTTCATGCAGGGTATTTTAATGCCTGTCTTCGTGGTAGTCCCCCGAGGGTTGGGACTTCGGATGCCCAGACTAACCTCTTAATGAAAGGTCACATGTTCATCACCCATGGACGAATTTCAAGTACAGTACATATTTATGTAAGGTACTTTGAATAATTCAGTAATAATAGAATTTTATTTTATTTCTATATTTAAAATACAGTTCAGAAGAAATAACAATGAAATGTAATATTGAGCGAATAAATGAGGGGTCAGAGTTAAGAGGGGGCTCTAGTCACGAAAAATATTGCGTTTCTACTTGCTCTTCCCATAAAGCCAATGTTAACTTTGATTCCTACAGCCTCGACCGCTCAACAAAAATCTTTAATTTTTAGCTCATTTGAGAGCATAAAAAATTATCTAGCGACTTCTGTGGGCAGAATTTTGATATCACATTTAAAATAATTTTTAAAAAATTCTGAAAATCTTTTTTTGTGATTTTTTACTACTAACCAAAAAACTATATCAAAATTCTAAAAGCTAAAAATTAACGATATTGATTGATCGGTTGAGGCTGTACCAAATTTGAAAGTTAACATTGGTCTTATGGGAGAAGCAGGTAGTCGCACGGGATTGGAGTCCCCTCTTAAGGAGGACATCTTTTATCTAAATGAACCATTCTGGAAATTGTATAAACTGGCCTGTTATTGTACCCATTCTTCACACAGTTAAACTGAGAAATAACGTAGTTCAATAAATGGAAACAAAATAAAAATTACCAAAAATCCCATACATTCAATATAAAAAGCATACGGAGCGAAGCTTTAGGGGTCTTATATATATATATATATATATATATATATATATGAATAGATGTTTGAGTTGGGTGGGATCATGATCTGTTCAAGAAAAGTTCCTCTTGAACATAGTATCTTGGTGTAAGAACTATTTTATTAGTTAAAGAGGTACTAGGAGCCAATAAATGGAAAGCTAATGCTATTGGACTGTCTGGAATGTTTTGTTCCATTCCATTGCAATGAAACAAGAAAGCAACTAAACGCTCCGAGATTGTGGAACGTCATTAGAGTTGGAGCTTAGAGTTTGATTAATTATTGCAAACCGCAATACTTTTACAGCTAAAACTAAGCTCTGTTGAATAATCACGGTTAAAATCTGTTGAAAGCTTAAATAAATATAATAAATAATATATTATATAATTATAATTAACCAAGAAAAGGTTAATTATACAAAAGTCTGCTTTTGTTGTTATATTACTAGGTTATTATATAATTTATATATTTAATATAATCTGTTAATCTTATTACCATGTATGTGTGGTTGGGATTTATTTTATGTCTGTGAAAAAACCAGACCAACTCCAACTTGGGTCAGATTTTTTTTTACTTAACACATTTTTTGTTATAGGTTTCAAATTAAGTATGATTTTAATTTAATAAAACTAACATTTGTAAATTAATTACAGAATTAAACTCTTTGTAATTATTTTTAATTGGCATGAATTAAACTAAAACAACAAACTAAAACTGCTTGAAAATGTAAAAAAATAATTGAAATGCCTATGATAATGTTCAATTACAGCGATCACTTAGCAAATAAAAAAAGAACAATGTTAACATAGCTTTAACAAAAGTTGAAACCTTAAACTTACTCATTCAAAGCATAATGGCTATCAATTATTCATTTATTATAATATTATCACTTTAAACTAGCAGCCAACATTAAAATTGACGACTGAAACATCATTGGCTGGCAGACTGGTAAAGAAGATATGGAACGAAGTGTGTAAAAAAGATTGTACCAAGAGACTTGGGTTGAGGAGTGGTGATAATATATCTAAACTTACACCCTAATCCACGTTTTACCACAGTTGTTCTGAATGGCCACTTTTCATGGATCTTAACTACAAAAACGCTATTGTTAAATTTCATCAGTATGATTTGTTTTATCTTTACAACATTTTTATAGTACTGAAACTTACGATATTATTATTTTGATCTCATCAAGAAAAGTAAGCTCACCCAAGTTTTCTCCTCCCCAAACATCCATCTTCATGTCATACTTCCCGAGTTTCTCAAAGTAGTGTTTGTTGATGGTGAACAGTCCCCCAGCAATCATTGGCGTTCTGGAAATATTAGAATAATATTGAAATTTTGATATTTAATATTAGATCCTTTAAGAATATCAGACTAAGACCCACAAATTCGTGGCAATAATTCATATATTAATAATAGTTTCAAGTATATTTTATAAAAAATTAAACTTTTCATCTCTGATAAAATAATACCAAAATCTTCTCTATACAGATTTAAACTATACACATTGCAACATCATCCATTTGACTGTTTTTTGCAATAAATATACCATTTTTTGCATTTTTGTAGCAGCAATCCTGCATACTCTCTTCCCATTATATTCAGGGCCGTACTCAGACCGGGATAGCCGGTACAACTTAACCGGGGCCCGGGGTCAAAGGGGGGCCCGGGGCGGGTCGAAGGGGGGCCCGGGGGGCCGTAATTGGCCTCCGAAATGGTGGTAAGCCCCCGATAAGGCCCGGGAATGGGTAAAAAGGGCCCGCAACGGCAACGAAGGGATCGACGGAACACAAAAATGGGGACGTTTCGAGTGGAACGGGTGCAGTACCAGACATGAGGCGCCCGGCCGGCTTAATATCTTTACCGGGGCCCGCCGCAGCTGGGTACAGCCCTGATTATATTCTAATGGAGAATTTCCGTGCATGCTTCTTCGACTATTTAAATGTGGAAAAATCAGTTAAATTATGATAGGTAAAGTTAAGTCAGGTGAGATTAGGTTAGTTAACCAGTCTAACCTAACTTAACATCAGCCATGAGGTGCCTGTGGGGGGGTGAGCTCTGGCTACTGCAGGTAGCGGCGAGATAAGATAACGGCTAAAACGTTAACACTTGAAGACTGAACCTAACTTTTAATACGCACAAGTTGGATATTTTAAATAAATAAATAAATAAGAATTTTATTGCCATTAAGCTTTTCAGCAATAGACAAAGTAAGTCATGACTAATACTAAATTTAACCTAGGAGTCCAGTCATACTAATACAGTTTGTGATGTGACAAACTGTGTTTGTGGAATGTTAATTATCAATTACTATTTACAATCATTTACAGACAAGACTAATTAAAATTTTCCCTTGAAATACAATAAGACTAAACATAAATTAGTTAGTATATGTTTAGACGGAATGTTTTAAAGGTCAAAAATTGAAATCCTCCCAGTTCCCAGTCTATAAGGGATATTATGGGAGAAGACTCCTCTCCTTCCTGGTAGCTTGTACAGAAAGACAAACTAGTGACTGAAGTACCCTCAAAGGATTTTTCTTTGGTCAACCCAGGCTTCCTAATCTCCCTTACAAAAAAATATATAAAATAATATTATAAAAAAATAAAATAAAATGAAAATAAAGTAAAAAAATAAATTAAAATAAAGTTAAAAAAAAATAAAATAAAAAAAAATAAAAAAAAAATTAAATTAAAGTAAAATAAAAACATAACAAAATAATAACTTAATAAAATAGTCAAATTAAAAACACGATAAAAATAAAATCTAAAAAATAAATAAAATAGTACATGCAATGACCTGATGGGCATGGAGGGGTCCTTGACCCGCCGCTTCCGCTGTTCCGCCGTGAGGTACTCCCACTTGAACACGAGGTTCCAGTCGAAGCCGCCGCGCAGGTCCGGCGACGCGCCGATGTAGTGGAACGTGTCCATCGAGATCACGTCGATGATCGGACTGACCACCCGGGTCGGGTCCTGCCGTCAATGCGGGAAACTCGTTTATTGATTTGTCATACCAGAGTCGAGTTTTTAAAGAAATAGTGAAAGAAGGTTGGAATTGCTTGACTAGTGAATAGAATTGTACATCTAAATGTGTCTGTTTGAATTTGCCCACTAAAATTATCAAAATAACTTTTTAGCGTACATTTTTAATTTAAGAGCAAAATATTGTTAGAGGAAAAAAGTTTTTGAAAGTGATATTGCTCTAGGTTTTGGGGTGAATTAAGCTTCAAAAACCATGTCAATGGTGTTTGTTTATATTTATTTTTAAGTAAAAGCTGCATAGTAAAGGTGTATGCAAGGTATTTTTTTAAGGATATTACATTTTTGGTTAACTTTCAATAATCTAAATCACATACAAATATAAATTACTTGCATAAGGGTTCAAAAGTCTCAAATGACATATGCTTTATGCAACACATTGTAACGAGAAAGTACACATTTTAACATTAAATAAAAAATACAATTCATATCATTGCGAGCTTTACGACTTAAACAGCTGGCCACTTCCATCTTTATTGTACAGAAGAATGTGGGGCTTAGGTACCCAGGGTTTCCGAGTTCAAATCCCGCCAATCACCAAAGGCATATGCTATGTAATGATGCTAAATAAGCTGAATTCACAGCTGCAATGGGTGTCCATGGAATTTACTCCATTTGGCCCACAGTTGAGAACAATGAATGCTGAAGTTAGCAATGATTCGATCAGGGTGTTTGTTTCCCCATCAAAATTGAAGACCGTTCCAGGGTTTTTTCCTGATTGAATATCATGACCCTAATTTATATAAACATTAAAACTAAGTTGTTGGGCCAATCATGATTTTTTTTATTTTACCATGAATCGATACATAAAATCTGTTTTGAGTTCGACACTGATCCACTAAGATGTTACTGTTATTTGGCATGGATTAAGAAACTTCATGTCAAACAATAACTCTTTGTTGCAATGAACTTCACCGAACTTCACCTGTAGCTAGTTGTGTTTGCTGTTGTTTGTCAAACAAATTTTACCAACATTAGTTTCATATTTTGCCCTAAATATGTTTAAGATATCGTCATAAAACTAAATAATTAGTCAATTTCCAGACTTGGTTTGAAATTCAACATCAAATAATTCCAGAACTTTTAAGACCATTATGAACAATTATTCCACACTTCCAGCCACCAAATGCTTGCAATGACACGAGGCTCACCTCAGCCACTCGCTCCAGCAGCGGCTCCAGCCACTCCTTGTTGCACTCGACGTGGGAGTCGAGGAACGTGAGAACCTCGGCTGTGGCGGCATCCGCCCCCTTCACTCGCGACCTCATCAGACCTGCAGGGAATGGGGATCAATTCCATTCAAATTAATTCAATTTATTGTCAAATAGGTTCGTACAATTATTGAAATTTAGGAAAGAACATAAGGTATGTCAAAAGTCAGTGGTTTGATTCATAAGAAAAACGTGCAAGTATCAAATATATTTCCAAGTAAAAAAAAGTATTTGTATATTTCTGAGGATAAAAACTCTTGTACAATCCAAACTATAACTAAAGACTGGAGACTGCAGAATCTGCTTCTGCATCTGATGTTAGATGATTTACCAAGAAACAAGCATAAAATGAAGCACATCCAGTTTGTAACCAATATGGAAATTAATCAAATTATTATTTTTTATGAGAGAATTACTTCAAGGAAAAGGGAAATAAATAGTTACTTTAAAAATGGTGTTTTCGTCACAAAAACATATTATTCCTACCAGCTTCTCCAAAAACGCCAATGTGAATCCCAAAAGTAAATTAAAGTTAAGTCTACAATTTCATATAATTCATTTTGTACTCATTTAAAAGAACAACAAATTGTCTATAGTTAATTTCTTGAGTACAATTTATAAAATTTAATTAATAAAAATAAGCACTAATTAATAATACTCACTTTAAAACTTTAAAAAAATTAATATTTATTTATATTGAAAAATATATAAATCTGCCTTATTTCAAACTGTAGGTGATATAAAAATATTCTCCTAAAATCTTTGATTTCATATGAGAGAGATAACAGAACTCCTTCTTTATAAAACAATTTTCTAGTAAACTACCTTAATGTTGTTCAATAATTTTGTTCTTCACATTTTATCCCCTGTCTTAATAGTTTAATGAGAAAAATAATTCAAGCACAGCAATAATGAGTGAGATTAAAACTCTAATATTTACAAATGCTCAAAAAATACACTTTTAATATACAGTAATTATAAAAACTGTTTACATTGTCAAGGAAATCACTGTCAAAAAAATTCAAAACATAAATAAGTGTTATGCATTACTGTTATTCATAAGCGTAGATTAGACCTAATAGATTCTGATAGAAACAAAACTTTAATATATTTTTACTGTTAAAATTTATATTATAAAAAATTAACTAAAAAATTATCACATCACATTAAACTATCAAAATAGAGAACTTTACATAGCAATAAAACACCTGATAAACAACTTTTAACGATGTAAGAATAAGAGTTTAGACAACAACTGCTGCAGAAAAACTATTGTGCTTGGGTGCAACAAAGTTTGGACAACCGAGGAGTTAGTTTGCGACTCGTACCTTCCCTCTGGTCGTTACGGATCAGTCTCACTTTCTGTATCTTTGCCAACTCCTCCCCATCAGACGCTGGAAAACAACAAAGTTAACAGGATGTGTATAATGGTCTAGTTAAATGATACATCATTAAGAACTAATGAACTATGTAAAATCAGGCAACCTTGAACAATTCAATTTGAATAAAAAAATGCAAACTTTATATTTGTTTATTGTTTGCTACTAATGTATCACATTACTTGCGATGTCTAGTATTGATATAAAAAACTATAACAAAGTCAGGCAACCTTGAAAAATTCAATTTGAATAAAAAAAATGCAAACTTTATATTTGTTTATTGTTGGCTACTAATGTATCACATTACTTACGATGTCTAGTATTGATATAAAAAACTATAACTTCTTAGATTTTGTCTGTCACTTTAAAACCTTAATACAGTTCCATTTATAACCATTCTTTGTATTAATTTTCACGTAATGTTATTTTGTTTAACGATATGCTAAACTTAACATAGAAATATCTCAAAATAAAATTTTTGTTTTCAGTTTTTTTTTTAATACAAAAGGATTTAATCTTGAAACAAAATAAGGAGAACTCTGTTCTAATTGTGTGGACATCCCAATAAAAGAAATAACTTAACATTAATTCTCAGAATTAGAGATACTCATAATGTTGTTTTTGGGTGATGGCAAATGTCCGCAAAAATCAAAATCAAAATATAAAGACAAAAAATCAAGACTAAAGCTCCAAACCGTAGGTAGTTGTTTTTCAGGAAAATGCTTCATTTCTTGAAAACAATGTTATAAAATTAAATAACTAATATAAAATTTAAACATAGGAGGCCTAAAAACGGTATATTACTCAAAATCTGACAAGGCGCAATGTTGAATTATTTTATTTGTTCATCAGTACAGTAAATGAAAATACGTAATCATAAATTATTATTAGGCTACTTACGATGATCGCTGAAATCGTCAACCAAAATAATCTCCTTCAGTAGGTGTTCAGGACTTCGGTTGAGCACACTGAAAAGAAAACAACAATTTTAATCAACAAATTAATGAATAGGAAACTACAAATTCAACAACACATAAATGAATGGAAAGGACAAATTCAAAAAACACAAATAGATGGGAAACGAAAAATTCAACAGCACATAATTGAAAAAAAACCACAAATTATTCAGCAACATAAATAAATGGAAACGACTTCAACAACAAATGAATGAATATAAAACGACAATTTCATTCACATAAATGAAAAGGGAACGAAAAATGCGACAGTAAAAAAATGAGTGGTTAGCGAAAAATTCAACAATACAAAAATGAATAACGTTTTACAGAACAATGAATGTGGCGGAAAGCGACGCAAATGAAACGCCTGTTGTGTTTGGATATGCTATTTGTCTGACACGGGCGAATCCATATTGCATCACGGACGCCGTTCACAGAAGAATACCGTAAAGCGTTCAGACAATTTTGGTGATTTTATTTTGTTGCTACATATTGTAAAAGGGTTAGCGTTGATGGGTTTTAAATATTAACACAGCTTTTAAGGTTGTAAAAAGGGCTTGCGGTTCGGGGAACGTGTTTGATTTAATAGGCAGTTTGGCATTTTAATGGAATTTATAAATGGTTTCCTCTAAAACATTTAAAAATTTAGATTGTCAAATTAAAGGACGCCAAAAATGTGAACGTGATGTGGTCAAAAGGCACACAAAAACTCAAATACGACTTAACTACTCTTAACGGTCAAATAAGATTTTCTGAGGAAAACTTTATTTAACTCTGAAAATAGCCCGAAGTAGTTTATTTGAGTTCCTGTACGTTGAAAGTGCATCTAAAACTCACAATATTCATTTATGTTTCGTCATTAAAACACAGTATTACTCGTGTATTTTTTTTTTGCTTTAGAAATAGATGGTTATTATATCACTGAATAAAATAATGTTTGAAATAACTATCATGAAGTTTTATGTACAGGAGAAAAATTATTTTGCTGCAACTTTGAGAATTTATAAACGAAAGTTAACATTTAAAGACTTAAAGAAATAAATTAGCCCCTTCAAAAATAAATATATACGGAGTTTAGTCCGTGCTTAATAAATATACAAATTATTTACACTGACATTTTGCATATGATAATAGTCAATTACTAAATATATCTAAGATTTTCACAATTTGTTAAATGATATCCTGATTTCATCTTGGAAACCGACAGTATAATCCACTCAAAAATATAAATCATAGGTTGTAGTATAATTTATAAATATCAGCCAATAATATCAGACCACGTACGTTGGTTTAATCACTGACATCAAGGTAGCATTGTTAAGTCACTTTCACACTGAAGTGTACATAGAAAATTAACCAATTCCTGTTAGTATTTAATTGACATTGCGTTTTAGTACAATTTATTTATTTTATTTTATTTTGTTCGGTTGGCCTACCTGACGACAGTCCGCAGCAGGGTGGACCGAGCTTCGTTGTGGAAGGTGATGATGACGCTGGTGGCCGGCAGGTCGTCTCGAAACTTCTTCTTGGTGCAACTGAAACATCACAATATTTATTTTATTTATTTATTTATTTATTTTATTTATTTTATTTATTTTTTTTATTTTTTTTATTTTATAAATTTTATTTATATTATTTTAAGTATTCTATTTATATTATTTATTTTATTTATTTATTTATTTTACTTGTTTATTTCACTTATTTGTTTTATTTATTTATTTTATTTGTTTAATTAATTAATTTATTTGTTTTAGTTTACTTTCTTTTTGTTAAGTTCATGTCCCATTTTTATGGCGATACTTTTTAAGATTAAAGACAACGGAATTATGACAGGAATAGAAGTAGAATACCCCCGTTGCAGCAGACCTGCATACTCAGCGAATTTCAAATGCAAAACAACGTATTTCAAGCAAACATAGCAAGATTTGACATGTTTTGTTAAGCTCCATAAGAATAACATGGGAAATGAGTATGCAGATTTGCTGCTACAGGTATATTAAAACTGGATGGTTTTAATTCAATATTTAGTAGATCTGAACTAGAAGAAGCCATTTACCAAGTTTTATCAAGATATGTTGAGAAATAAGCGAGATATAAAATTTTACTTATTTCCCATAAGGTTAACATTGGGACAACGTACTGTGTTTACCACTTTCAATATCTCGGTAACCAATGGGCATAGAGCAGTGATTCAAAATACTAAATTATTTGTTTTTTTGAGCTGAATTCAATGGTGCCCACAAAAATTTGATAAATTTTATTTTTCTATGTAAAAAACTCAAAAAACCCTTTTTTGGAGGGGTTTATCCCCCTTTACCCCCCCTTCCGGTGGTCCGATCGGGCTGGTTCACGAACTCGTCCAATTGATTACCACTTTACATGTCCGTACCAAATTTCATAAAGATCGGACCATTTTTGCGGCCGCTATCGTGCTAACAGACACATAGATATATATATATATAGATATATATATATATAGATATATATATATATAGATATATATATATATAGATATATATATATATATAAAAATTCGAACGAATAGTGTTTTTTGCTTTTGGGGGCCCCAAAACAAAAAGTTATAGTGGTCCCGAGCTTAGGTCTTACCATGAGACCTACGGTAATAGCTTCTTCCCTATAGGGGAAATTCGCTAAAAGCAACGGAAAGCGATCCAAACCTCCTCAAATGTTCTTGGTTGTGTTGGAAATTTAACCCCTTACCTCTTCAACCAAAGTCTAAGACGCTATTCTAGCAGCTACAACAAACCTGATAAAACTGAGAGCCAATTTAAATCTCAATTCAATTTAATTTCATCTAGATAATTTTAAAATAATAAAATAAAATAATAATAATTGGATTAATTGAATTAGGTGACACGATATTTATTTTTAACTAGATGTTACCAGTGGCTTCGCCCACGTTCAAAATGACAGCAAGATATTTTCGAAGTAAGATTCAATTTACATTGGTTATACGTACATGTAAAATATTCTTAGTATTTTTGATAAAGAAATAATGAAGATTTGTTAATATCAAGCAGCTAGTAGTTAGTTTAACAAACTGATACGTTGTTTCAGCTGACTTAAATATGTGACGAACAAACAAACTTACAGACTTTCACACTTATAATATTAGAAGGATTAATTTGATCTAAGAATTAATTTATTTTAATTTTGTTTAACCAATCGTTATTCACGAATTATTTTTATTTTTTCCATTCGTTTTTGTTAAAAATAGGAAGGAATCAACAAGCTGGAATAAAATAGGTTGAAATATTTAAAACGCATAAAGGAGTTATTCCATCTTGAATCATGGCTAAATCGGTACAAGTCTTGAGTCAACATTTAAATTTATCATTAACAAGGGGAAGCAATGGCTTAAGTGACGCCTTAGTAATTTTCAAACAAACGCTTACATTACTAAATTCCCTCCGGTAATACTTTGATCAAATCTAATTACAACGTAACAAAAGTTGCCTCATAAGTGTCAATAGGTTTCTTGTTAGGAAAGTTTTGCAGTCATCACTCATCCTGTTTCGTTATTGGTAAAGTTACACGAGCCTCTCCCCACTCCCTAGCGGTCTTGTCAGTTTTGAGTGATTGCCTCTATGGAAAAATCTTTTTTATTGACAATTAAAAATAATGTACACATAGTATGAGTATTGTACTAATGGCTCACTGCAGAAACCAGACTTGTCCAAAATATCCGAAATTGCATATTTTATATTTTTGGAATCTCCAAAGATAAGGTCTTTTACCGCAAGAGCAAGACATGTTCTATTTGTCATATAGGAGTTAAGCTGAATTGAAATTTGCTTTAACTGCAGATAGCAGACATGTCCTGCAGTTAACTCTATGCTTGTTGCTCTATGGCCAACAGTTTTTTTGGTTCGCCTAAAAGTTTGGTTTTTGGACATGTCTGGTTTCTGCAGTGAGCCATTTATTTGTCAATAAAAGACTTTCTAAACATTTTTTCCCGTTTTTGTTCGAGAGCTTAAATTACAATTTGAAATGGGCGGGGAATATTCAGAGTTATCGATAAAAAAACAGTTTATTTTACGTTGCCTACGTGTAGGCTATGCTAATTTTCGTCTTTTGTTTTCTTCTTACTTTTTTAGTGAAATGTTTAAAACTATTTAGTATAGTACAATAACAATTAAAACTTTAAACGTGGTTCTAGTTTAAATTTAACTTAACAGATTCAATTTACAACATTCTATGTATATGTTAAATTATCTATAAAATAATAAAAATACTTTTAAAATAAGAATTATTTACTTTTTGTTGGTTTAGGTGATGCAATCTTTTGGTGACCATGGAACAATTTCAAACTATAACCGTACATACATTTTGAAAAAAATCAAACCTAGGATGATTCTAAAACCCAAGACAAGGGCATCTTTAGAACCATACTGTAGCAGAACTCTAAAAAATATATCGGAGCACTAACCCCATCGTGAATAATATCAAGAGTTCCAAACTTCCAACTTAAGTTCCAAACTTTAATTTGACACCAAGATTAAGGATCTACGACATTTAGTTTTAGCTCAGACACATGATATACTGACACGCAGCTCTGCTTATATATACAATCAGATTATATATAGCAACATATTGGTATATGGAAGGCTAATTAGTTGCAATACAACGCCTGTAGGTGCAGGGCGGGCCCGGCCGGCTCGAGGATGTAAGCCAAGGTCGGTGTTAAATGTCCATAACCCACACAATGCATACTACATGCAGTTCCGCCTTGTACGTCAAGGTTACATAAAACGTGCGGTATCAATGTTAGGTACTCCAGGTAACATTGCCGAATATGTATTATGTATTGCCGAGAAATATATTGGTGTAAGATTTTGAAAGTGGTAGGGCCTACAATATCTTGAAAACAATTGTTCATTTCGTATTGTTGAAGTTAAAAACATGTGTTAAAAAGTGTAGAGTTCCCTCAATATTTAGTTCAGTTCGTGAGTCAAAAGTCTTGGAAGGTAATGTTTTATTTTACAAGCAATGTATTATTTTAAAATGAGTCTTAAAGATAAAAGTTGTAGAATTCATAGTTTTACAAATTTTTTAAACTTGAATAAACATGTTTGCATTAGATTGATGGCTTCACAATATTTTAAAAACCTCGAAAGGCGCAAACTATTACCATTTAACAGTTATTAAATTAAAATTATCAAGTTATTAAGTTAAAATTATTTTAATATAATTATAATTTTATTAAACTATAATAATTGTTCCTTAAAACTTTAGATACAGTTTTTATTTCTTTTATTAGAAATTCGATTAAAAATTATTTACGCAACAATCTAGTCTACCACGCGTGTTTAACATTGTTGACGGTTTCGGGGATCAGCGTGCTAACCAAGACCCACTTAATTCACACCTTGTTGTTATGTGTCGGCTTGTACAGTCCGATTCAAATAACACGGTCCAGTCAGTACAAAATACGAATTTTGATTAGCATTGGGCTTACGTTCTGCCGGGCCAAGTTACTTCACTCGGACTATATCTGGTGGTTTAGCGAATGTTGTAGTTTAAATTTAACAGCAATATAAATAATTGAGATGTATAATTTTTTACGAGTTTCAATCTCGCTTCAGTTTGATTCTGGACCGGCCTGCTATTTTATTGTTGGGAACAAAACACAATAATCAGTTTTTAGCGTTTTGAAATGAAAATGTTCAAACATGCATTTAACTGAACAACCTCTCTTCCTTGCTTTGCAGCGGTGCAAAATCTAAAATCAAATTTATTTTAAATGGTTTTCTTTGAAATTATATTCTATAACATCAAAACGATCATAAAGGTTCAACTATTACGTTTCCATAATGCTTTCTTGAGCACAGGTTGTCCCATAAGTGAAATTTTATAGTTGTTACATTTTTATTTTAAGTTAGACTAAAGCAGTTTAAAGTTATTGTGACACATTCTTTACCAACTGTTATTCCATTCTATATACAGTCGACTCTCGCTAACACGAACCTTGATATCACGAAATCCTCGGTATCACGAATTATTCTTAATCCCCTTGGAAAAACCTGTCTAACACGAAGAAATTACTATACATAACACGAACTAATGTTTTGGTTATATTTTACCTCTGTAACTCGAAGGGACACAAAAAATACCTCTATGACACGAATTTCCGTAGATAAGACGAATTCGATTCGCGCTTTATCTCTATAACTCGAAATTTACCTCGGTCCATACCACAAAGTTTTCAGAATGGACCTCTGCAATACGAAATCCCGGCTTTCAGGATGCAACCTGTCGGTGAATCATATCCGGGGTCAAGCGCATGTTTTAATAAAAAATATAATCGATACTGTAATTGTTTTTACAAAGAGGAATATTACGGACTTTTTGATCAGTGGAATTATTAAAAGTTAAAAGTTTATTTTTGTAGCTAAAGGGGATACGGTAAAGTTTCTTTATATTATTGGTTGAATAAAAATTATGATCGATACTGCAATTGTTTTACATGTTTAAGCAGAGTAAGATTACGGTCTTTTTAATCAGAATTAATATGATCTTATATGTTTTTGTGTTTTACAGGTTATTGCATTATAAATACTATTTTTCATTGATATATAATATTTAAATAAGTTAAAAGCTTAGATTTGTCGAAGATGTAGGGTATAAACTACATTTTTCTTTTCCTACCTCTGTATCACGAATTTTCATTTGGGCTACCTCATTAACTCGAACTATGCCTACGACGAACTATACGTAACACGAAGAAAAATCGCAGTCCCGTGAAATTTCGAGTTAATGAGAGTCGACTGTATTGCATATGTTGGTAAAACATTTCTTAATTAATTTCTTAATAACAATTGAAAGTTACTATTTAACGCTAACAATTATTGGCATTAGCATGCCAATGACAGATGCATTATTCAACGATGTAAACCAAATAACCAGGATTCAGTGAGGTGAATTAAAGATAATTTTGTAATGTTCTGTATTAATTTTTCATGGAAAAATTGAATTGCGACGAGTGATAAACCTTCCAGCTGATCAGAATAGTAATTACAGTTCTCTCCCAGGTCGCAGTGGTGTACCAACCTTCTACCTCAATCCACAAATAATTACCCCGACTTTCCTCTAGCCATCGTCTCACGTCAGGCCCGGTGCCCCGCCCTCCCCGTGACCCGTGACCTTTGACCTTGACCTCGGCCCCGGGGTCGCTAGTGATAACTTATCACACTAGCCACGACTGTCACTGCAATACTAGACGCCACCGCGCCTTGTTGGGACATTTTATTGCGCAAGCTTGTTGCGCGGTATGTTTTAAATTATTGCAACTCTCAAACTTATTAAATTTATTTCTCCTCAATCAAGGTTTAAGGAGTTCAGAGGTTCGAAATTCTCGAGTTCAATTTTCGCCCGATAAAATTCGATTCCATCACGACATGACTCACGTTCATGATTACCTTATCATGATATCATGATTCACCTTCCATCGACGACACATGTGTGGTTCCGTTAAATATTGGCCGGTTTTCGTAAATTAGTTTTTACCGTTTTGTCATTATAATGTTTAATATTCTCGTGTATGTAAGTGGGAAGACATATCTTCAACATTAACTACCTTTAAGAGCAATATTTTAATAATTAGCTTGATGACAAATAACTTGAAAATGGACCCTTGAGGTCTGGAACCAATGGTCGTTGATACCAATACAAGACTCATTTAACAGTAGGCCTATATCTTTCTTTAAAAGTTAAGATTGTTATTACTAATCAGTAACGCCAGTCCGCTAGAATCTCAGCAGCCTTATCAAATCTAATCGCGTTCTCAAATAAAAAACAATCCCGGTACGACGTGCACTACTTGTTGTCACCGACAGTTATCTCCGTAGACCCTCATGTTAGGTGGCAGTGCGGGTGTAATTGTTGTAACTACCGTAATCAGACCACGCCGGTCGTCGCGCCGTCACCGTCACCGTCACTGCCGTCGCGCCGTCACCGTCACCGTCACTACCTCGGGTCGCCGCGCTTGACGACTGTCACACTTTGTGCCGTGTAATTCACCCCAGTGTCTGTCGCGTTTAGATCTTTATCAGTATATGAGAGGGCCGTTAGAAGTCATAAAGCTGTAGACAGTCTCAATTCCTCATTTAGAAAATTCTCTTTGGATTTTAGCGGATTTCCCCTATAGGGAAGAAGCTATTACCGTAGGTCTCATGGTATGACCTGAGCCCTAGACCATGATAACTTTTCGTTTTGCAACCCCCAGAAGCAAAAAACACCATTCGTTCGAATTTATATATATATATATATATTATAATGATACATAATTTATCAAATTTTTGTTGGCACCATTGAAATCAGCTCAAAAAAACAAACAATTTAGTATTTTGAATCACTGCTCTATGTCCACTGGTTACCGAGATATTGAAAGTGGTAAACACAGTACGTTGTTCCAATGTTTAACTTATGGGAAATGAGTAAAATTCTATATATCGTTTATTTATCAACATATCTTGATAAAACTTGGTAAATGGCTTCTTCTAGTTCAGATTTACTAAATATTGAATTAAAACCAACCAGTTTAAACATACCTGTAGCAACAAACCTGCATACTCATTCCCCATGTTAATCTTATGAAGCTTACAAAAACATGTCAAATCTCGCTATGTTAGATGAAAATATATTGTTTTGCATTTGAAATTCGCTGAGTATGCAGGTCTGCTGCAACGGGGGTATTTATTTTTAAATACTCCGTCATGGGTTTTACACACCATACAGGTTTTTACATACCAATTATTCGGGCATCTTTATTTTCAAATTCGAATGATCGAACCTAAGTTCTTGTTCTAGAAGTGTATATGATAACAAATGAGCGAAGGAAATAAAATATACCAAATTTTTCTGATTTTATGTAAAAAAATACCCAAAAGAGATAAATAGTTGAGTTGTTTATTGGTGAGATTTCACTACATTGATATCTATATGGATATAGATCAATCTGATTATTCCATACACCGGAATGTGGGGTTTCTCTATTTAAAGATTTTACTCAATATTACGATGAATTAAAACAAAAAGCAAAACATGTTAACTTCTACTGAATCGGAAATCCAGCTCTATAATTAATTGACTCGGCACTATTGACGTTCAGGCAATCAGTCTTACCGGTATGTATAGGGAGTATTCAAGAGCATTACAAATAGGTTTGAAAATTAACACTGACATTCGTTCTCTAAACCCAACCATTATACAATCAATGTAGAAAATAAACGTTGAGTTAGATTTTTTAAACTTAAAGATTAACCTAAAACAGTCTCTGAATCATTATAATATATAAGAAGAAAACCATAGGATATAAAATTATACCAGTCGATAAAGCCTGGAGATTTTCTTCTGGCAAAACCAATGGTTTCGAAACCGACAAAGGTTCGAAACCATTGGTATTATGCCAACGCCATTGGCATAGCTATACCCAAACCATTGATACACTTGTGCCTATAGACAATGACTACTAGAAATCAGCAAGTAATTTATTTTTTCCCACATTTTAGTTAAAAAATTTTAACTCATTCATAGTTGGAAGTACCAAATCACACAGGTACCGACTCACAGATCACAAAAAAAATACTTTTAAAATAAACCCGATTTTCCTTTCCAGTTCGAAGCACAGCCTCCTTACTGCCGTAACTAATTTAATAACTTGCGAGGACGAGCCGTGTGTGAAAGTGGTCCGGGGGCGCGGTGGGCCGAGAGCAGATCGCGTTTCCGGTTTGTGAAAGTGACCAGGTCATGGGTTACTGGAGAAACCGCGAATACGCGGCACATACCATCAACGGGACCGTGTGCAGCACGCTTGGCGGGTGCCGAGGGGAGACCGTCTTTGGAGGGTGTAACAAGTTCCGTTATTTTTTACTTATCGTAAATTATTGACATCATAAGCCATCATATCTGAACTGTTCGACAAGATTTATTTATAAAACACCCCCGTTGCATAATCAGCGAATTTCAAATGTAAAACAACATACTTCAATCCAACATATCGAGATTTGACATGCTTTGGTAAGCTCCATAGGAACAACATGGGGAATGAGTATGTAGGTTTGCTGCATCAGGTACGTTAAAGCTAAGTGGTTTTAATTTCATATTTAGTAAATCTGAACTAGAAGAAGCTATTTACCAAGTTTTATCAAGATATGTTGAGAAATAACCGAGATATAGAATTATACTTATTTCCCATAACGATAACATTGGGACAACGTACTGCGTTTAATTTCAATATCTCGGAAACCAATAGACATAGAGCAGTGATTCAAATTACTAAAATGTTTGTTTTTTTTTTGCTGAATTCAATGGTGCCAACAGAAAATTCCATAAATTTTATAAATTCGAACGAATTGTGTTTTTTGCTTCAGGTAGCCCCAAAACGAAAAGTTATAATGGTTTTGGGCTTAGGTCTTACCATGAGACCTACGGTAATAGCTTCTTCCCTATAGGGGAAATTCGCTAAAAAGGTTGTGCAACGTCGTATAAACTTTTTATTAAATTTCATAATTTTCGTGTTTAGCCCCAGAACTGCATATGAACATAAAAATGTAGTGTTGCATACCTGATCAAACTAGTTCAATCATGAAAAATTCATAGGGGTATTGCAATTTCGGCATAAATGCCATAGTCAGATCCTTTGTACAAAAACTTGGCTTCTTTAGAGTTGTCAATTTTTTTTAATTACCAAAATAAAAATGTGATAATTATTTAAACGTTTTATTTTTTTATTTATTTCTGGTAAATGTTTTAAAAATTGGCAACTCTAAAAGAAGCTTAGTTTTCGTACAAAGGATCTGATTATGGCATTTATGAATCCTGGATTTCGTAGGATTATTGAAAATCCAGTTCAATAATCCTATGAATTTTTCATAACTGAACTGGATTGATCAGGTATGTAACCACATTTTTATTAAAGTTTCAAACATTGTATTACCCAGATATGAGGTAAGAAATACAACAATTGCCCTTAAAAGGTCTTATTTTATTCTGTTGAACCAATTTACAAATTTTTTATTGAAAATCGGAAATATACTTACAAACTTTGGCACAATAGTATTTAATTTAATATTCATTTTGTAAAAATCAATTGGTTAGAAGTATATCCGGATTATTTATTATACAGCTACCAACAAACGTGTCTACGTAATACTGTACTTTGAAACGAAATAGTGCTTACAACAATTATGAAATGCTTTTTAAATTGAAATTTATTTTTTGCAATGGTCAATTTATGTTTTGATTTTGATTTTTTGCAGTCATTTACCATCACTGATTAGTAAATCAGATCTGTCTCTGTTAATCACTGTAGCAAAAAACCGCAAAAATCAAAATGAAAACATTCATGACGTAAGCTATATAGATTGCAACTTACAAATAATGTGAAATAGGACCCGGTTTTCCTACAGATGAGTACCAAAATATCAATGAATAAAAAAGTTTGAAATTAGAATAAAAACTGACGGTTAAACATGCTAGAAATTTATAGTAGTTAGATCCTGTTCTAGGAATCTGGAAGCGGTAATCTACATTTGAATTTTAATTAATCAACAGCTAGCCGGGCTGAAAGCGTTGTATCGCCGAGGGACTGGCCCGTCATTCTGAGGGCATTAGACATTCTAAATAGAGGTCGAACTGAATTAATGTTTCGGAGCGGAAAATGTTTGTCGGCTGTTTTGGTTGTATATAAGATATAACTTATAAGAGAAAATTCCGTAATAACCTTTTGAAATTTATTTAAGAGTTTTAACTTGTTTTTAAGTAGGCCTAGAACATTTATACACATAATAAAATTTTACGATTCTTATTTTGAAGGGTTTAAAACAAACATTTATGTAGCTTTCAATTAATTGTAATCCTCAATACTTAGGAATTAGCAGCCTCCAATATTAATTAAAACGGAGCGTGCCTTGGGCTCATAATGAAATACTTTGCATCGTAATGTTGGAATTCATCCTTATTTCATTATTAGTTATTTGATTTCAATATTAATAAATAACCGTGTTAACCAGAACTATATGAATCAGTAAAGGATAGTAGTTTAAAAAATATTAAAAAGGAAAATGTCTAACATGATGAAATTAAGAATTTCCGAAACCGGAAATTCTTCCGAAAACAAAATTCAGGACATTGTCAATACTGACCTCGTTTTTAGGATAACAATAGTCCCATCACGGTTTGTGAATGTGTAGATGTTATAACTTACAAACTAATAGACAAGTAACAATTAATCATACCTATCTGAATAGGCGCTAGATTTTGCTTGTATTAAAAAAATTAATAATACGGTAAGAATTTTTGTGATCAGGATGTTGCTGATGCTTAAATGTTTCTTAAACAGCTGTTCACTTCCCTGTATTTTTTAATGGAATTTATCAGCTTTTTTAAGTAATTTCAAAACTTTCAATGATACGAATCTGCGAATATCACCCAAAGTGACCACTAGAGTCGGTTCAAAAATAATAGGCGGTCAAACTAACGACTACCCCTGAAAGTCGATATGTTACCCCTACTTTCCTCTTTTCCTTTCCTCCCAACGCGTAGCTGTTATATAAAAACAATAATCGACAACGCTTTAATGTAAACAAAACAATGACATTTGATACAGAATTTGAATCAATCATGTGATTAATGGTGAGAGGTGGTGGTGGTGGGAGGGGGAGGGAATTTATTGTTTCCCCTTTTCCGACAGCCTATTTATTTAACCAACTCCAGCCTAACTCCATAGTGGTTGATTCTTGTAACCGGTATTCGGAACATTGCCCATAGGAACTTACAGCTTTTATAAAATAACGAAGGTCTGGCGGTCGTGGGATCTTGCTCTAAAACGATTCAACATAAAAAAAATTGAAAAAGAGTAAAACAGCTGATTGGAGAAAATAGAATTCTGAATGGCATTGCAAGCGAAGCTAACACCATCGAATACATAGATGTCTAAAACAGAAATCTAGAGTAATCTAAAATTATATAACAATTGTTATTATGCAAACTAAATAAGAACAGTTTCAAATTAGTCAATATTTGCTCACTATTACATGCCAGAAGTAGGCCTATATCTGCTACTATTACTTATTCATACTTGGCTTAAAATATCTACCCGGGTAGATCGACATTTCAAAAAAAGAATAAAATATAAATATATCCAATGAATGTCTCCAAATCTACACTGAGAAAAATCTGGTTTGAAATTTTAGCAAAACACTTTGGCAAAAAACTGTTTAGTCAATTCTGCCAGACTTCATCAAACCCTTGTGGTCTTACAGTGTGATGCAACAAAACCCTTTAGCGTTTGGGTAAAATAGCGAATTGTATTGCTGTCACAAATTTAGGGGTTCGGTTTTGCTAGATTTACACAATTTTTGTCTAGATCAGCCACAAATTTCTTTCAGTGTACCTTCTAGAAATCGTGCCTAATTGGTATACAGACACATATTATGTATTATATTGGTACAGTGTAAGCACAGCCAACAAATACACGACTTGCCGCGCGCGCGCCGGTGGGAGATGTGGCACTTGCGGCGCAGGCGCAGGC
The DNA here is from genome assembly GCA_035578135.1 of Flexamia atlantica. NCBI lineage: Eukaryota > Metazoa > Arthropoda > Insecta > Hemiptera > Cicadellidae > Flexamia > Flexamia atlantica. The sequence continues at coordinate 10,703,342 of JAQJVK010000003.1, read as the reverse complement.
GGTTAAACCACAGTCAACCATAGACCACGCAGATTACACCTCAGACACGGTAGTAAATCATACTAACGACTTAATAACTAATTTGCCCACCTCAAACTATGGGATCATTAATGTCAATCATGCCCTCTTTGTGGTCAGTTGTTTCTGCTTTTAAAGAGATTTGATCATTTTATCAACTGGAATCTAACTGTATCAATGATAAATCATTTCTTGATTATCATGATACGTGTTGTTTTATTCACTGGATGTTAATAAAAAACGCCTTAGAACACTTAAAAATAGTTTTATACTTATACTGTACTAGCTGATAACCTCGGCTTTGCCCGGGAGATTATTTTCTGCTTGTTGTTCTCAGTGCTGAATTCTGATAGTAACCATAGTAGCTATTTCAAGTGGCAACCATAGTAGATTTTAAAAAAACTTCCAAAACCCTTGACATGGTTCCCTTTCGGACGATCCTGATGTGCCTAAGCCCTTAAAGAAATCAAAACCAAACTACCACAGTGCACATCATGAGATTCCAAGCTTTAATTTGACACCAACATCAGGTATCTACGACATGTAGTTTTGGCTGCAGCCCGAAATATACCAACACACAACTCATTGATTTACATAAAAGACGGTGGATATTCACAAATGATGAAAAATGGCGATCGATTTTGATTGGTGTTCGTTTTATAAACTACAGTACTAATTGTGTTTCAATCCGTCTAATTTGGTGTGTACCATAGATAAAGAGGGATAACGACTTTGGGCTTTTTGCTATAGCCTAGAGGTTAGCGTTTTGGACGTCGGTTCAAAGAGGTCACAGGTTCGAATCCAGGCAAACAAAAAAGATTGAGAAGTTTGGACAGTTTGTCCAGCTTATACGCGTTTAAGCACCTCTTGTGAAATGCATCTGCCGTAGACAAACACAACAATAAAAATAAAAAGAAAAAGAAAAACGTAAGGGTATACTTTGGTATTATATGGAGGCCACCCTTATACAATGCGCTGCGGCAGTTATGTTAGGTTAGGCTATCATAAATGTGTTAATAAAACACTCCTCGTTTTGTTACGTTTTGTTCGATACCAGAAGAGTCATAATTTCGTCCGCCAAATGCCCTCCAAGTAGGCCAAGGTCGGGTTGACTTGAGTGTGTGCATCATTTACCTGCAGGATTTGGCGGGCGAAATTATGACTCCATCCGGTTTAGTTCGAATCGTAACGAAACTATAAAGTCCTTCCTACTAATACATATTTATGATAACCTATCATAACCGCCGCAGCGCGCTGTATAAGGGTGGCGATCGGGTGTGGCCGCTAGCGGCGGTGACGCTTTCTGGGAGGCAGAAAACAAAGACCGCTCATCATAATTATGTCAAATTTTGACATTTTCAATTTAAGAATGTTCTTTCCAATTAAGTAGTTATTTTTGGTATCCAATAAAAAAACATAAAAAATAGTGGCCTCCGTAAAATATAAAAATACTCAAATAAGATTCAGAGCACTCACACAGGGTTCCTGGTGTCGGGGATCTCCCGGTTGCTGGCGAGGCGGTCGGAGGCGGCCTGGTTGAACTTGTTGCGGTTGTAGGGGTCTTCGCCGGTCCGCAGCGCGCCGCCCGCCACGTAGGCGCGCTCGTCGAAGTAGTTCCAGGCGATGCCGCCCCCGCCGCCGCCGCCCCCGGTGTCGCCGCCCCCCAGGTGGGCGGCCGTGGGCGGCGAGGTGTCCAGGAGCTCCGAGGGCTCCAACGCCACCGCCCCCTCCTTCAGCCGCAGCGCCCGGTTCTCCTCCGGCTGCAACAGAGGGTGGCGGTTAGGAGGGAATCGAGTGAAACCAAAATAACTTTATTTAGATTTCTAAAAAATATTATTTTTAGTATTGGCGTTAGGGGTGTGTGAGTACTCGATTATCGAGCTTTTTCGAGCCGAGTTTACACTTCTCAAGCCGACTCAAAGTTTTGAAAAATACTCGGAAGTTCGAGTCGAGTATTTTTCCGCCGTTTACCCGGAATCGGTATTCGCGATCGCATTTTACGGCCGTTTTTCAGACATTCAACACCAGTCATGAACAACCCTCATAAACATTTACTTGTTTTATTTGAATTAAGTGATTTTTGAGCTATTAATATCAATAAACTTAGTGTTATCTTTTTCCTTTCTATAATTTGACATAGCCTATTTTCTTACTTATGCTCAATGAGACTGATTTAACTTCAATTTTTAAACCTATAAAATATGTTGCAAAAACTCTTTTTAATGCAAAGCATAGATGTACTACATTAAGCAAGCTTAGATTTGGCTTGATTTTTACCTCCTAAGGCTGGAAGTTAAATAATACTCGACTCGAAAAATCTCGAAACTCGCGAGAATTTTTAAAATTCGATTCGACTCGACTCGAATCCAAAAAATCACTACTCGCACACCCTTAATTGGCGTCAGGTATTCCGAATCAAATAAGAAACAATAGGGTGCATGCCGTCTACTACGCCATGTGTAGTAAAAAGGAGGACTTTTCGAGGACCATTGGAGGGCCCTACGGAACTTTGGAGGACCCGGCGACATTTCGGTACGACTTTCAAATCTGATCTTCTATCGTTCGTTTCAATAATCTAACGATTTACCAATACTCTAACTTCGATATGAATAGTTTATTGGTCAAAGCTCAAAGTTATACTCCATCGTATTTATCGATTTTTTTGTTATTCAATGAAAGTAAATAATATATAAGGTTGGTTGTCAAAAGTACCTCAGTTGAAGATGGCGGATGATAGAGAACAAGAGAAAAAGGCAAGTTTCACAAGAGAACAGTACTGTAAGCCAGGGCCATAGTGCAACTTATTATCAGTGTTAGTAGTTACTGCCAGTACCTACTGTAACATTGCTTACAACGTACAGTTTTTCAAACTGTTATTCTTGGTTATTAATTAGATTCTTTAGTGGAGATTTATTAGAATTATCACCATTGCCTCGATTAAAATCCATATCCTTTATTGTCAATAGCTGTCCCAATCAGTTATAAATGTATTATAAATTTAAAATTTACTGTAAAACTCATTAGAGAGCGGAAGTGGGAAATGGAGCCGCGCGACGTCTCCGCAAGTGAAGCAATCGCTGGGTGTTTGCTTGGGGCTTTGCTTTGAATCAGCGGCGGAATAACTTTGAATTGCTTTTGCGGCAATCTCAGACATTGGTAATTTTTCAAAGTATAATTAGAACAAGAAAGAAAGGTAAATAATACCTAACCAAGCTTGAAGTATTTTAGTCGCTTTATACCACTAATGAAATCTAGTTTCGTTTTGCCTTTGTTGTGTCCCTTAATTAGGGGTGTGCGAGAAGTGATTTGTGAATTCGAGTCGAGTTTTAAAAAATACTCGCGAGTTTCGAGTTTTATCGAGTCGAGTATTTTCAATAGTAGGAGTTAATAGTTATACTTTATTGATCACATAATATGTTATATTTTTTAGTTATCAAACTAGGACGTTTTCCTATGAGTTAAAAGCAAACCTGTTTTAAACTGAAATGAAACAATAATTCAGGCCATCTTTAACGTAACTTTATATAATTACTAAATATTTCATTAAACTTTCAGCCTTAGGAGGTAAAAAACAATGCTACATCTACACTTGTTTGCTTTCAAAAAGAGTTTTTGTAACATATTTTAATAGGTATAAAAATTAAAGTTAATTGAGTCCCATTGAGCATAAGTATGAAAATATCTCAAATTACAGAAAGGAGAAAAAGATAAAACTAAATTCATTGATATTAATAACTCAAAAATCACTTAATTCAAGTAAAACAAGAAAATTTTCATGGTGGCTGTTCATGAGTGGTGTTGACTGTGTGAAAAACGGCCGTAAAATGCGATCGTGAGTACCGATTCCGGGTAAACGGCGGAAGTAACTACTCGACGCAAACTTCCAAGTATATTTTTCAAAACTTCAATTCAAGCCGAGAAGGGTAAACTCGGCTCGAAAAAAGCTCGATAATTGAGTACTTGCAAACCCCTACCCTCAATACATCGCACCTTTTGACTTTCAATAAAATAAAGCTAAATTCAAAACCTTCTCCCAATTTATTTGAAGTGTTTCTTTTCATCATTTCATTAAAACATATTTTTCCTTTTAAATAAAAAAACGTGCTGCCAATACGTAAAAATTAATTTTCCATCAAAAAGCGTAAATTACTTATTTTAAATAATTGATGAAATCTTGAAGTAAGATATACCTCTTCAATAACAAACCAAACAAAATTTATAATATCGATATTTTATGGCACTTGAACAATCGACTGCGGTTCGAAGTGCCGATGATTAGTGGAAGTCATTCGATTTGATTTGTTTCATATTATGTAAAACGAGTAGCCAGCAACACTCACAAATGTGAAAGGGCGACTTGCAACACGTCTAAGAGAAGAAATAAGCAGAGATCGCATTCATATGGCAGTAGTGTTGCGGGTAACTGCCTAACACCAGGAAGTAAAACAATAGGGAGACAATAGACTTCCGGGCGCCCCCCTACCCCCCGCGCCCACTCACAGCACTGCTCGACACCATATTTAGCGCAACATTAGATGCGACCTCTGTCTTATTTCTTCTCAGTGAACACTTACACTATTCCACCGTGCATTTACTGCTTTACCGTGTGTAAATATGAAAGAGCAACTTGCAACACTTCACTATTCCACAGTACAATCACTTCTTTATGTGATTGTTTTATGTGATGCTTTACCGTGCATCTTGCATTTACTACCGTATTACATGGAAACATCGTACATCATTAAGTTAAGAGTCTTATAAATTATACTGCTTTAAACTTCAAGCTGTCGTTTTGAAATCGAGAAGATTGCGTTAGGGAAGTTATAGAAGGTCGATTGACACACCTATATTTTATGTACAGGATTAAAACGTGCGCTTGACGTAAAAACACCTTTCTAAAAATTAAACTTGTTAAAAACCCACAATTCACGAATTGAGAACATCCACAACTTAAAAGGATACAAACAATAGTTAGGGTTTATAAAACCTTATCGTGAACGTTCATTAATAATTATCTATAATGCTAAATATGACTTGCTTATGTCCATAAGCACCAGAGAAAATACCACGCTAGGTGTCTTTACTTTTCTCGAATTAAATCAAATAAAGTCACTCATTACGTCTATTACATTTAACCCAAGTTTCCGTAAAAGTCTGGAGAAAAAGTCATTCCTTCAGCACCCAAAAAAAGTGAACAACATATTCTTCAACTTCAAATGAACATTAAACTAGCGAAAAACAGAAGAATTTACACTAAAGTAAACATCCTACAGTGAAACCGAGAAAGTCAAATTAACTCACCAATGAAGGGAAGTAAATAAACATAATTACCCAAGTCTATCCCAATCACCATTCCAATCGCAATGAAAGGTGCTCCGTACTTTTCCGCGGTAGAAAGCAAGGGAGAGGAAACTTGGAAAGTAAAACCCACATTGAGATTCACAAGGGAGTTGTTAGCATGCGCCGCCGCCGAGCTGTAATTTGGGTCTATTTCGGGTCCGAACACTCTCCGAATCGCCGGTGCGTGTCACTGGGAGACGTAATGACACAGGATTGGCTCGGGGTCAACTGACCGCTACGGGGACCCAGGGCTTTCACAGTCACTTACAGTCCGAGTCGAAAAACGTGATCCCGTCCGTAAGCGCAATGATGAAATTAACATAAGCCTTGTGGGGGGACTGAGCCACGACATTTGACTCTGACCTGTACAGAGGCTTTCACAGTAAATTACATCCCAAGTCGAATAACGTGGCCCCGTCCGTAAGCACAATGATGAAATTAACATAAGCCTTGTGAGGGGATGAGCCACGTCATTTGACTCGGACCTGTAAAGAGGCTTTCACAGTCACTTAGAGTCCGAGTCGAATAACGTGGCCCCGTCCGTAAGCACAATGGTAAAATTAACATTAGCCTTGTGGGGGACTGAGCCACGTCATTTGACTCGGACCTGTAAAGAGGCTTTCTCAGTCACTTAGAGTCCGAGTCGAATAACGTGGCCCCGTCCGTAAGCACAATGGTAAAATTAACATTAGCCTTGTGGGGGACTGAGCCACGACATTTGACTCGGACCTGTAAAGAGGCTTTCACAGTCACTTAGAGTCCGCGTCGAATAACGTGGCCCCGTCCTTAAAAGCACAATGATCAAATTAACATTAGCCTTGTGGGGGACTGAGCCACGACATTTGACTCGGACCTGTCCAGAGGCTTTCACAGTCACTTAAAGTTCGAGTCGAATAACGTGGTCCCGTCCGTAAGCACAATGATAAAATTAACATTAGCCTTGTGGGGGGTCTGAGCCACGTCATTTGACTCGGACCTGTACAGAGGCTTTCACAATAACCTGAGAGAGGAGTGTAGCTGTTCTCTGACGGTTTATACTATAGTTCTGGACCGGCGGGTGAGTGACTGCGCGGTATTCGGAATCGGCGTTAAACATCTGGGTTGTTTAGGCAATCAATCATACGATCAAATGTTTAAGTAAAGACGCACTTACAATATAAAAGTTTATGCTGCAAGTTCATATGCAATAAATATTAAATTTAGCCTAAACAAATCAATATATATATATATATATATATATATATACATACATATATATAGAAAAGTATAAAAGTATATATATATAAGAGTTGTGTGTTGGTATATTTCAGGCTACAGCCAAAACTACATGTCGTAGACACTTGATCTTAGTGTCAAATTAAAGCTTGGAATCTCATGATGTGCACTATGGTGGTTTGGTTTTGATATCTTTAAGGGCTTAGGCGCAGGATTGTCCTAAAGGGACGTAAGTCAAGGATTTTTGGAGTGATTTGAATAGTTGCTATGGTTACCATTAGAAATAGCTATTACTATGGTTACTAATAGAATGCAGCTCTAAGTAACATGAAGAATACGAGAAGAAAAAATAATCTCCCGGGCAAAGCCGGGGTTATTAGCTAGTTCTCATTAAAATCTATGCCAAACCTACACGTAATATGACGGGAAAAGTTTCCGCAGAGCTTGCCGCAAGTCTAGGAAGAGGTTTTATTCTCATTAGTTGTGGCAATACTCAATATTGCGTTTCGTATTGCGCAAGGCAACTTTCGGTACAGTATTGCAACACAAATTCTGTAGTGTTAATGTGTATTAAAACGTGTATTAAAATAGTGTTTTGACAGTTTAACACATCATTAGTTTTAGCAGATGATTTGTTGAGTTTCCACTTTTTGCCACCCGTCAGTACGGCTGTCCAGAACTACAATGCAGAGGTCAACAATAGGTACAGTAATTAGAAGCTGTCATTGTATTGGTAAGTACTGGCTGTCCAGATCGACCGGCTTCCTACTCACCTTGGTCCCTCCTTGTCTCTCTGGGAGGGGACGAGGGACCCTACCCAACAAACTCCAAAGCGACTGCAAGAACGGAGGATTGATCTGAGAAAGAAGTCTTTGATCTGGGAGTGCCTGGGTTGTCGGGTTAAAGAGTGGGTCGCCCCAGGCCCAAAGGATAAGAATGAAATTTTTCTCTCTAACTTCAAAAGCGAGGCCGACTGACCATGTTAATTATTTCTTAAAGATACATTTTGTTTTTTGAGGAGATTAATAAAAATTACTAGGCTAGAAAATTTATGCTAACAGTGCTACAGCTTTGAATTTATAAGTACGTATCCAAATATGAAAATGAATGGTTTTCTTCATGTTATTTGTTAACATTTTCTATCCATAAAAAGATAAAAAAAGTCATCTCCAGTCGTTATTTAAAGTCACTTCAATGTTTCTCCCAGCCTCACAAAGCAAATGGCATAAACCTTAATGTTCAGGACTTGCAAAACCTCCTAAACAAAACAAAAACAAATAAAATTGTATCAATCTTGATGGTTATCTTGTTGCAAAATACACACAACTTAATTATTTCTGCACGGATAATATATTTTAACTCATTGCATGTTTTCTATGAAAATTTTGCATCTGACGCAAACAATACAATATCTCAGCGTAGTGAGACAAGAGGAAATTTGGACCCAATCGATCACCAGCCTCTCGGCTACATTGTCGCATCAGGTTCCAGGGTTTCTGGATTATTACTCTCTCTTCAATATGGTTTGTATTCTCCCTTTCCAATTTCATCTGAACGCTTTATTACTTTCAGAACGTATGTGATCTGTTTGAAGGCAATCGGCTATTTTGATATGAAAAGTAAGTTATGATTAACAAATTAGTGCGATTTATGAACACTATAAATTGTCTGGCGTACTAGAGGAAATCAAATTCCATGAACAATATATAGTTATTTTTTAGTTGCGGAAATTAAGTGTAAAAAGATTGGCAGTTGTTAATAAACTTTAACGGATACGCATATCGGAGCAATTGAATGGAAATTAATCCCACCGACTAAATTTTAGATTAATGTTAAACGAGGTATATTAACATTCTATAATAAAGGTTTACCAAAGAAATGTATCAATATTTGGATGGTTTTAGTTAAGCGAAAAAAATGTGATATTATTTTCGCTTGGTGCCCAGGTATTAGAAATATACACTGTAATATTTTTAAAACAAAATTTATGTTAATAATTTATGTTCTATTGTAGTAGGGATACCCGACACAACACGTACCGACAAGAAGGATTGAAGTTTAATTTTAAAAGCGTAGTAAAGTACAGTATATGAATTCAATAAAATAAATCTAATTAATGCCTTATAAAAATTTCAATAATTTATTGTAGCATCAGAAAAGTCTACGGAAACTTACTGATGTACGGTACGAACCAGAAAGTTATGACCTTAATTCGAACGAAGTGAGTTATACTCGACTTGAAAATCACTCTTTGTGAAATAACCCCTACTTTATTGTTTGAAGAAAATTCGTGAAATTAGAACTACATCATATTTATACCTCGAATATTGTTTTAATCTATAAATGAGTAGTTAATTATAAGTTTAAATATTTATTATTTTAGTTAATAGCCTTCCTTTAATTTTACCGCACTTCGTTCGCCCTATACGCGACATAGGAGCGTACTCCTAGTTTATTGTAGCATCAAAAAAGTCTACGGAAACTTACTGATGTACGGTACGAACCAGAAAGTTATGACCTTAATATATAAGAATTATTTCTCAAAAAGCTTCACTAGTCATTTATTAGTTAGCCTATACTTAAATAGTTTTCCACTTTTAAAACCCCTCAATCAGTAATATAATTGCTTTCAAATGCTTCGTTTGCCAAAGGATAATAACAATTCAGGTTAGTGAAAATAGGACGCGGTCTATAGCCTAACTACCGGCAGTTGTGGTCATAACTTGCCCGTACAGCATCTCCCGCCTTGCTGTGAGTGCTCACAACTCGGTAACTTGATAAAAGCCGAGACAAACTTCAGAGCTGCTTCCTGTGCGTAAAATGTTTATTATCACGCTGTGTGACACTTTTGGGTTTGCTTGTAAAGAATTACTTTTAACTTGACTGGTTGCCTTGTATACGGCACAGATTTATATACGTCATCAGACACACAAGATGATAAACGTATTAAAATGTATTGTGTATTAATATTATTAATTGACGATCAGCAATAAATGACATTCAAACAAAATATTGATAAAATTTATAACCATAGCTCTGGACAGCCTTACTGGCGGGTGAGTGAGTGCGCTGTTGTCGTTAACATCTGCAATGTTTTGGTAATAAATCACATGGTCATTTGTTTATGTAAAGGTACTTTACACAAAAAATATTTTGCTGCAACCGCAAGTGCAACTAATGTGGAATGCTTGCAAGCTCAACACAATTCATGAAGTACGACAAAAGTGTGGAAACACATTCTTAAATGTAAACAAATCATTTAAGATGAAAGGTTGCCAGAACAAATAGAACAGCTGATGCATTGCGCAAATATTTTCCAGAAATTTTAATTGCGTAAGAAATCTCTCGGTGAAATATTACAGGGCATTGTAAGTGAGGTGAAACGTAAACAAAGTTTTTACAGTTCTACCAAAACATGTGTTTATTTAGCAGACATTTTGGGAGATTACAATTTTCGCCACCCACCAGTAAGGCTGTCCAGAACTATAACTAGCAGTTGCCCGTGGCTTCGCTCACGATAAAAATTACAGCTGATCTTACTTCTGCTCTTTGAACTGATTGTCAAATTGTATTACTCACAGCTGTTTACATTTCGGTATTTGAATGTTTACATCCTTATAAAATGTAAACATTGAAGCTAAGGACGTTCACGGGGCGTAGCCCGAGGGGATTTTAAGGAAGTGAATAGGCCTATATGTTTCCCAGGTTCAAGATCTACCTTTGTGTGAAATTTCAACCCAGTCGGTTCAGTATTTTTCGAGTTCAATTGTCCCATACATACATACAGAAACCACCTCTTTTATAATAGTATAATATAGATAGATAGATGGATAGATAGATAAACTAATTATATATTTTTCAATTTTTACGCAAATAAATTTCTTAACTAATAAGGAATAAGGATTTCTAATAAACCTGTATAAACTAACAGGTTTATACAGTTTTATCAGTGAACGAATTTTCGACTTGTCAAACTGATTTGAAACTATTATTCTATCTGACATCGGGTTGATTGTGTATACAGGCTTTCCCGCCTCGAGAGTGTTCACAACTTGGTAATTTGATACAGACCAAGACAAACTTTAATGCTGTTTCCACCAACGAGTAAAATGTTTACAGTTATTTTATGCGGTGGAAGGGAGTAGGGTAAGTAAGTACAGACTCGAAATAGTGATCACGTAATTCCAAGCAAATTATGAATACTCCGTTAAAATCACTTTGATGAATTGGTAGCCTTAACAAGATCTGTATACAGAAGGGTTTCGGGTATTTTAAGCTAGAGCGGGGATTTTGCGGGGATTTAAATATAGGCATAGGCATGTGTAGGACTCAATATTAAAAAAACAATAATAGGTTCTCTTACCTTCGTCAATAGTTCAAATCGAATGTAAATCAAGCTTACATGTTCTGCTGCAAAAACAACATTATTAAAGTTTATAACGTCGCCAAACATTAAAATAAAAGACGACACGTCAAGATAGCGCTATCAAAAACCTTTCGTTTATTGGTGTGTATCTGTGTTGTGACTGTCTTTTATTTTAATGTTTGAAGACGTTGCAAAGCTTTAAAAATGTCGTTTTTGCAACGAAACTTGTAGGCTTGATTTACATTCGATTTAGGCTATTGACTAAGGTGAGAGAACCTTAGTCATAAATAGTCCAGGGGCCTTCAATATGAATTTTCAACGTAATATGAATTTTGACTAAATATACAATCTCAAAAACACACATAAACTAATTTGGTTCGATATATTACAACAAATATATTTCGATTATTGCGATTTCGTATAGATACTCAAAAGTCTAAACTATTGTAAAACATTGATAAAAAAAGTGAAACTTCATAACCCTAGATGACCAGTTGGATCACAAATTCCAAACAACTGGTTCAGGAAGGAAGACCCATTTACCACTTGTCAAAGAGATTAGAAAGGATTATTCCATCATGTATTCAATAACAGGTTCAAGTTGGACTGTGAGGAGGCTCGGATTTGGATGGTTCCTTTTCAAGAGGACCTGTACACAACTAGTTGTTTTTGGGAATCATCAAAGCAGCAACGAGTCTGGCTTCCTCCATTCGGTAGATCAATACCAAATTTGATTTTAAATCCCCGCCGCTGCTCTGTAACTGACGATTTCATTTTTGCAAATCCAATAAACAAAACAAGAAAAATGTATGTTGCTTATGCCTAAACAAAACGACTGTCTTGATGCCGGGGGGCCTCCAGCGATCGTTAAAGGAAATAAGAAATAAAAACTTTGTAATTTTCTCCTTTCAATTGTACATAGATTATTATACTTTAACAGATAAAAGCAAATTAAATTGGGTTTATATATTTAAATGCATGTATATTTATAAATATCTAAATTTTCACAAATCGTGTATTTATCTATCTATATCTATAAAAGAGGAAGTATGTGTGTGTGTGTGTAAGGGTATGGTCCCTATAGACTGCCAAACCGCCCAACGGATTTTTATGAAATTTGCAGGGATTGTTTACCATGTTCCCAGGATGGTTTTTGTCAAGTTTGGTGTAAATCCATCCACAGGGATCTGCCCCACGGGCTCCTAAAGATACCATGTTATTCAAATGAGCTTTTGGTTTGTTTACAAAAAAACATATGATTATACTTAAAACTCCAATACACTGCCTCCAATATACTTTCCTCATTTTTCCTGCAGGGCGCAGCAACGCGCGCCGGGTAACGCTAGTATAATATATATTAATATACTAGTTGACCCTAACTGCTCAGCAGCTGTTAGGTAAACAAATAATTGTACAGATCTATTCAGCCAGGAAGTCTTGTAGGGGTGGAAGTGCGAGAGAGATGGAGAATACCTTTACCACTGTTTTTCCTTCATCGTTTGTGTATAGTCAACTTAAAATCCCACATGGCCTATGACAACATTAAAAATATTGTTGCAAACAAAGAATCATATGTTTTGACACATGACTTATTTCGAAATTTGACTGTACTGAGACTCGTGGTAGGGGAAATCTTCACTGCGCATGCGCATCCCACAGGACCTCTGGGCTGAACAGATCTGTAGATAACAACAAATGCATCAGCTGTTCGGCATTTGTGCCGAACAGCTGATGCATTTGTTGCTATCCACAGTTTCTTTAAATTTTCTTCTTTAAAAAAAGTTTCTTTAAATTTGTGCCCTTCAGGAAAATGTTATCAAAACAAATAGCTTTTTAGGATTTTTTTAACGAGACCTTTTATTGAAGTAGAGAGTTGATGTATGTCTCAAAAAGTAGTTACGAGTAGTTTAGATACTAGGGATCGCCTACTGGTCGAAATTCAACAAGAAAATATTTCGTTTTATTCAGTGCTGTAATAAAACATTTGATTGAATTACATTTTGTTGTAGACGGTATTCCTCAACCAACATGGCAACTCATAGAGCCTATGTTATTTTTTCATAATTTCAAATTCACTTTTGTATAATTCTCAAAAACTATAGTATGGGATTATAATGGGTAAGTAAAAAATGGGTAGGAAAAATACAATGGGCTTGTGCACATCTACAGGAAAGTACTTTTCAAATGGTGTGCTTGGATTTTTCCACTATTACGCACTGATTGAGAAAAAAGGAATACAAAATTCGGACGCTAGTTTATTAATTTATTGATATTATCAATAGCATCCCCTGAAACACATTTTTTTATATTGATCCACTAAACCATACTCGACTCATATTAGAGATAAACTGAGCTATGACGGGTATAAGACCTAAAACTACATACATCCTGTACATGTTTTTACAGATCGATTCAAATTACATAGCCCAGACCGTCCGCAAGTCCAATGCTAAAATTAAAAATCGTCTTATGGGCGGATTGGGCCTTGTCATTTGAAACGACCTATAACCATTCCGAGGTAGGCAACAACATGCCCAGCCCCGCGACGGAATACCTCTATTTCGCCGCCTTTATTGTTTTTTAACAGTGACGCTTATTGGCCGTTTCGGTGATTTAACGGCGCAATATTTTACACTTTTGTTCCTTATTCACAGGAATATCGTATTATTTGGAATCTCTGGTGACTTTGTTAGCTTTAGACCTGATTTCGAGGCAGTTTTAATATTTAATGCGGTTATATTTTTAACAGTGGTTTACACTTACCGGTGGGTAAGTAACTGTAAATTCGTTAAATTACTTTAACGTTGACAAATCTGCTAACATTGTAAACAAAACACGTCAAATTATCAACTTAATTTAGTTTAGTTTGGTAATAGTAAAGTTATTTTCCCCCACCTCCCATGTTTAGACGCGTTTTACTCCTTGTATTGAGTGAGTGAAATAATATTTTGTCTCCTAGTGACAGTAAAGTAATTAATTTGTCTCCGGCGCCGGCGGGAATTCAAACTCGACATGCAAATATGTTGAGGTTGAACAGATTGCAGGTGCTAAAAACTAATTAGAAGTAAGAACGTATGCGATTCACCTGTTATCTATAAATAATATATTGATATAATAATTTTAAAACAATAATCTAACTATAAACAAACTTATCACTTATAAACTTATATACTTATTTTTAACAAATTCAGACAAAACCATTTACAGGAAAATAAAAGTTCCGCTTTATATGGGTATTTTACAATCTCCAATTTTCTCATTAGTAAATTTGGCTTATCCACTTAAGAGGTTCCAATTACGAAAACGTCTTTTATGAGGCTGACTAACAGTTTCTGCAGGGATCAGTGGAGACGGAAGGACTTACACTCTATCGAGCCGCAATCGATTTATCAACGACAGTGTTGCGGCTTGGTTTTCACCTCGAGATTTGTATTGAAAGTAACGACTTACAAGGCTTGTAACAGTTCTTGAGGTTGAAAAAAAAATAACTAAAATAAGAAAAAATAACCAAAAAATAACCTTTTGTAAACAAAAAATGTTGCTAAAAATTAGAAAACCGGCGTTACATACAGGATGAAACATTCTTAACCTTGGTAAAAAAGAAAAACTCGACAGACTAATCACTAATCTGCCTAGATTTGACGGCGAGACTTGGTTTTCACGCAACGAGACTTGGTTTTCACGGAATGTAGGCTGACGAGATTCATCTGTCGCGATGCTCCTACGAGATCGTCTGACAGACGAATAGTGTGAACAGTGCTTGTAGCAGTTCTAGAGGTTAAAAAAAAACAAAATAACAAAAAATAACAAAAATAACCGACTTAAAAAAAATAACCAAGAGCAAAAAACTAACCCCTTACAAGCCCTGGACTTATTTCCTCTTTACTTTAATTTACATTACAGTTTATGTTGGACTTGAAAAAGACTGCCAACTACAAGTTGTGAGTAAGCTGTGTACGTTTTTTGTAGATCCGTAAAATCCAAAACATTAGTTACTATAGTTTTCATAAGTTTAAACTATTACCCATCACGAATGTTTTGTCTACGGTTATCGACAATATCCTTTGCAATACATGTGTACCATCGAAGAAAACAGACGGAATGTCCATAGAAGACTGCCAAGAACAATGCAGGTAAGAGCAAAATACAAGTTCCGTCCCAGAACCTTGCTTGTTAAGCCCGGTACGTTGTGGTCATAACTTCATGTTAGACTGGGACGG
Organism: Flexamia atlantica; assembly: GCA_035578135.1. NCBI lineage: Eukaryota > Metazoa > Arthropoda > Insecta > Hemiptera > Cicadellidae > Flexamia > Flexamia atlantica. Next base: position 10,688,183 of record JAQJVK010000003.1, on the reverse strand, counting down.
GGCTTTTAGCCTGATACTTGTTGTAAGTGCTCACAAGTTCGTAATTCAATAAGCGACTATGCAAACTTCAGAACTGTTATTGTATATTGTTCGGTGAGCTTGATGGTAAAATGACTTTACCCCCGTCAAACGAATAAAGAAAGAATACATACCCCCGTTGCAGCAGCCCCGCGTACTCAGCGAATTTCCAAAAGATATGTTTTTTATGTGACCATGTTCGCCATATATTTGTCTGAGAAAAACTTTTGTTTTAAATATTTTGTGTAAATATTACATTAAAAAATACACATCATAAGCCGATACCAATTTGAAAACCAGTTATCATTTGAGTGTAATCAGAAAGCTGAAGTCTAATTATGAGCTTTAATCATGAGGAAAACTAACAAAAGACAAACCTTTAAATGACATGGCATTATAGTAAAATCATAGCATTGACTTTGAATCCAAAGTGACAATTAATTCCCATGGAAAACTGTATACCTACCAGGTTTGGAGCCAGGGTTAAGAGAGTTCCCGTTTACCAGTCACCAACGAAGTGCACTAATGTCAACAATTTATAAAAGTATCAGGGATGCAAGTAAATTGTCATTATTACGTGTCAAAAAAAGGTAGAGGTGGGTGCTCTTACCTACCAAGTGGCTAGGGTTACTGGTGTTATAACTGGGTTTATTGAGGGGTTGCTATAACACCCTCTATTGTTAACTACGTCAACTTCTAACCCCGGCTCAGACAAAACTAGTTACCGCTGGGTCATATTTGGATGGGAGGTTAATGATGACTGTTAACTACTTAATAAAAATAAATAATCGCTCCCTTATGCTTTTCAATGATTTTACAAAAAATTAAGTATAAAAATAAATAATAAAATAGAAATGGTAACAATAACAAATCTAAACCTATCCATTTTTACCTTCCTACAATATTTATATTTATAACATGTAAATACCACAGCCTCTAACACCGAATATCCATTACAGCTTTCAGACCTAAGAATTCGCATATGCAAGTTTCTTCTCCTTGGTCGTATATGCTTACTAAGAAACGGTTTTGGAAAACTGTTCTGGGTTTTCCATTTTTGGGGCTCCAAAACATAAGGGAGCGATTGTTTATTTATACTAAGAGGTTGATCGAAATCTTAATTTATGTCATGTAACAATTCGGAAATATCTAAGGTCTACTGTAATTGAGGTAAAGATTCTGTCAGCAGTTAGACCGTCAAAAAGCGGACGATTGAAAACAGTCGATAGGTTATGTTAACATTTACGATACAGATACAGCAGTAGAAGTAAAGATATACTACAGTTTCTTAATCTACGATGATATTTATATCACAACAAAACAAAACAAACTCTGATCCTGTAAAGTTTAAACAACAAGTAACAGGGGTCTTGGCAGGGTAAAGCTGATTTGCAATGCAGACGCACAGTCTCAGCGCCTTCGTAAGAAGCTCTTCGATAGCTTTATTTTATTAGTAGGTGTCCGGTAATGTCCCAAATTAGTGAAATTTGGTTGTCATGAATTAAGCTGGGAAGATTTTCTGATACTTATGAAAGGGAGGGATTGGCGTGCGTTGAGCGGGTATTTAAAAGACGCATGGAACGTGAGATGGAACATGGTTGTTGAATTTAATTTTAGAAAATGCTATGCCATTTTTTCATTGTTTATGGAAATAAGTAATTTTAGAGGGGAGAAACCAACTGCATATTTTTCTGTGTTTTAATATATGTAAGTTTACTTGTTTTGATATTTAGTCGTGAACATTTTGTCAGGGCGAGCTGGTTCTTAGCTTTTTTATTTTGTTTTAAACTTTTGATACTATAACTAAAATTAACGGAGGTTACTTTAACAACATATTTTACATTATAAACGTTGAACTTGTAAGCGTGATATTACTGTGTTATTGTGTTACACTGAATGAATTATTATTATTTGCCAACCCAGTAAACGGTTCATTAGAACCATAACTGTAAAGTGGAAGGGTTACATGTATGGTAACATTCATTTCTGGAAAACAAAAGCAATAATTTATTTATATAACAACAAAACAAAGTAGCTCTGATCCTATAAATTTAAACAGCAAGTGACGGGGTTGTTAGCAGCTGATTTGCAATGCAGAGACAAGGTCTCAGCTGAGAGGAGTCTTCGCAAGCTCTCGAGAGCTCTCGATATTCAATAGATTATGTTCCCCCTCTTCGATGTTATTGTCAGCCAAGGACGAGAAAGGTCCTTATATCGCTGTACAATGGTGTTGGATAACACTTCTTTGGCACACACGATATAAATAGATTTGTAAGTGTTATATTTCGCGCCTTGGGCCGAAAATGGGGATTTACGGGCTCGAGATCGTATTAGCGCGAGATAGAGAGCTGATAGAGCGTTGAATGAAAACGTCGATGACACAAGTTTAGGGCTGTGGTTGCTTGTACGGAACAGTTATAAATATGGTTGCGAATCAGCGACTGAAATAAAATCAGGTTTGCCCGTGAACCGAAATCTGATAGTCTGTTGTTGATCCCTATTGGATACTATAAAGTTATAGTAAGGATATAAGTTTAAAAGGTAATTTAACTTTTCAATATAAAAATAATAAAAGGTCATGATGTTGATGGTGCTTCAAGTAAATCAAAGAACAGCTGGATTTTGGCCCTACGGCTGAAAATTTTCGACCATGAGGCGGGAAAGAGTTTTTTGGCCTCCATATGTCATTTGTGATGAAAAAACTATAGAAAATTACTATTAAGGCCTTGATCTCCAGTAAAAAGAAATTGAATATATTTTTCAAACTTCAAACAATATAGCTTTTCAATGGGCTTACAAAAAAAGGTGCATGTCGTGTACGAAATAATGCCAAATAACACTCCTCTGATGTAAAACACCTTTTTTATGAGCATAAGACAAATATGTATTCCTCCAAGGCCTATTTTCTTTGATGTTTTATTGGCCGTTTACTCAAGAATAATTGCAAACACAGGCAGAAATCATTTTGTGGTAATTTCTAAAACAACATTGTCTTCCAGCTATCTTCATTGAAATATGTAAATGCATGGAGTAGATATTCAACAATTAAATATCTTACAAATTACTGAGCCAGAATTGATTGTTTTTTATAAACAAATTGCTCATTCTAATTACGTTACCTCATGAAAAGTAGCGTTATCCACTCATTAAATTCGCGTTAGAATTATTTACTCTTGGTTAACAGAACTCGTAAACGAAGTTCTTGATGTTCTGGAATTTCCGTCGCTTAATATACCGCAACAACATAAACTTTAGAGACCTCAGCTCCCTTAACACACTTTACCGCAGGATTCTGTCTAACATTTTTATCACCAAAGTATTTCACAGATTTTCTGTTATATAACTAGATGATAAGAAAATACTAATCTTAAGCTTGACATTTTCTTGACTTAACTGTAATATAAGTTTATATATAAAAACGGGAAGTTACAACATAAAAAATTGAAATTTTATTTCATTTGTTGTTGATAATCATTCAACACTATGACTTTTCGTTAAAAAAATAAATAGTGTATTTTTATTAGAATTGATTTCATTAACAATTGAAAAAATAATTCAAAAGCAAAAAGTAAAACAAAATTCCAACCTTTCACTCCCGACGAAAACAATAAAATAACACTCAGCGATTTCGTCGAGCCCTAGAAACAGCGTTAAAAGTGTAATTGTTTGGAAAGGATAAGCGAACGCAAATGGACGAGTTTCCGACGCTTTCATTTGCTTTCGGTCGTTAAAAAACTGCAGAAAAACAAAAACCATTGTGACGGTAGCACGGCGGCGGCGCGGCGTGGTCGATGCAATCACTGTTGAATATCGAAAGAAAATATCGATATTTATATCGACGAAAATATCGGACCATCAATATCGATATTCCGATAATGTCTGATCAAAAATATCGATGTGTCGGGAAAATATCGATATATCAGAACAATTACGTTAACAATTAATAGAATGCATACCGTATGTATCAAAACAGTTAGAATAGCACCTGAGACGTCCATTGACTTAAAAGTGTTAACAATTTATACTATGAAGTATAATTTTAGATAAATCAAAAGATCAAAAAAATTAACTAAAAACCATTTCTCGTAGCTAATAAGTTATTTCCAAATTGATATCTTTAATATTTACTTATCGAATATTATTTAATTACTACTAATGAAAAAGTGCAGGAATGTTAAACTGTATTTCGTTTATTTATTATTCTTAAAAATTTGCAATATTAATACTAACGATAATATCGAAGTAAAATATCGATATTCCGATAAAATCGGAATTCTAATATCGATATAAAAATATCGATAAATCGGAACAAATATATCGATATTTCCGATATTTCTGATATCGATACCAAACACTGGTTCGCCCGTTCGCGCTCTGTTTACGGACCACCAGTTCAGCGGCTGACGCTCGCTAGTTTTTGCTTTGTCGCTTTGTTGGTCTGCAGCTTTGCCGCTTTGTCGCTTTGTCGGTCCACTGACCTTGCGAGAGGCGTGAAGAAACGGCGGAAAGCGCGACAAGAAGTGAGGATGAGAGGACGAAGCTGGCGGTAGACCCGCATAGTTGTGGTGACAGCCGATAACTTGCGTTCATGAACCGTGTACATCTCAAGGGTAAAAAATAGTCTGGAAAGACGTGTGGCACATGAACAGTTCTTAGGGTAGAAACTACTGTCACAAAGATGTGATAAGTGATTGAAGAGTTACATTATAGACTTTTATTTGATTGACGACTCCTTGAAATATTCAACTCTGATCATGGAAGGGATAGGAGTTAAAATAGTTGGACGTTTAATGAGATTAATAATCCGTTGAAATATATTCTATTTATTGCACCCATCAGGGTAGATGTTGAAATAGTTTTACGTTCAAATGGTCCCAATACTGGGGATGGGGTGGAGGGGAATGATTTTTTATAGTCATATTTTGATACGCCCCTCAGAACGAGGATTACATTTCATGCAAAAGGACAGAGTTCCTAGTTAGTTTCCTAGTTACAATAAATATTTTGGTAGTATGATACAAGCACTTTTGTCAATGCTTTTACTGAACTTAAATTGCACTATGGTTGTTTGGTTTTGATATCTTTTACGTCTTAGACAAACGAAAGGGAACCATGTCAAGGATTTTGAAAGTGCTTTGAATAGTTACTACCATTTGAAACAACTATACTATGGTTACAAACAGAATGCGGCACAAATAAACAATAATACACCAAGAAGAAAATATCCTCCCGGGCAAAGCCGGGGTTATCAGCTAGTTTTCGTTATAAAAATGTAGTAAATGTGGGTATGATATTTTCTGAATATCAACCAAAAAGCTCCAAATCAGCCAACAGTTCTACAATATCGTTGTGGATTAATTTTAGGATATTTTAATCTCCTATTTCACCACTCCACTAATACATAAATATCGCTGTATCACTATCTACCAGCGTCAGTGGCCATTCCGAGATGTCCAACAGTGCACGAAATCCAACGAAATAAAGGGTTATATTCTGCTGCCTTCATTGTTTTATTGAGACGCTTATTGCCCATTTCCGTGATTTAATTGCTCGTTCTTTTACACTTTCGTTTTTAAAAGTGAAAGGAAAGATTCGTCATTCAAAACTGATTTTGATGTTTAAAGTATTAATAAAACAGTGGGAAACAGAATCCTTGATTTTACCTCTTAAAGATCCCGAAAAAGTATGTTGGTAGGCACTGAGCGAAAGAATATTGGAGGTTAAACAGTATTAGCATTGTTCCATAATATTGGGATACCTTTGAAGAAAAACGTTACCAGAAATTACTAACAATTTCACGTAAAACTGTAACATATCATCAAATTTCAATATTTCCAGCAAGTTGGCCAGTTACTTTTGTTTTAAATGGATGTGACCAGCTGTTACGTAGGTTTTAATGTTACATAAATCTTTAACCAAGTAAAGTATTTATATGTAGTTTATAATAAACGAATCCTGCTTATATTTAATTTTTTTGACAGAGATACCTAATCTTTTACATGGAGATACTCGGTGTAACCGTTCAGGTTTATGAAAGGTCATTCGCCAATTTTACCCCGTTTCAATCCCTAAAAGAGTGCTCTCAAGTTAAACTTTCATTGAATTTATTATTTTTCCCGTTGTTTTGATTTTTTTGCTAATTCAGTCTTTATCTGAGGGACCCAATGTTTGTGCAAGGGATTAGTCAGTGTCACCACCCACGGTCACCCGAAGTCGTTTGTTTGCAATTTCTAACACCTTTTAACTCCTAAATATAACCAATAAATGAAGCAAATTAAGGATTTTAAAAATGTTTTGCATCGTTATTTCTAAAAAAAATACTTTTGCCTCACCCCCTATCCCCACCAACCCTCTCTCCCTTCAAACAATTAAACCCCCACCACTAACAACCCCACTAACAAATACCCCCTCTCAACACTACTAAAATAACTTTTGCTCAGAATTTGTAAATAGCTTAACAGACAGTCTCTTACGACTTTTTAATATCCTACCCCCACCTTCCTTGTAAATAGATTAACAGACAGTCTCTTACGACTTTTTAATATCCTACCCCTACCTTCCTAAAAAGTTCAACTTTCATTGCATTTTGTCTTTTACTCGTGTTTTTTTATGTATATTTTTCCTTTTTGCTGACTGAGAGACCGAATTTTTTACTTTTTCCCCACCCCTCGTACGGGAGGGGCAAATAAACTTCAGTAACACACAGGTATATTGTCATTCCTTAACCCGCTTAAAATACCCCATGAGCAAAAGTTTCAAAGTAAACCTCAGAACAGAAGAATTTAAATAATAAAAAAAAAATGCTATGAATGTATAAGCATTAAGAATATTACTTTTAAAGCTCTAAATATTAATTTTATTTACTAAATAATAGCATTCTAACGCCTACGAAGAACGAGTGTATACAACTTCTGGTCACAAATAAATAATCTTAAATATTCTGTATCTTCCAAATAAATTCAACCCCATATACAGAAGGAAAGGACGAGACAGAGTTACAGCACTGGTCTGCGTAACCAGAAGTAACTGCACGCAGACAGTCCCTCTTGACTTCTGCCCTTGAATAGTTTATGTTCAATCTGCAAGAATATATCAGGAATCCTGGCTTGAAAGTAGGTCATAAACTAAATGCCAGATTCTTCCTGCTTGATTCATAATGTTAACATAATTTATTGTGGACCTTTGTGCGAGTGTAATTAAATTCCCTCAAAACAGTTAAAGGTATAAAAAAAATATATAGATTAATTAGCCAGCAGTATACCAGATCTCAGATACTGTATCTTTTGAAAGGCCAGATTATTGGAGAGAGATCTGGGTGAAGATTAAAACTTTGGTAAGATCCACCCAAGTTATATTCAACTAGAAGCCAAGTTTTCACCTACATCAGTTATCGAAGTGTTAACCAAGGACTCGTAATCATCAATTAATTACGAATTAATATTTATTTAAGGAGATTATATAATAATTCCAAACTAATAAAAAGACAACATTTCATATTGAATCCAAATAATTGATCAAACTATTTAGTAAATTTCAAGATATTAAGTCTACATTGTTGAAGAAGACATATTGTTCAGAAACAAATTTTATTCCACTAGTGAAAACTAGAGGTCATTATTGGTTTATTTTATTGATAAAAATTACAATAAGATTAACTTTAATTGTCTCATAATTATTTTCAAATTCATTTTCCAATGTCAAACCCGCTCGAAACCCTAGCCCTACCTCAAGAGATCATGCCTACCTCAAGAAACTAGCCTAGAGCATAAATTTATTAAAGTAAAATTATCCATCCCCACCTCTGCAAACCACTATTGTTATTCCCCTTTTATTTGAATTTCTCACTCATAAAGATTGTATCTTCTCAATAAACTAACCTGTTATACAGGGTGTCCATTAAAAACGTTTCAGGATTTCAGGAGGTGATTCCTTACATCAAATCTAAGAAAAAGGTTCCTATAAACATGGGTCAGAAAATGCTAGGTTATCCGTCTGTCGGTCTGCGTATGTTTTAACATGATGTTGCATAACTTTGTAACTACTAAAGAGATAAACTTCAAACTTGGTACGTATGTGCTGACTAATAGGACCTATTTGTTTGCGGAGTATCAAGTTTCTACTTTGTACCATTTCAAAATGGCAGCCATTATTATTATATTTTAAAACTTAGTATCATAAAAACCGCAAAATTTACCAAAATTTTACTAGAGACAAAAAAGTTGTGCATTTTTGTTTCCTATAAAACAATATCAAGATTATTTCGATCGAACAACATTTAACTGAGTTATTGCAATTTTTCCAATAGAATACATGCTTGTTTTATGGCAGCTATGGCAAATTTGCTTGAATTCTATCAGCAAAATTGCAATAACTCTGTTAATTATGGTTCGATCTTAATAATCTTTATATGGTTTTGTAAGAAACAAAATTGCACAACTTTTTTGTCCCTTGTGCATTTTTGTAAAATTTACGGTTTTTAAGATATTAAGTTATAAAATATAAAAATGGCTGCCATTTTGAAATACTACAAAGTAGAAATTTTATACTCCGCATAACAATAGGTCCTACTGGTCAGCGCATAAGTACCACGTTAGAAGTTGACCTCTTTAGTAGTTCCAAAGTTATGCAAAATCATGTTAAAAACATATACAGACCGACAGACGGATAACCGAGCATTTTAGGACCCATATTTATAGGAACTTTTTTCTTAGTTTTGATGTAAGGAATCACCTCCTGAAATCCTGAAACGTTTTTAATGGACACCCTGTATGTATTTGTTTATTTATTTAAAATCAGGAAGAGAAGGTTACAAAGGAAAGGACGAGACAGTCGAGACAGAGAGTTACAGCGAGTCCGAGTAACCAGAAGCAACGACACGCAAAAAGTCCGCTCTTGACTTCTGCAACTGAATAGTTTATGTTCAATCTTCAAGCAACACATCGGGCTACCCGGCTTGAAAGTCGGTCATAAACTAAATAATAATAATAATAATAATCTTTTTTGTTTTTCTGACAATACATATATTGCATAAGCATGCGTCAATAGGATAACATTAATACTATAAAATATTAACAAAGTAAAACTATTATGTAATAGCCAGGTCACAAAAAGCATTTTCCCGAAAACCACGTAACCTTGTAACTCAAAGACCTTCCATAAAGTCTCAAATCAAGATTTCCAAATACGTCCGATGTTATTACTCTCCTTGAAACTTCATTGGATGTAGAGAAGAGAGATTTACGATAGCACAAATGCTTCACTCGCATTTTTCGCACTTTTCTTAGGGCCAATTTAATTTGAATTTGCTCAATTTGGACCGCAGTTGTATTATGTTGTATTATGTTGCAGTGGGGAACTAATCAGGCTAGCAGTAAGGAATGTCCCCTTAGGCGTTATTGGATGACCTCTTTAACTTGGCCGTTCACACAACCTCAGCTTGCGGAATTTTGCTTTGTTGATGTTTTGCTACGAGAATACTTAATTAACTTTATTTAGAAATTGATCAATATGGCTTAAACGCCAAATGTAAGTTGTACTGGAATCAATAATATCGTTTCTTCGTTTGAAATTCTTTGTTGATGATGGCGAGGTTAAATTTTGATTTTGATTTTTGCGGACATTTGCGATATTAGTAAAAAAATGTTTCACGACGTTTCGGGATCTGGAACATATTTCCCGTCTTCAGGTGGAAGAAGCCTTGACCAGGATGCAGGTTCATCATCTTGTTGAACATTTTGAACGACTATAGGTACCTATTCCTACCTCTGGGATCAGATTCCAGATCCCGAAACGTCTTGAAACTTGTTTTTACTAATCAGTGACGGCAATAGTCCGCAAAAATAATAGTAGTTTATGCAACGATTGTATAAAGGCATGCATAATACAATCGTTGCATACACTATTTTATCTACGACCAAAAATATACGACAAAATTTCCCTCGAAGTTAAACAAAACTCATGACTTACTAATGATGGAATAGGTCAACTAAAATTTGAGGTTAGGCAAATAAGCAGACTGAGCCATGAATCGTTGTGGAACAATCAGCTGATGTGCGAATTGCGTAATTGTTATTATGACACTACTTCCGTCAAATGCCGAGCTCTCATTGGTCTAGAACCAGTACTCTAAAGTGACTCCAGTACTCTAAAGTCGTCATTAGAGTACTGCTTGGTTTTTGGTGTTTTAATGTATATCATTATAATGTTTATTGTAATACCATAATTGGTGCTTATTGCAATGGTCGTAGATAAAAATCAAAACAATCTCGGATTTTAAATTAATACGTTTTAAATAACCAAAAGGATAGATACTACTGAATTTCAGTTCTTCTTCTTGACATTTTTTTACATGGCCACAGTATTTAAAATATACAATCGACTGAGTCATTCAAGTAGTTGAGTGAAATAGAAGCCTGATTTACGAGATTGGATACGTGAGAGAAAACGACGCCTATCCGAACTACCTTATCGATGAATAGTGAAAAAGAATACGGGAGACAATGAGAAATGAGGGATGTACGTTGTTTCCAATTTGCCTTGTAAACGCGATTTGAACGATTGGAGTTGAACATTATATTTTTCACTTTGAACAAGAATAAATCTATTTACGTTAGTAAAAAGTATTGTTATCAGAAAACGAATATCATAAACATGGAGTCAAACATCTTTATCTTATGTGTTAACATATCTATGAAAAAAATATGATGGGCTTTCGAACACGAAATAAATTTCCACCAGAGAAAACAAAAGTAATAAAAGTCTATTGCTTGAGACCTTTAATGAAACATGATGAAAGAATACCAAGAGAAATGCATTGTGTATATAAACAACACTATAGTTAAAAGGGTTTACTTGATGATTATTCTCAAGCTAAGTTGATTGCCCATGACTGACGGTCAAAGAGACGGCCCAATTGAAGATCCGAGACCACTACAGCTACAAAGGGCGGCCAATCGATTGAGACCCAGTTAAACTCGGCTTTAGCCATTCCTGCCCTCAACTAATAATATTTTCAAAAAATTAAATTTAAAAATCTTTTCACACCTAATGATATAATCCAAAAATCCAAAAATAGAATTTTTAAATTATAAATCTTCCCAGGGTCACTAATATTTCCCACAAAATAATAAAAATTTAAAATTCAAATAGCGTAACGCTGTCACGGTGTAGAATGTTACACTTAGTTGCGCTTTGCAGTTTTGATGGCTTATGAATATTCAATTCGAAGCAATGAATACAACAGAAACAACATAAGGCGTTCGAAATCATGTTTCATGGCTGATATTATGTTGTCATATGATATTTTAAAACACGAGTCATTTATTAGCTGATAACCCCAATCTTTCCCCGAGTAAAATCGTTCTTTTACAGTGGTTTATTGATAAATTCTTATTAATTTCATTTCGATTTAATTAAAGTCTTCTTTGTTGAGATTACCATGACAATTTTTCAATAGTGATGTTTAATAGTTTAACAGTGAAATTGTTAGTAATATTAGACAAAAGTTAAAATAGAAACCCCAAAAGAATGTTCTAAAACCGTTTCTTAGTAAGCATTCGCGACCAAAGAGAAGAAACTTATATGCAAATTCTCAGGCCTGAAAGCTGTAATGGATATTCGTTGTCGAGCCCGTGGTACTTAGATTTTATAAATAGTGTAGGTAGGTAGGTAGGTAGGTAGGTAGAAATGGAAAGGTTTGGATTTATTATTTTTAAATTTCAGTTTTATTATTTAGTTTGTTGTAAAATCATAAAAATCATGAGGAAGCGATTATTTATTTAAATTATTTTGCTACTACTGGATATTGATGCTTAGATCAGTTATAAAAATAAATACCTTTAGTACAGTAAAATCTAACTTTGTCTGAAAAAAAATTAGCCCCACCTTGAAACTTAGTATATAGGTCATCTTTAGGCTCTAGTTGAAGAATCCGATGAGTCCATAAAAATTCAGGGGGTGGAAGGCCCCTTTTTCGAGGGGGAAGGGGGGGAAGGTAGTATTTTTTTGTAAATGCAATAACTCCGATGAAAAAGGTCCGATCCATTTAAAATTTGGTGTGGGCTTTTAAAACAGTATATTTTAACACTACATAAAAAATTAATTCGATCGTGTCATCCTAAGGGGTCCAAAGGGGGGATTTAACACCTCAAAAAAGGGGTTTTTAATTTTTTGATATCCAAAAATTAAAATTATGAAAATTTTGTTTTATTTTTTGAATTCAGCTCAAAAAATCAAACAATTTAGTATTTTTAATTACTACTCTATGCATTGGTTGCCGAGATATTGAAATTGGTGAACACAGTACGTTGTCCAATATAACCTCAAAATATACAGAAACTTATAAACCCCGCTTATTTTTTGTCATTTATCATTGATATTTTGTATTTGGCTTCCTATAGTTGAGTTTTAATGGATTATGGCTCATAAGTCCCACTTTTCTTCATCCCCTTGTCAGCAAACCACATACTCATTTCCTATGTTATTTAAATGGGAAAACATTATGATATGTTAATTTCTCTTATATTTCCGGTTCTAATGACAGTAATGAAACAGTTTTAGACTTATTTTACTAGGAAAATCTTTGACTTTAAGATTAACCATTAACAAATCTAATTGGTTGGATTTAAGGCTAGTTGAAATGATATTATCAATGTTGTATTTATTTAATTATTTTTGTTTTTGATTGTTAATATTCAATATTGTTAATATTTCGTGGTGACAACTACATCTTCAGGCAGCGTCTTTAGGGATTTGTCATAGAAATAAAATAAAATTATTTATTTATTTTTAATAATATATTAGATTTTTATTTTATATTTATTTTTATTTTTATTTATTATATTATTTATTTATATTAAGCAGTTAACTACAATATTTATTTATGTAATGAAACAATTCTAAAACAACAATATCTAAGGCTAAAAACTGTAATTAATTGAGATGAAGGATTGTGTCAGTAGTTAGACCGTCGAAAAGCGGATAACTGAAAGCAGTCGATAAGTTCAGTTAACATTTATGAGTTATATTGCCGTGATGTAAACTAAGCCTTGTTCCTTTGATTGCATTAATCATTATTTAGCTCTAAATCAGTTTAATGAATAATAAGCTTATTTAAAACCGAAGACATTGAAATCAATCAAATATTCTGGATTTATTATGCAAAGAATTGGTTTATATCAAGGTTGTGACGGAATTTCATTAAATATTACACTTTACGAACAGATTTGAGATTGATTTTGGCCTTACATTCAAGAAATTACCTCACAATCAGTATTTACTTTCCATAGCGATATAATATTATCACTTTTGAAGTATTTTTAAACTAAATTTCACTTGCAATTGTTACTGCAGGTTTAAATAATTAAATTCGTCTAATTTATATTATGCACTTAATAAAATAAATGTTATGTATCCATTGAAACCCCATAGGGCTGATTATTTTATTAAACGCTTGTTTTATGAAGCTTGAAGTTTGTTTTGAAGCCGAAAATAAACCTACAGATTACATTTTATGAGACATATTATTAATTATATAAACCAGAATAGATCTGGAGGAAATTAGGAGTTCTAAAAGCTGTTCATTAAGAAATCTTTCAAAATTCGTTCCTATTACAGAGTAAAATAAAAAAAGATTGTTAGCATGTTTATAATGAATTGTCAATAAGACAAAGAATGAGAACTGGGGAAGCCAAACTAAGTCTAAGCTTATCGCTCTTCATATTCGTGAGCACCTTTTGAAGGCCCATGATTAAAAACACGTTTTTACGACACATGAATTGAAACTGCAGTTACTTCGCGGGAAAACAAATATTCAAATTATAATTTAAAAAACAAAACCTGCGTTTGGTAAAACTTAAGTCAGTTTAAATTGATACATTTACTCCTCAGAACTCATTAGAAAGTCCCAACTACACGGCAGCAATCAGACCGGCGAAGAGGGTGGAACAATAGCTTGGGCAGAGAGACTCGGCCGGCCTGCAGTGGTGGTGGTCATCAGAGTCTATCCGGGCTGGATTGACTATTGTTTGAGCGGCCCCCGTCCCAGTCCCAGACCGCCTTCTTTCTAATCACCACTTCTCACCACCTCTCGCCATCATTACTACCGGGTCTTCGACTGATGTAATCCGTGTTGGAATTGAAACACGAATGGAAAGACAGAAAATCTGTGATGTTTTTACTATGTCGATTGAGGGAAACTTTGTTGTAATAGTGTATTACGTTAGTAGCCAGGTAAATACAGTTTATCGTGCGAGCATGATAGATCCCACGTGAGCCGCTAGGCGAGTGCGGGTTTTTCATGTGAGTACGGTAAAACTCACCTGGCGTTAAGCTACTTTACATCACAGAACAAAGAAAAAAAACATATTTTTCAATCATAATGGATTTCTTGCATAAACTATTACGTTTCTCAATTCTTCAAACCTATAGCCTACAATAAACAATCAAACATTTACTAATGCCACCAGTGCTGCCACTACATTCCTCTTAAGTAACCAATAAACATGCATTAAACGTAGGTTTACTGCAATCAGCTGATTCTTTTGATTATTGTCTTCAGTTATTTCCGTTTTCTAGTGCACGGAAAAATTAACTGTGCACTAAAATTGACTGTGCACTGCACGGTAAATTTACCGTGCGGTGATCGGCAAAGAGCTACTTTCCAGCAAGAGTAAAGCACAGAAAACAGATGTTTCTGCGTTCTTCGCATGGTGTGATGAATAAACTGAAAAATTAATAATAGTAACTACAGAAACCAAATAAAATCAGCAAAAAATTCAACAATACAAAATACATTTTCAAATGTAAAAAGCCTACTGGGTGAAAACCGAGAGAATTTTCAAGTAAATGATTTGGTTCAGTCGGAATCGGCTTAAGATGTACCACTGTGTAAAATTTCAGCCCGGTTGGTTCTGAAGTTTTTTTCATTTACCATGCACTACAAATAAACAGACAGATAAAAAAGCCTCTTCTTTACATTGTTATTAATTGTTTTTGAAAGACGGATTATTTGAAATCGATGTTGACCGAACACCATGGTGTAACACACAGGAAAATGTAATTTTTAACGAAAACTACCAATAACCAAAAATATGGTTATTCTCAAAGATGAAGATGAAAGATGAAGATTAAAGATGGTACTAAAAACGAAATTCACCATTCCATTAAAGAATTGAAATAGTGAATTACCTAAAAGGTTTTAAACTAAAATATAAACCACAATAGATATCGAACTAATCCTACCGCTAGATGGCGGCTTGCCAACTCGGACCAGGACAGTAAAGGACAACAGCTAGATCCAATTGAGGAAGTAACCAGTCACTCTCTGACCGGGACAATCCAATATAAGTTTTATCAGAAGTGCGTTTTATTGAATTATTAAATTGCTTCAAAATCGGATTCGCTCTCTATTTCTGTTGCGATTTCGAATGTTGCTGCTGGGACGTTGCTATGCAACTTAAAAAAATGTAATACAGAAAATAATTTAATCGCTTGAATCGAAGAAAATTAACGGGTTGACCATACTTAAATGTCATTAAGCTCGAAAGTTCGGTCGACTCATGGTGTGGCACGACTGATCGACCTTTCGATGAAGGAGGATAGGATATAGTTTTCGAGTTATAAATTATGTTTAGGACTCACCAAAACCTCAAAATTCAAAGTGAGTATTATTCACTAAATGATCAAATTTTAATAATTCATAAAATTAATTGCTGTCCTTGAAACTTTATTTACTTCAACACTCATGTTCACTAAATAAAATTACATAAAACTACTTGTTTATTGGCAGATGAATCAGTCGTATCCTCTATGTATGTTTGGATTCTCCCATCGCAATCACAAAACTATTCTATATGTTGCTAAATCTCATTTTGACAATTTTTATTTAACTCCATACGAGCAATTCAGTTTCAAGGGTTTCTTGGACTAATTTGGTTTAATTTTAAACCATCAGTTTGAAACCTATATTTGTCAAATACCACTCACTCACCCATGATTATACAGCTCAAAATACTTGATATAGAACCTTGAAAGTTAATATGGACGTTCCCCTAAGGCCGTAGCCATCCGCTAAGAAAGGATTTTTCAAAGTTTACTCAGGGCTACTACGCCCTGTGCTACCTCAAAGTTACAAAGTTAAACTATAGGAAAGCTTATGAAGTTTCCATGGCAACTTAATGTACGACAAATTACATGAAACAAAATCATGAATCCAAGGAAGTTTTTCCACAAGTGAAACCGGGTTGATCAGCTAGTTCCTTATATAATTAGGTTGCTATCACAGTTTTAAAAGTTTCCTTTGAGTTTCACTTTGAAACATAGAAGGATCGTAGGGCGTAACTCTAAGGCAAGTTCTTAAAACAATTTCTTAAGCGTCTTTGAACAAAAGACACCGTATATACCAAGGTTCAGGTCTGAAGGTCTAATTGTTTTGAAAATTCACTAACCGTTGGAAAACCCCTTCTTTTTTGCATAGTTTTTGCAATTTCTACTTCTTTGCAATTTCTTTTTTGCGTAAGTATTTGTTTCCATGGAAATTCGAATGAAGATAGAAGATAATAATTTAGCTTCCGTGGAAAATTAAAAAAATAATTGAGTCCATATAAAAAGACGAGTAAGGGAAATCCTCACATATACGTAAATTGGTAAAATGACAAGAAGAAATACCATTAAAAATGAAAGTGTACATATTATAATGGAACAAGATATTAAACGCAGAGACCCCTGTAATGGCACAGAGTCAGTCGGGGGACATGTCTCGTTAGGGCAGGACAAGGCCTTGCTGGGCTGAAATGTTTCATCACAAAGTTATGTCGGGTTATGCAGTCCCTCTCAGGTCCTGTAGTTAAATCTAAAGTTAATTCATACGCAAAACATTTTTAAAATTTAGACTTCGTTAGGTTAAACTATATATTAGGAATATTTTTCAAACTAGTCGACTTTCTTCTTACAACAAAGTGGTAAATAAAATTAAAGCTCAGTTTTGGTTGTTTTAGTCCATGTAAATTTACATTTTAACCATGTAATTTAGCCATTTTAGCCAAACGCAGAAATCGGCCTGCATGTGCTCTTATTTTTTGCGGTAGGTTTTCATGGTAATACTCAACCAATTGGAATAAAATTTCTGGTGCGAGATGAAAGTTTTCATCTTAGCGAAAATATTACGTAGAGACCTTATTAAGCCCCTCAATATGCATTTCATGAGGAATTATATTATTAAATTAAATGAGAGATTACGTTTTATTTAAATATACGACGAAACTATTAACTACAAAAATAAATGTAAAATACAAAAAAGTTATCTTTCAAAAAGAATTTTCAAGAAAAGTTGTGTTCGTGATCAGATAGATTACTATCACAGGAGTTAAAGAGCAAATAACTTATAATTCAACAGCGGACATCTACAATGCCTGATCCAACCGTGTTCTACTCGGATTCCAAGATGGTTTTTCGTATCAAAATATTTCTACTTATACATTCAATACACCAACCAAATGGCTTAACTATATCAAAACGTGTAAAGACGGTGACACACTATCACACATTTCATCATACAAGACACACATCATCAGACATCACACAGGACAAAAGGGAGGATATGTGATGGTGTGTCAGGGGTCCGCGCATTACACAAGACATCACACCACACATCGTCGTGAGCGCTCTGGAGGCGGTTTTTTCGCGAAAGATCAAAGAAATGTCTGGTACGGTGTCTTGTATGATGTGTGATAGTGTGTCAGGGTCTATTCTGCCCCGAACGTCGCTCCGTACGCCGTCGCGTTACCGCGCTTGGAGGAATGTGTGGTCCGATGTCTTGTTCGGGGAAATGTGTGGAGCGAAAAATTTATCTCCCTGCGCGGTGTGATGTGTGGTGTGATGTCTTGTCCGGGAAAATGTGTGATAGTGTGTCACCGCCTTAAGGTTTTGGTGTGAATTTTCGCTTACTTTGCGTCCTTCTTTGAGCTACACGTTGCATTGTCGGACAGTTGTGTAAAGTTTACGTTAACAACCTTTCCCACCTATGTCTCTAGGATCTTCAAGACCCATTTCCCCTATTCGAGTCCCTTCACCCCGTTGGTTACGTTTATGGTCAGATTCAAATGACGTTTAGGCTTACACTGACTACCTGCACCACCTTACTCGCCTCCAACCACACGTTCCCACCTCTTCTGCTCTCGTAATCTTGTACTCCAAGGTCGGCGATAGTTGCCCAGACGTGTCCCGCAGGTTACCGCCCACGATCTCCGAACCCTCTATCTCCGCGACCCTCCATCTCCAAATTCCTGAGTGACCCTTACACCTGCCGGTCTCTACCTGCGTTGTTGGGTACGCCATCTCCGCGGCGGCCAACCCCGCCTCCCATAATCCCTCCCCTCCCCCACTTATCCCCTTCCCAGCCCCTTTCTTGACAGACCCGTCATAATAATTTATATTGCAAATTTACTATCAACTTTATGTTAATAATTATAATGGTTATATTGTTTTTGTGCAATTCAATGTCACACAATGAAACAGAGCGCTGGTTACGAATTTAAAATACTGTTAAGTACAGTATGCTGTTGAACATTGTTTAAATGCATATGTTATATAATATGCTAATAGTGGGAACTGACTATACATATGACTGTCAGGACGATATGTCAGCATTTTCATTACTTGAATTAAAACAGGTAAAAAAACTATGCTGTGCTGCACATACATAAAGATTCCAATTTCGAATGTTTGAGATTCTCGCAATTAAGCCTGGTTCTGTTTGCTTGACCAGGCTTAAGGTAAAAGGAATAAGGTTAAGAGACAAAGCTATTTTCATTCACGATTTTCTATTGAGGGGCCTCACACCCAAACTATGCCCCGGGCCTCAAAAATTCAGCAAAAATACAGCAGTGGCATTGTTTTTGCGCAAGCTAGTGTCATGTTGTAAAAAGGTGCGCTATGTATGAATTTCAAACACTAACATCAATATGCTGCCGAAAATTGCATATTATACCAAGGAGTTTTATACTGAAAATGACAAATCAATATTATCATTATTATAATAAGTTATTATAACGGGTACTCATTGTAGGCTAATAGTATGTCTGAGTAGTATGAGTGTGCAGGTTTGCTGTCACAGAAATGTTAAAGTGAGGGATTTTATGCTATAATTAAGTAAAAATCAACAAGATGAAGCCGCATAACAAGTTTTGTCAAGGTATGTTGAGAAATAGCTATACAGTAGAACCTCGATAGGGGCGTACTCGATCCGCGCCGGAATTTCGGGTACTTTTGACTGCATCGAACCGCGCCTCGGCGCGCCGGTCATTAAGGAGGATTAGGAGGGTTGCCTCGCCACCCGGCCAGGTAGTCGCTACGGGACTGGGGAAAAAGGGAATTATGTTTTTCCCTGCGTTCTGTCAGTGGCAGTAGCTGCAGTTTTCTTACTGCCGTCGACCGCTTTTCCTATCAAGTCACAATAATTGTTCCTGTACCAATATCACAAGCAGTTGAAATATATATGATTAATATTTTCACTCAATGTACCAAAGAACAGTGATTACCAATTAGAATTCCTTGTTGTTAGGTTTGTATCTAATAAACTACCACTTCGTTGGGCTTATATATATTTAAACTTTGGAACTTAAATCAATCGTTGCCATTATTTAAGGACATATGAATAATGTTGCTTCAATATTTATACGTCTTTTAATTACTGTAGACTGTAAGTGACATTCCAATTGAATATACTTACAGAATTTAACTTCTAGATAAATTTTAATTGTCTGGTGCAAAAATCTTATATAGGTAATTCATTAAAAACGGAACATTTAAGCAATAATTGTAAAATAATTTAACTGAACAAAAGATAAGTAAACAAAAACAATATTTTGAAGAAATTCCAGTGATTATTTTTGCTAATGTTCTGACGATCAACGTCGAGGAGTTATAAAAAAAGTCAGCGGAAATTGAAAAAAATTAGTAAATATATTTTCAATTATTTGAATGCATAATAAAATTTGAGAATGTTTAAAAATCTACTTTAAAAATATAGCCAACATACATAGACACTCAAATACATAGGCACTGGAATACCAAATAGAGACTCAAGTACTTACAAAATATACATCCATATACACATTATTTATACAGGGTTTTTTTTAACGCAACCCAAAACATTATTTAATCAGAGAAGGATTATTTCTCCCCAAGATCCCCGGATTTGACCCCACAATATTATTTTCTTTTGTGATACATGAAAAGTAAGGCCTAAGAAAACAATTCACAGGATATTCACCACCTCAAAACAAACATATGCCTAACACATTTAATGCAAGAAATACAAAGAGGTACCTTGCAGCACGTGTTCGGGAATTTGATGGAGAGAGCACAACTTTATACAAATGCCAATGGCGGATTGTTTGGACACATCATTATGTGTCCAGACAATCCGCCATTGGCATTGTGATACATTTAAACTAATTGTGATCAAACTTAAATAATAGGTTGTAAAATGTAAAAATCAACAAAACAATACTCATTTCTTATGTACATGTGCATTATTCAATCTTAAAAATGGGTTGCGTTAAAAAAACACCCTGTATTATGCATTAAAATAATATAAAATATAAAAAATAGGTATATTTAATAATTTGATCCGAGTGAAACATTTTATTGAGTATTTTCAAACATCAAATATTGTTTGATTATTCATTTATATTCCTAGGGGTAACATGTAGATCAAAATAAATGTGCACAGCATTACAGCTTTTGTTTATAAAAGTTATCAGTCATACCTTACCATCCAGATTCAACTACTTAATATTTACATGGTAAAACATGGCATGTAAACAAATATTCAATAAAAATAAAGATTTGTATTACAGTACTATTAAACAGGCCCATATAATATACATTACCAAAATAAAATAAATTGGTATTAACATTTCAATAAAAAACAACATCGAATAAAAGTCTTTAAATTCCTTCGGTCTATATTGAAAAATTACATATATTATTATAGTAATTGAATAATTATTTTATGGGACGAAAAACGTTTATGTAGTTGAACGGTATAGACATCATTTTTCTCTTTTCTTAGTTGTTTAGTCAATTTTACACAATCTTATGGACCTTAATATTCGGTGCGTTTTCTAAGTGTTATATTAGGTTTCGGAAAAAAACATTAAAAATTCATCTTAGAAAATTTCTGTAAGTGGAAATATTGTTCGTTTTAATTTTACGCTTCCTTTTCGAGTTCCCAAGTTTAAACACCAACGACGCGTTTAAAACGTTAATAGTTTTTCAAGGCCAACAAAGCGGTTATATTAGGTTTCGGAAAAAACATTAAAGATTCATCTTAGAAAATTTCTGTAAGTGGAAATATTGTTCGTTTTAATTTTACACTTCCTTTTTGAGTTCTCAAGTTTACACACCAATGACGCATTTAAAACGTTGATAGTTTTTTAAAGGCCAACAAAGCGGTAGTTTATCAACCAGTAATTCCTTATATTGGTGGCAGTTAGATATAAGACAGCAGCGCAGCAGTCACAGACTGGAAGCAGGGACAAATATTATTCCCTTTTCCCCAGTCCCGTAGCGACTACCTGACCGGGTGGCGAGGCGACCCTTCCTAATCCTCTTTAATGACCGGCGCTGTTCGGTGCTTTCAAAAGTACCCAAAATGCCGGCGCGGTTCGGGTGTCCCCCCTCGATAGTCCGACTCCTCGGTTACTCCGACCATGCCGCCGGGGAAGTAGGCCTCCGCTAGTTCGCCCTCAGCGGGGGTTTCTCATCGGTTAGTCCGACCACGCAATTGGAAATTGATGTTTGTTTACATTTCCGGTGCATTACTCCGTTCAGGTTGGCTCCTGTCGATGACGTATTACTCAATGGGAGTGCGTATATCGTTCAGTAGAGCAATAACATTTGGTGCGGTTAGTTTTTTTGTCCTAATGTAGTTTTTTACAGTATAGCATCATCTTGTTAAACACTCTTAACATATTTTTTTCTGATCGAAATACAGTTTTTGTACGTTTTCATGTCAATAAAATGAGTTCATCCGATAATCCGACCTTTTTGCTGTTCCGACCATGCCCCCGGTCCCGTAGGTGACGGATTAGCGAGGTTCTACTGTATACTTTTATTTATTTCCCACAACGTTAACATTGAAAACGTGAATACGCAGTTTGTCGCCACAGTATCTAAAGATTTGGGAATTTCACGTCATAACCAAGTAGATCATAACTGTGTGAAGCCAATTACAAAGGACCAAGGTATGTTGAGAAATTATTAAACTATACATATTTTTTAATTCCCATAAGGGTAACATAGGGATTATTTTATGCAGGCTTGCTACCACGGAAATTTAAATTAGTCAGGCTTGCTGCCAGAGAAATTTGAAGTTAAAATTCTTGTTTTTAGACCTTAGTCCATTACATCCCAACCAGACGAGGCCAAATACCAAGTTTCATTAAGATATATTCAGAAATTAGTGAGATAATTTATTTATTTCCCATAAGGTTAACATTGGGACGACGCGACGTACTTTTTAACACTCTCCGTATCTTGGTACAGTATAACCAACGGACATAGAGAAATTATTCGAAATACCAAATAGTCTTTTTTTTAGCTGAATTCAATGGCGTAAATTAAAATTAGATTACTTTAATTTCCCATGTAAAATAAAAAAAACTTTTTTTGGTGGGGTTTCCCCCTCAAACTCCCTTCTGATGATCCGATCGGGCTGGTGTTCGAACTCATCCGATTAATTATACTAACTATATACGCCTGTGCCGAAATTCATTCTGATCGGATCATTTTTGTGAGCGCTATCGTGCTAACAGACACACTCACAATATAAAGACATTTGAACGAATGGTGTTTTTGGTATCCGGGGACCCTAAAACG
This sequence comes from Flexamia atlantica, assembly GCA_035578135.1. Taxonomy (NCBI): domain Eukaryota; kingdom Metazoa; phylum Arthropoda; class Insecta; order Hemiptera; family Cicadellidae; genus Flexamia; species Flexamia atlantica. Next base: position 10,665,284 of record JAQJVK010000003.1, on the reverse strand, counting down.
AAAAGTTATCCTGGTCTAGGGCTTAGGTCTTACTATGAGACCTACGGTAACACCTTCTTCATCCCTAAAGGTGAAATTCGCTAAAAACTGAAAAAAAATTTCAAAGAAAAATTGTTCATAAAATAAAGCGTAAAATCAAAAAGCGCTACAAATTATAGGGTTTTCTTGAATAAGATCAAATTTGTCCGCCATATTTAAAATTGGCGGCCAAATTTTAAATTTTCGATGTGAGTCGAAAAAACAGCTTTAAAAAGTCCCCCATAAGATGTCAATCGTCAGATCCGTAATAAAACAGTTATTTCTAAAAATGTTAATTGTTTTTGTATATTAAGTTAAATGTATTTGATATTTAATTGTTTCTTTTTTTAAATGATATGTGTATTTATTTTAAGATTATTAATCTCTGTCCGTGTATGTACCTGCTGTTTTTATTGAAATAAAATAAAAAGCCAGAAGGCCACTTTTTATATTTTTTTTTATTTGTAAATTTAAACCAAATCATTCTAGTAATCTTAAAGTGAACCCCAATATATCAACCAAGTTTGCCTGCGACCATCTAAAATTTTCAGAATCGGGTAAGTTAAATCAACTTCCATATTGTCAAAACCAAGATGGGAATATAAAACTGTTTAACAGTATGTTGCTATACAATTAATTACATACATTTTTCCGAGCGCTTTATTTTTGACTGCATGCTGTTGGATTGCACTAAGTGTTGTCAGATTACTGCAGATTACTGATTATTACTTTCATCATTTAGAAGTCTGGTGCGGGAGGGGAGGGATTAGGGGAGGCGGGGTTGGCCGCCGCGGAGATGGCGTACCCAACAACGCAGGTAGAGACCGGCAGGTGTAAGGGTCACTCTGGAATTCGGAGGTCCCGTCTCGGATTTGGGCTCGGAGACAGAGGGTCGCGGAGATCGTGGGCGGACACGGTCCCGCAGGATACAGTCTAGGACCTCCAGGACCTCCAGGACCGGTCCGGGTATCATCCTCTCATCGTCCTTGGTCCTGGAGAGCGGCGGGCGTTACCCAACACCACGGCAGGATCGGGATGATTTCTCAACCTCCGGTGAACCGGTGAACCCACTTTCTCGATATTGATTTTAATTCAGCGTCCTCCCGGACGGGTTCTCAAAATACAGGGTGTTCGAAAAATGCGCAGCAATAATTTACATAGTGATTCCTTGGGTCAAAATAAGCAAAACAGTTTATATTAACATATGTCCTATCTCGTTTAGTTTAGCATATGTCTGTCTGCGTGTGTTTTTTACAAAATAATTCAAAACTCCTCAACAGTTTGGGTTACAGTGTTGAGATTGTGCACAAATGTTTATCTTATTAGTCACATTTAAAATGGCGACAATTTTAAATATTTGGTCTTAGTGACATTTTCCGCCAAATATTTAAAAATGCCGCCTTTTTGAAACGGTTAAAGATTTTTTATTAATATTTTGTACAAAGATAGCTACTAATAAGGTAAACATTTTAGCACAATCTCAACGCTGTAACTCAAACCGTTAAGATGTTGTGAATCATTTTGTAAAAAAACACATCCAGCCAGACAGACGCTAAACTAAACGAGATAGGACATATGTCTGTATAAACGTTTTTGCTTAATTTGACCCAATGAATCACTACGTATATTATTGCCCCATATTTTTTTAACACCCTGTATAAACGAAAGCAGACGAGTGTGGGTATATTATGGATTGAAGATGATTATTTGCACATCCTTTGTTGCAAATATAACTTTTCTGTAATGGGATAAAAATTTCACCGCGGTACGTTTTAGAATTATACCGGTTTTAAATTACATTTTCGCCTCCAGTTCAATGGTGGAATTTTTGTTCAACAATTAAACTGGAGACGAAAAGGTAAATTAAAACCATATTTATTAGTCATACCAGTTCGGGGCATATTCAAAATGAATAAAATATATATCCTATGAATAAGTCGCCTTTGATACAAACGTTAAATTTCATGTACACGCAACGATCGAAAATCAAATTTTAGTTACTTCTTATTGCACATATTTCTTTTGTCGTATTTAAAAAAAATATCTATGATTTCAGGTATTTATTCAATCTTGGCTATATACCTACTGTATCGGATTTACAAGAATATGAAGCATAACAAAGCTATTTCACAACATTACTTTTTACACATGGCTGCAACCACAAACGTATATTTGAATCAGCACCGTGCTGAATATAACTGCCATAACACAATAATAAATTATAAATGACAAGGCTAGAAATCATAAGGAAAATGCAAAGTCAAAATATAAAACTGTAATGACATCTTTTCTGAAAAGGAAAGAATCAGAAAGTAAGTATGTACATCGAAAAACATTTGATTCAACAAAATAAGTTATGAACAAAGTTGAAGCCAAGTAGGAGACTCGCACCCTAACACAGTGCAGTACACATAATTGGCTCTGTCAATATCCATGACTTCACTAAATAATTGACAATCACAAATCAAAACTATAGGGAAAACGAAAAACCTAATTATTTAGCTATTTAATGTGACATTAGCACAATCAGTGCAGTCAACCATAAAATTGAAAACAATTTATGAAAATGGAGGAAAACTAATTGTGATAAGCCGCAACTATGTGAGGGTCAATTGTTTAGAAAGCAATGACCACGGGAGCAATCATTGGTCACTTTAATAAAACATGAGCTGCATTTACATTATAGTGATAAATAGCTTCAGAGAATTCATCGTTTACTGGTGAACATTCCATAATTCTATATATACGGTTTTACAGATGAGATTAAGAATCTACAGTTCTAGTTGTTGTTTTTATAATAAGTACTATAACAATGTCTTAGTTGTAAAATTAAAAAGCATTAAATTAAACATTGAAATTAAAACGTTGTAATTTTATTTGAGGCCTAAGAAAATCTTATCCTCAGTAACGTTTTATCATACAAGTATTTATGTATTACTATTTCCTGGGTGTTTGGTCGGAAGTTCGCACGATCCGCGCAGTAAGATATTTTACCCAATGTGTCGTTGAAACTTAACCAATAATTAGCCGAAAAGTGAAAAATATCATCGCAAAATATGTGAATTTTTTATATTATTACACATAAATCGTTTAAACCTATTGAAGTTTTAAGATGACAACAAAATGCCAAATATAGACACATTGAGTCAGCAAATAAGGAAATTGTATAAAATCCACCACCAAAAAGGGTTTGTGTAATTTATATACATATACAATATACATATGTTTATAATTTACATATGTATATATTTAATTATACATATGTATAATATGTATAACGAAATATACATATGTATATAGTTTTAAAAGTAAAAAATAAAATAAGAGACTGTTAAAAAGACAACAAAAAAGTGCTGATTCAAAAATTGATTCTTAATTTACTAGGCCTAACTATCTATATAACGTTTTGTGATTTACATATATTTGAAAAGATAAGTTAACATACCTTAAATCTGCTTTAAGTTTTCCATTGGTCGTAGAAGCTCACTTTAAGAAACGTTTTTACGAAATTCATGCAGGACTTTACAATAAAAACTCAAAATTTTCAATATTCCACAGGGGATATTAGTTTCCATGGTTATCTTGTTATTTTTTTTGAAGAATAAAAAGAGAAGTGATATTAGTTGGTCGTTAATTTAACAGCAACTTCGAGAAAAATCTTTAAATGATAAAACTGGTCCATCAGCTAGCATTTTATAAAAATTTGTTTAGATATAAATATGGAACGGGAAACTAAACAACATATATTGTTTAGCCTAAAGCACCCCAAAACAAATTTACGCTAATCTCATATGGGAATAATAGAGTTTTACTCAATCTTGAGGGCAACATTGTAAAATTGGAAACTAATCCTAACCCAACATCAAAAACATCAAAACGATAAAAAATATCCATCGACAAAAATATTTCCCGACCAATGATTCACGAATATTACTACATTTTAAGGATGGAACCGAAAAACAGCAAACCAAACCACATGACGCTTTATGGCAAACAATTTATTTTTCAACCCATGAATCCCAGAAATTATTTCATTTCAAAAACGGAGCAGGAAAACCGGAACCACAACCAAATGACGGCGACAAAAAGAGCGCCGAAACAATCTCCATCACGCAATTACACAGCGAGTCGTTAGGCTGCAATTAGAGCGGCAGATTATTTGAGCGGGGCTTTCAAGCCCGGAGTGTGACATGACATATATGCTGCTATCGCATTAAATAACTTACTGTTTGGTCTCCGAGTTGAGGAAATGGGAATGTAAATGTGATTTATGTAATAAAATGTTAAGCAGTTTGTTCATGAAATGGATTGGTTGGTAATACTCAACCAGTGGGTGATAAGGGTTTATTAATTTCCAAAAATATACCCACAACAATTTGACTCCAATACAGTATCAGTACAGTTTTGGGTCATGAAACACGAAAGCAATAACTTATTGATTGCGAAGCTTAACCGCTAAGAGGAAACAGTCGCTTTTATTACTCCAAAACTGTATTTCAGAGTCAACTCGAACAGTCCACTCACCACGATTACATATATCGAGTTTACTTTCAAAGCCAAATAAATCCGAGTTGACCGAGGTTACCAATCTACTGATTGGCAACGAGATCCCTCGGCGCCCGAGTGCTGAACGTTGAGCGCTGAACGCTGAACGCTGAAGCCACAAGGGCGCTGAGAGCAGCGCGCTGAGTGTGTGTAGGTTCGTGTTACGCTGGGACCGCTTTGTACTACGACACCGATGAAATTCTGTGGTCGACTCGAGAATTTGCATGACATCGTTGTCTTTATTGTCGGGTTGACATGGAGATCACCTTGCATATTGGAGGAAGGGTGGAATTGAGTCGGTAGATTTGATAACAAATTTTAAAATCGCATTTAAATCGCTCTTCTTTGAAACTCAAAGAGGAAAATATAATTTACGTATTTTTATATTGACTTAATTTACTCATTTTCCAAGGAAACGACTATTATAACCTACTGTGTCCATTTGAATTTCCATGAAAACAAATACTTTAAATTTCCAACTATAAACTATACAGAAAAAGAGGGTTTTCTAATGGACAGATAATTTTTAAAACAATAAGACTTTCAGACCTGAACGTTGGTATATAGTTTTGGAGATTTGCTGTACGTTAGAAAAACTCTTCTCTTTTATATAAAGTATAGATTAATTTCCTAAAAATATATCCTCGACAAAATAACTTCAATCTAGTACCAGCACAGTATTGGCTCGAGAAAGCAATAACTCGTTGATTGCAAAGCATAACCGCTACGAGGAAATAGTCGCTTTTATGACTCCAAAACCGCATAACAAAGGAGCCAACTCGAACAGTCCACTCACCACGATTACATCTCCAGTTTACTTTCAAAGCCAAATAAATCCGAGTTGACCGAGCGAGTTTGCCGACTACGTCTGACCGCAGGTTACCAATCTGCTAATTGGCAACGAGATCCCTCGGCGCTGAACGTTGAAGTGCTGAACGATGAACGCTGAACGCTGAAGCCACAAGGCCGCTGAGAGCAGCGCGCTGAGTGTGGGTGGGTTCGTGTTACGCTGGGACCGCTTTGTACTACGACACCGATGAAATTCTGTGGTCGACTGGAGAATTTGTATGACCTCGTTGACTTTATTGCCTGATTGACAGGGGGATCACCTTGCATATTGGAGGAAGGGTGGAATTGAGTCGGTAGATTTGATAACAAAGTTTAAAATCGCATTTAAATCGCTCAACTTTGAAACTCAAAGAGGAAAATATAATTTTCGTCTTTTTATATTGACTTAATTTACTCATTTTCCAAGGAAACGATTATTATAATCTACTGTGTCCATTTAAATTTCCATGAAAACAAATACTTTAAATTTCCAACTATAAACTATACAGAAAAAGAGGGTTTTCTAATGGACAGATAATTTTTAAAACAATACGACTTTCAGACCTGAACGTTGGTATATAGTTTTGGAGATTTGCTGTACGTTAGAAAGACTCTTCTCTTTTATATAAAGTATAGATCAATTTCCTAAAAATATATCCTCGACAAAATAACTTCAATCTAGCACCAGCACAGTATTGGCTCGTGAAAGCAATAACTCGTTGATTGCAAAGCATAACCGCTACGAGGAAATAGTCGCTTTTATGACTCCAAAACCGCATAACAAAGGAGGCAACTCGAACAGTCCACTCACCACGATTACATCTCGAGTTTACTTTCAAAGCCAAATAAATCCGAGTTAACCGAGCGAGTTGCCGACCGTGTCTGACCGCAGGTTACCAATCTACTGATTGGCAACAAGACCCCTCGGCGCCCGAGTGCTGAACGTTGAACGCTGAACGCTGAAGCCACAAGAGCGCTGAGAGCAGCGCGCTGAGTGTGTGGGTTCGTGTTACGCTGGGGACCGCTTTGTACTACGACACCGATGAAATTCTGTGGTCTACTGGAGAATTTGTATGACCTCGTTGTCTTTATTGCCTGGTTGACAGGGGATCACCTTGCATATTGAAGGAAGATTGGAAGTGAGTCGGGAGTTTTGATAACAAACTTTAAAATTAGGTGGTTGCATTGACTTTTAAAGTCAATGATGGTTACTAAAGTTATAACTAATAGTGAAAATGATTTGCACTATCCCTCTTAACCAAGCGAATAAGCAATTTATGTTATTAATTCCTTGCTTTAAAATATAGATTACAAACCATATTACATTAAAGCAGTTACAATAAATAAATAAATAAATAAATAAAAATGCCTTTATTATCCAGCGTTTCTCAGAAGAATACTGTTATTCAGAACAACTTTTACAACACAGTAACTCAATAACAAGATTGTTGAGCAACTCAATAACACGTGGGTTGAGAGTGGCAAAGAGGCATTTACTCAGCACTATACAAAGTATTAAATGTTATTTAAAATTGGAGACGGAAAACCTTTAAACTCAAACAACAATTATAATTTATAAGTAACAACCCAAATAACACCTGACTTAAAACTTATAAACAAAACAGTGAAACCTTTGTTAAATTATGCAGCCTCTATGTCTAAATTTCATTAAAAATCTTCTTTAATTTATGTGCGTTGTTAGTTTAGATCAGATACTAGGATGAGACAAGATCTATAACATGTTTTTAAATCCCTAACTAAAATCATCAAAGATTTGTTTATGAAAAGAATTTTAAAATTTTAATCTATAATTGCAGTTGTCTTTTATTACACATTTTTATTTTATAAATGCTTTTTAGGTCATGCTTCTTCTCAAAAGTTCATACACCATTCACTTATTAACAATATCACTTAACAACTTATTTTTAAAGTACACCTTCCAATCGTTAATGATTCGTTTACATTTTCCATTTCACGTTTAACACATTCGTATATCAGTATAGTCCGTGTCAGACTACATGGCCCAGCCATCCGTAAGCCCAATGCTGAATCAACATTAGTCTTACAGCCGGCCAGGGCCACGTCATTTAATACGGACTGTACGTCACTCGTCGATTATGTAACAAGATGTTCTGCTGACCTCTCACCTTCCCTCTGTGATTGTCACAGTGAGAGGGCGCCGCCGCCGCCGCCGCCGTCCGTGCTGTGTCAAGGTCGACTGTCTCAGCAAATGTCAAGGCTGTGAAGACGTTCTGTTAAGTATTTGGTCCTGTCGAGATCTACAAGAACGTGCGACACAGCGCTTGGCGAAACTAGCGATGAGAGCATCGATTAGAACAAAAGATCGAATAAATTGATTGATTGAACCAAATAGAAATCTTAGTAAACCAAACCACAATGTTATTTGTCTTTGTGGTGAGCAATGTAAACTTGTATGTCTGTATGTATTACTGATTTCCACCGAGCAAAGCTTGGTCCATAGATATTAGTCCTTAATGTTCTGCCACATTACCGATGATTAATTTATGTGAATCACTCTGAATACCGTTCGGGAACATTAGGGAGCACATTACAAATTTACTACCAAATTAGATGTACATTAGGGATTCACAAGACCGTTGGATTGTATTCCTGGGATTTTATTTAAGTTTGACTACAAAGTTAACGACACAAACAAATCATAAAAAATACTGGTCAAGTCTCAAACTTAAATACATATAATTGACACTGACAATTACGTCATAAATGAAGAGAATAAATAAAAAATATAGAAAAACATAATGTAGAAATATTTCAATATTTCAATATTTTGTAGATATATATCAATATTGCTGTATTATATACTCAGCGTTTATGGGGCAATCAAGCGATCAATAGGTTATTAGGGGCAATAACTGAGCAGGTTTAATTAGCGTATGTTTAATTATTCAATGACAGTGGATTGATGAAGGATTAATTCTGTTAATCGAAGGATTGATCGAAGGATTAAAAGTCCATGTATATGCGAAACTATCAAACGTGACTAAAAAGCATATAAATAATTACATGTTAATATGAATTAAAAAAACCTAAACAAAACAAAAGGTCGATAAGTGATTTAGCCATATTTAACCTTGTTGTGCCTTAAAACCAGCTTTGACAACAAGGTTTTGAAAATAATTAATATAAAAGAAGATATTAATAGTGATTAAATCCCGACAAAAGTGGTCTCTATTGTTGTTGATTTATAAACATGAAGACCCGTAAGTTGTAAAAAGGTTTTCTTTACGACAAATAAAAAAAAATCCTGATTTCGCAACCGTTTGTAAGTAACATTAAACAAAAACACCAGTATCGATATCAAACAACTCTTGGTAACATTTAAAGATCAACTCATCTTACTCTTATTTGACTTGTCAGGCAAATTACCTTGTTCCTTATATAAAATTGTTTCCCTAATTTTAATTTCATACTAAATAAACTTAGAGGTTCATCTTCAGCAATATTTTTGCGCATATTTATTTAATGTGCTAAAAGAGAAAAGTTTTCGGGGCAGACGAAACACAGAAGTCGGAGATATTGGATAACGATAAGGGCTATAAATAAACTGTCACGTCCCATACAGCTGCAGCGGAGTGGTGGGAGCTGATACAGGGATACACCTTCTCCTCGCTTCCAATACGTCAACTGCTGTTGTAGTTTATCAAGTTGAGGACTCTCTTGGCTTATGTGTATTTTGTATTACGTATTTTTAGTTGAATAAAGCAACGTTTTCCACTTGTCAACGTCAGATGATCTTGATTTGATGTTTTTCTCGATGGTCTCGTGAAATGAACCTTGTCCTCAAAAAATGAAGTTGAATTTTGTCTTTGTAGATTTTCGAGAATTTGCTGATGTCTATTACATGGATCGTTTTTGCAAAATTTTAAAAACATTAAACTGATTTAAATTTAGTAAGTCTGAAGCAACAAAACAGGTGTTTGTTTTCATAAAGGTTTATGAAAACATATACATGTTTACTTTGACATTATTTCTAATTAACCTTAAACACAGCTGTTTGCCTGTTTGGCATTTTTAGATGAGGATAGTATTTGAATACTCGATGAACAATCTGTACTCAATTGTATTATCTCAGTTTTATTCCACATACATCGATGCCTGCAACGTGCTATAAAAGATTTAAGTGGTTTGTTTATGAACAGCTGGATGATTCTTTTGTTTACTTTATCGTGGTTATTCCGTAACCAGCTTAGCAGCTCATATGACCCCATGTTAACATTTTTCCAATTTTAGTTTTACTTTTCAAAATATTTTGCGTTTTCACAGCAAATTCAACTACGTATACGAACTTAAAAACTAAATCTATATGCAAACCTTTATCAAAATTGTTATAGAGCCGTTTTCGAGATGGTATTTATAAATATATATATATATAAGAATTGCTCATTTAAAATAATAGGTCTCGGTCCCGGGGTTCCCGATTAGAGTGAGTCCACTGTGTCAGGAAAATTACCTCGTACCTTGTGATATTTATTTTCCCCCCTACTTTAAAGTACATAATAAATAAACTTAGAGGTTCATCTTCAGCAATTTGTTGGCGCATATTTATTTAATGTGCTAAAAGAGAAAAGTTTTCGGGGCAGACGAAACACAGAAGTCGGAGATATTGGATAACGATAAGGGCTATAAATAAACTGTCACGTCCCATACAGCTGCAGCGGAGTGGTGGGAGCTGATACAGTGGATACACCTTCTCCTCGCCTCCAATACGTCAACTGCCGTTGTAGTTTATCAAGTTGAGGAGTCTCTTGGCTTATGTGTATTTTGTATTATGTATTTATAGTTGAATAAAGCAACGTTTTTCACTTGTCAACGTCAGATAATCTTGATTTGATGTTTTATTTCGATGGTCTCGTGGATTGAACCTTGTCCTCAAAAAATGAAGTTGAATTTTGTCTTTGTAGATTTACGAGAATTTGCTGATCTCTATTACATAGATCGTTTTTGCAAAATTTTAAAAACATTAAACTGATTTAAATTTAGTAAATCTGAGGCATCAAAACACCTTTATGAAAACAAATACATATTTACTTTGACATTATTTCTAATCAACCTTAAACACAGCTGTTGCCTGTTTGGAATTTTTAGATGGGGATAGTATTTGAATACTCCATGAACAATTTGCACTCAATTTTATTGTCTCAGTTTTATTCCACATTCAACGATTAACAACCTGCAACGTGCTATAAAAGATTTAAGTGGTTTGTTTATGAACAGCTGGATGATTCTTTTGTTTACTTTATCGTGGTTATTCCGTATCCAGTTTAGCAACTCATATGACCCCATGTTAACATTTTTTTAAATTTAGTTTAGCTTTTCTAAATATTTTGCGTTTTCACAGCAAATTCAACTACGTATACGAACCTAAAAATATAAACTAAATCTATATGCAGATTTTAACAAAATTGTTAGAGAGCCGTTTTCGAGATATAATTTATAAATATATATACAAGAATTGCTTATTTAAAGTAATAGGTCTCGGTACCGAGGTGTCCCGATTAGAGTGAGTCCACCGTATGAGGAAAATTACCTCGTACCTTATGATATTTATTTCCCCCTACTTTAAAGTACATAACAAATAAACTTAAAGGTTCATCTTCTGAAACCTCTAAACGCATATTTATTTAATGTGCTAAAAGAGCGAAGTTTTCGGGGCAGACGAAACACAGAAGTCGGAGATATTGGATAACGATAAGGGCTATAAATAAACTGTCACGTCCCATACAGCTGCAGCGGAGTGGTGGGAGCTGATACAGGGATACACCTTCTCCTCGCTTCCAATACGTCAACTGCTGTTGTAGTTTATCTAGTTGAGGAGTCTCTTGGCTTATGTATATTTCGTTCCCAATACGTCAAGTATATATGGCTATAAATATTTACAAAACTTAATGTTTGTTTGTATGTTTGATGTTCATATCTTCGGACATTGTTAGAAGATTTGTTAGGAAACTTGGTAAATATATATGTAAAATTTCATGGAGAAGGTTTTAAAGGCATTCGTTTCGTCCAAACTTGATTGGGTTCCTCTCGGGTGACCAAAAAGGTTCCCATATTAACATTATTCAAAGATATTGATTACGTTATGAGAAATAAGTGAAATACTATATCTCGCTTATTTCTCAACATATCTTAATAAAACATGGTTTGTTGTCCCATCTAGATGAGATCTAATGCATTATAGTCTAAAATCCCGGAAATTTCAATTTCCATGGCAGCAAACCTGCATAATCATTCCCTATGTTATCCTAACGGAAAATAAAAAATACTATATCTTCATTATTTTGAAACATATCTTGATGGAACGTCGTATATGGCTTCTTGTAGTTAAGATCTACTATAAATTAAATTAAAACCACCTAGGTTTAACATACTTGTTGCAGCAGATCTGCATACTCCTTCCCCATGTTATTCTTATGGAGATTACAAAAACATGTTATATCTCACACTATATTGGATGGAAAATATTTTGTTGGATTTGAAATTCGCCGATGCAGGTGTGCTGCATCGGAGTATATATTTCATGTGCTAAAATAGCGAAGTTTTCGAGGCAGATGAAACACAGAAGTCGGAGATATTGGATAACGATAAGGCCTATAAATAAACTGTCACGTCCCATACAGCTGCAGCGGAGTGGTGGGAGCTGATACAGGGATACACCTTCTCCTCGCCTCCAATACGTCAACTGCCGTTGTAGTTTATCAAGTTGAGGAGCCTCTTGGCTTATGTGTATTTCGTTCCCAATACATCAAGTATCTATGGTTATAAATATTTACAAAACTTGATGTTTATATGTTTGAAGTTCATGAACTCGGACACCGTTAGACGATTTGCAAGGAAACTTGTTAAATAAATATGTACAATTTCATGGAGAAGGTTTTAAAGACATCCATTTCGTCCAAACTTTTTTGAGTTCCTCCCGGGTGGCCAAAAAGGTTCCCATATTAACCCCCCATAAATATATTACATGTAATCGCTAATGACATATTATGTTAAGTGCAGTGAATGTTGCTCAGGACTGCCTAATTTGAGAAACTTATTGTGTTTTACTTATAAATTTCCTTTACGCGAGCTTTTAAGCTCGGAGATATAAATTGTATAACATGTTATGTTCTGAAAATAAAGAGTTTGTCTATTGTCAATATTTACTTCAGAGGTGATCTTTTATGGCAATTGGTCAAAGGCATGAAAACGTCTGACATGGTTAGCTGGTAGTTAATAAAGTTGAAGAGACTATTGGCTTATGTACATTTCGTTACCATTAAAGTTTGTATAGTTGAATGGAGAGTCTAAGTTAGCTTGTGTTAACTATGTTTGCTAATACGAAACTTACACAAGTGATTAATGATTGTTGATTTTTAATAACAAACTGTTTTTTTAATGTACATACTGACTCACGTTCTTAGGATGTCTAGGCAAGGAAGAATATCTATCGTCAACCCGTATTTTCTCTTGATAACCCTTATTAGTTTACCATTTCCATTAACTTCGCCGCCGAATTAGAATACCATCAACAACTACATTACTATTCCGAAACCCAAGCACATCATTCCGAGATAAAAGCGAAAGCTAATGAATGAAATCCCGATTACGCGTTTACGAATGGGAGAAAGCCGCGGCGCGAACAGTAGAAAAAACGAAACTGACCACGTGACGTGATGAAATCTGGAATGGCGGCGATTATGTCGAAACCGTCCGCCAGGCAGCGCCACCGGGGAAAGCAGGGATCTCCGCGGAGGAATGTGTATAATGTGTGGTCAGTGATACTGGACGGCGGATGACGCTCTCTCTCTCTCTCTCTCCCACAGCAATAAGCTACTGGACATTACGTACCCCGGCGCCGGCGCTATACCCGGGTCCTTCCGTTATTGCTTAATCAGCTGGGATTGGTGGAGAGAAGATGATCCACGACAATTGAAGTATTATCTTCCTGAGGACTTAAGGCAGCAGAGATGTTCGTATTTTCAAGCGAAATCTAAAGAAGTTCCTCATCGGTGGCGAGTTCTACTCGGTGGGGGAGTTTATGGATGAGGGGGGGTTGAATCTCATGTCGATGCTCGGAGGTGGACAGAGTTCCAAAATTTTTTCTCGGTTTTTACATATTTTTAATTCAGTGTTTTTTTTCCAGGAAATGGACTTACTTCCAGAATGAAAACTTACTTGTACATTGACATTTTGCTATACAAATTTGTACAATTGTTTACGACAATAAAGATTATTATTATCTTGCAAAAGATAAATGAAGATTGAAGAACCACACCCCCGGAGATAAAGAAGGACAAATAGAAAAAAATAAAGAAAAGAAACAAGTCTAAGTACAGGAGCCCTTTGTAAAAGTCCTATGTGAAAGGATAGGTATTTGACTTGGGAGAGGGATAGGACATATTATATGCATTAGAATAACTTGTTCTATAATGCAATATTATAATAGTCCCATTTATTATAATATAATATATGGCCCAGCGCATTTTTTGATCAAATGGTAATTTTTTCTTTTTTGGTTGGGTGGTGCGTTACTGTAGAGATTATGGTTAAAAAAACTCAATTTTAGAACAAAATGCAGTAGTCAGATAATGGGATAGAATACCACCATCCGATTCGCAGAAAAGTTAAAACCGTTAAATAAAGTGCAAAACGTGACTTTAACTTCAAGTGTTGACTCTAAAAATGGCTTAAAAGCCAAGGAAGGGGTTAAGCTACGCTAATGATAAGAAATTGAACAAATACTGAGCTTAAGGAGACTGGGCTTTATACTGCGAAACGGTTTGCTGGAAATATGATTTTATTCACGAACTTTACTTCAACGTTTAAAGTGACGTAGATATTACGATGACCACAGGAGATGCAAGTTAAATAAGACACAAAGCTTTTCTGATTTTCAAGACACATCTTGGGCCCATGGGCGGATTTCTGGGGTGCCAGGGGGTGCCCGGCATCCCCTGATTTTTGCTGGAATGTTTGACAGAAAATAGGGAATTAATTTTCAACAAAACTTAGAATACACTACAACAGGGTTGTTAACAAAAATGAAATGAAAGATGTTCATTGGTGTATTATAATATAATCAAATTACAACTGTTTGCAAACGGACTACTTGAATAGCAGTTTGATGTTTGAATTTGAGCATACAATACCTCATAAGTGAGGTGACCTGGCACCCCCCAAAATTAAGACCAAAATCCGCCCATGCTTGGGCCAAAAAAATCACAACAGCACATTTTGGGCGTTACAAATCGAAAGAAATGCATCTAACAGCTATAGAGAAGCTCATTATAACGCAACTCGATGCGTCTCGGTTACAAAATCCGCACGTCACGCTGACCGGGCAAGGACGTACTCCGTACACTGTTCATCGTGCATCGTACATCACTCTCGTCTGTGGCTGTCACTCCTTCCAAGGTCTGGGAGATCTGACAGCTGACAGCACAATGAGGCGACTGACAGAGCGATCAGTGTAGTTGCTTGTCATAATGTTGTAATTGTTTATCTACACAACACGGTAGGTAACTAGTTTGTTGTAGCCTAATTGCGGAGAAAAAGACAAAGTATTGCAGAAAACTAGCAACATTAAATAATAATGTTTATTCCCTAATAGTTGCAAGTTTTTCGGAGTAACTAAACTGCTGTAACGTACTAGACTATTAAAAAAATCATTAATTACATTAAGTTCCATTTATTGAGACTAATAATTGTGACAGGCAATGTTAACAGGGAAAATTTGTTTGGTTTGTGTTTTAATCAAATAACTTCTACAAATAACTTAAATACAGTTCTATCAAAAAATCTATATCTTGAGAGTGTAAAGATATACTGAGTAAACTACGATATTACTTTTAAGTCATTGTTAACCAAACAGCAACATAGACCATTCTACGTCTTAAGGAAATCCATAAATATGGATTGATTTTTTATATAAAGGAACATCACGATTATTAGCCCACATAAATTTGTTAAACATACCGTATTGTTAATTCCTCGCTTGTTATTTTTCCCTAAATAAAAACTTTGTTAATCCTTTACCACTTGTTAGTATGTTTAAAAATATTACATTGCGTAAATAAACATTTAATCTCGCTCCAGACTGTGAGAGTGCTTTTCAGCCATTCACAGACGAGACCCTCATTAAGAGCGGCTAACAAGCGTGTGGAAGGCGACAAAATATCGATAAACCGCAAATATCGATAGTTTAATTCCGATAGATCGAAAAAAGTATATCGATATTTTTGTTCCGATATTATTGGTACATCGATATTTTTACCTCGATATATCGCCACCGGTCTGACACTTAAATGGAGCCAAATGGTAAGCTTATTGGAGCGGGTTAGTTCGAAGCACTTTAGTTAGATGTCGTTGTAAAAACATGATTTTCTTCTGTTTCACTGAATCAGCCAATCAAAACCAGGATAACGATCTGCTAACATCCTATTCCGTTTCCCCTGATTTTCTGTCACGACGCGAAGTGTACACAACCAAAACGAGTTGGAATTAATTTGAGTGTGGAAAAATATCATGAATTAATAAATGTGGGAAAAACTAAATTAATTTTTATTTAGTGCTTTTATGTAAACATCTACGTATTTATTTTCTATCAATCGCTTGAAGCACAATATGAATCACTCAGTACAGTATTTCGCGAAACAACTTGCACCAGCGGCAAACGTAATTAATCAATTTAATCTAAACAAATCGGTAAAGTCATTAAAATTGAAAGTCTAGCAAACAAAACAAGAAAACGAAAATATGGACAAAGCAGACGATGACGATCGATATATCGCATCGATCTTTTTAGTTCGTAGCACTTTAATCAGACAGCGCTACTGTTCCCTTAACACCGAGTCAACATGGAAGTGACAACTCTTTACGAAGTTCATTATTACTGTATAATATCGCCTTATGAAAAACCAGTTGTTAAACTTTTTATTAACCATCCGAATTCTGAATTTTAGCTAATGAAAAAAGTTGTGAATGTTTTTCCGGTGCTAAAAATGTCTGTGCCACAATGTTACTGCGGTTTTTAAGATGACTTATCTTCCCTATTGAGCTTATGTGAAATTATGGGTTACCTGATAAATAAACATAGTGATATTCCTCTTTGTAATTGTAAAGTTGCCTCCCTATTCTCTAGGAACATAGTTTATTTGAATATACAAGAAATATCGAGATTTTTCTTCCGATATTTTGGAAATATTGATATTTTTTTCGATACATCGCAAATACCGATATGAAAGAGCGATATATCGATATATTTGTTTGTTTCGATGTATATAGATTTTTTGAAAATTATTTCCATCTCTGTGGGGGGCGACATTGCTGGGAACCTGGGGACCTGATCAGCTATACAGCTGCTGAAACGATATATACCCCCGTTGCAGCAGACCTGCATACTCAGCGAATTTCAAATGCAAAACAACATATTTCAATCCAACATATCGAGATTCAACATGTTTTTGTATGCTCCATAAGAATAACATGGGGGATGAGTATGGAGGTTTGCTGCTACGGGTATATTAAAACTGGGTGGTTTAAATTCAATATTTAGTTGATCTGAACTAGAAGAAGCCATTTACCAAGTTTTATCAAGATATGTTGAGAAATAAGCGGGATATAGAATTTTACTTATTTCCCATAAGGTTAACATTGGGACAACGTACTGTGTTTACCACTTTCAATATCTCGGTAACCAATGGACATAGAGCAGTGATTAAAAATACTAAATTGTTTGCTTT
Organism: Flexamia atlantica; assembly: GCA_035578135.1. Lineage (NCBI taxonomy): Eukaryota > Metazoa > Arthropoda > Insecta > Hemiptera > Cicadellidae > Flexamia > Flexamia atlantica. The sequence continues at coordinate 10,648,131 of JAQJVK010000003.1, read as the reverse complement.
TTTGAGCTGAATTCAAAAATGCTAGCAAAAATTGGATAATTTTTAATTTTCTTTGTAAAAAACTTAAAAACCCCATTTTTGGGGGCGTTTACCCCCCTTTACCCCCCTTTCCGGTGGTCCGATCGGGCTGGTCCACGAACTCGTCCGAGTGATTACCATTTTACACGTCTGTACCAAAAATGCAAAACAACATATTTTAATCCAACATAGCGAGATCTGACATGTTTTTGTAAGCTCCATAAGAATAACATGGGGAATGAGTATGCAGGTTTGCTGCTACAGGTGTGTTTAAACTGGTTGGTTTGAATTCAATATTTAGTAGATCTGAACTAGAAGAAGCCATTTACCAAGTTTTATCAAGATATGTTGCGAAATAAGCGAAATATAGAATTTTACTTATTTCCCATAAGGTTAACATTGAGACAACGTACTTTGCTTACCACTTTCAATATCTCGGTAATCAATGGACATAGAGCAGTAATTCAAAATACTAAATTGTTTTTTTTTCTGAGCTGAATTCAATGGTGCCAACAAAAATTTTATAAATTTTATTTTCCTATGTGAAAAACTCAAAAAACCCATTTTTGGGGGGGTTATCCCCCTTTACCCCCCCTTCCGGTGGTCCGATTGGGCTGGTTCACGAACTTGTCCGATTGATTACCACTTTACACGTCTGTACCAAATTTCATTAAGATTGGACAATATTTACGGCCGCTATCGTGTTAACAGACATATATATAAAAATTTGAACGAATGGTGTTTTTTGCTTCTGGGGACCCCAAAATGAAAAGTTAACATGGTGTTGGACTTAGGTCTTACCATGAGTACTACCGTAATAGCTTATTCCTTTAAGGAAATTCGCTAAAACTCGAACGAATAGTGTTTTTTGCCTCTGGGGGCCCCAAAATGAAAAGTTAACACGGTCTCGGGCTTAGGTCTTACCATGAGACCTATGGTAATAGCTTATTCCTTTAAGGAAATTCGCTAAAAGTATTTTTTTATGCCGGAAACCCCCAAAAAATATAGTAAACATTTACTTGTGCATAGTAAACAATCTCTTTTTACGAAGTAAGCAATATAATAATAAATTTTAGCGAGCGATAAACACATAACGAAAACAGGTGATTCTCAGTAGTGTAGCGAAAAAGTGCTTTTCAGACGTTCGCAAGGGAGACCCTCATTAAGAGCGGCTAACAAGCGTGTGCGGCACCTGGGAACCACTGTAACTGTCTCTCTTAATAACTCAACGGTGCAAATTGAAACTGCTTTATGTCCGGTGTCATCGGGCCTCATTAAAAACATTTAATACTGTGCACGGAATAAAATTAACTGAATTGAAATGAAAAGGCTGTGTATGTAGGAGATTAAGTTTGAGTCCTCTTTACCACTGAACCTGTATACCTCTTATAGGGAGAACTCTCCCTCTGAAAAGGAGAGCTCTTAAACCCCCCAGATTAGGGGTTTGATCGAAAATGTTCCTGCCACTTCATGAGAACAGCCCTAATTTTTCAATCTTGTCTACAAATAATTTTGAGGTATTTGAATCGTTTATTTACAACCATTCAAATAAAATAAAATTTACAATCGATTTGTAACAACAAAGCACTGAAGTATTTAAATATTTAAATCTTTAAACCGAGATATAATAATAACAATCAATTTGTACAAAATAAATCATTGATGTACATCGTTGCATACTTCAGTATTTGCAGACCATTGTAATAACGAAACTTAAAACGCTTCATTTCAATTGCTAATTTACGTCCAGCCAAAAAAAATCAAGTCAGTACAGTAATAAAATTAAAAAAAAAAAACTCCTGACAAATTGAGCTTAGCTGTATAAAAGTTTAATTTTACAGGTTTTCTGATATTGCAATCTTTAGCCTACACACTTTAAGAAAAGTGTGATAGGGCAGTTACAAAAAAACTTTTTCCTTGAAATCTTCGTTCTTTTAATCTGTAAAGGCCTGGGTGCAAGGTAATATCTTTAATTTTCAAATTAATTTCTTTTGTTTCGATTCTTTAGAACAAGATCATATTATGCTAAACACATTTCTGAGTCACAATTTAGTTGGGGATGTTTTAGCGAAATTTCTCTGATTAGAAGCAGCTATTTAGAAGCCCGGACGCAAATGTACAATCAAGCTTTGCTTGTATTTGAGTACATTTCGGATATCCTTATGCTGCCTTTCACTGCCGTTGCAGTTTCAATTGCAAAATTAATTACAGCTGTTTCCACATCCTCGGTGCACTTTCTACCACTAATTGTGATAATTATCATAGTCCCCGCCGAACGTGCACCAACGGCCGTCACGGTTGGTCGACCATCGGAGAGCTTGTTTGAATAAACATATTTAAACTGTTGGTATTCTGGGTAGGTCTAACATTTTCCTGTAACAATGAACTGTTGAAGAGACGAACGTTGAACCTACTTGAAGTAAAATTTTAGTTGAACTTGAGTTTAAATTGTAAGTAATTTTGCTACAGTCCTAAAAATTGTCATTGCAGATACTAATGTGTAAATTAAGTTAGTGACTGTAATGGCTGTTTGAGTCAAACTATTTTCAATTATTTTTGGCTTAAACTTAAGTTTAAAATAAAAGTGAGTTACACAGGTATAGTTTAAACCATTATTATAACATTGACCTCAGTCAGCTGATTAAATTTTTACCGTAACTTAATCTATATTACCTTAAACCTGGTTTAAACTAGAACGGTGCAAACGGCCTTAAGCGGTTAACAATCTAAAAGCTATGAGGAAAAGTTTATCAAGTATTATAACAATAATGGAAATTTATTTAACTTTTATTGAGTCGAAACTTCAGATACCTCAACGCATGAAGGTTTCAAACTGCACTCAAGCTAATACTCATTAACATTCGTCCATGTCAAATTATTAACCCAAACCAGCACACTATTTACGTGCTTATTTTACGTGCAATTACGTGTTTATTTTATAGCCATTTAATGATCAAACCTACCCTAACAGCATTACACAATGCTATGAAATATCATCAAACACTCCACTACGGTCCGTGTAGCTGTTCACACATAAACAATAACCATAACGGCTCAATAAACAATAAACACGGCAACCGCATTAAATGCACAAAGTAATGAGATATCAACGGCCTACGCAAACATGAAATGTTTAGCAACAAATACCGCCAGGCCTCACTCCACTGGGACGGCAGCGCGGCAGCGGCGAGGTGCGTTAATTTAATGACGTTAAACATGTTTGGTTACTGCCAGTCTATTAGGGAACAGGTTGGGATATACGTGCTTATAGCAGATTGATGTGTGGCGAGTGTGTGTGTGTGTGTGTGTGTGTGTGTGTGTGTGTGTGTGTGTGTGTGTGTGTGTGTGTGTGTGTGTGTGTGTGTGTGTGTGTGTGTGTGTGTGTGTGTGTGTGTGTGTGTGTGTGTGTGTGTGTGTGTGTGTGTGTGTGTGTGTGTGTGTGTGTGTGTGTGTGTGTGTGTGTGTGTGTGTGTGTGTGTGTGTGTGTGTGTGTGTGTGTGTGTGTGTGTGTGTGTGTGTGTGTGTGTGTGTGTGTGTGTGTGTGTGTGTGTGTGTGTGTGTGTGTGTGTGTGTGTGTGTGTGTGTGTGTGTGTGTGTGTGTGTGTGTGTGTGTGTGTGTGTGTGTGTGTGTGTGTGTGTGTGTGTGTGTGTGTGTGTGTGTGTGTGTGTGTGTGTGTGTGTGTGTGTGTGTGTGTGTGTGTGTGTGTGTGTGTGTGTGTGTGTGTGTGTGTGTGTGTGTGTGTGTGTGTGTGTGTGTGTGTGTGTGTGTGTGTGTGTGTGTGTGTGTGTGTGTGTGTGTGTGTGTGTGTGTGTGTGTGTGTGTGTGTGTGTGTGTGTGTGTGTGTGTGTGTGTGTGTGTGTGTGTGTGTGTGTGTGTGTGTGTGTGTGTGTGTGTGTGTGTGTGTGTGTGTGTGTGTGTGTGTGTGTGTGTGTGTGTGTGTGTGTGTGTGTGTGTGTGTGTGTGTGTGTGTGTGTGTGTGTGTGTGTGTGTGTGTGTGTGTGTGTGTGTGTGTGTGTGTGTGTGTGTGTGTGTGTGTGTGTGTGTGTGTGTGTGTGTGTGTGTGTGTGTGTGTGTGTGTGTGTGTGTGTGTGTGTGTGTGTGTGTGTGTGTGTGTGTGTGTGTGTGTGTGTGTGTGTGTGTGTGTGTGTGTGTGTGTGTGTGTGTGTGTGTGTGTGTGTGTGTGTGTGTGTGTGTGTGTGTGTGTGTGTGTGTGTGTGTGTGTGTGTGTGTGTGTGTGTGTGTGTGTGTGTGTGTGTGTGTGTGTGTGTGTGTGTGTGTGTGTGTGTGTGTGTGTGTGTGTGTGTGTGTGTGTGTGTGTGTGTGTGTGTGTGTGTGTGTGTGTGTGTGTGTGTGTGTGTGTGTGTGTGTGTGTGTGTGTGTGTGTGTGTGTGTGTGTGTGTGTGTGTGTGTGTGTGTGTGTGTGTGTGTGTGTGTGTGTGTGTGTGTGTGTGTGTGTGTGTGTGTGTGTGTGTGTGTGTGTGTGTGTGTGTGTGTGTGTGTGTGTGTGTGTGTGTGTGTGTGTGTGTGTGTGTGTGTGTGTGTGTGTGTGTGTGTGTGTGTGTGTGTGTGTGTGTGTGTGTGTGTGTGTGTGTGTGTGTGTGTGTGTGTGTGTGTGTGTGTGTGTGTGTGTGTGTGTGTGTGTGTGTGTGTGTGTGTGTGTGTGTGTGTGTGTGTGTGTGTGTGTGTGTGTGTGTGTGTGTGTGTGTGTGTGTGTGTGTGTGTGTGTGTGTGTGTGTGTGTGTGTGTGTGTGTGTGTGTGTGTGTGTGTGTGTGTGTGTGTGTGTGTGTGTGTGTGTGTGTGTGTGTGTGTGTGTGTGTGTGTGTGTGTGTGTGTGTGTGTGTGTGTGTGTGTGTGTGTGTGTGTGTGTGTGTGTGTGTGTGTGTGTGTGTGTGTGTGTGTGTGTGTGTGTGTGTGTGTGTGTGTGTGTGTGTGTGTGTGTGTGTGTGTGTGTGTGTGTGTGTGTGTGTGTGTGTGTGTGTGTGTGTGTGTGTGTGTGTGTGTGTGTGTGTGTGTGTGTGTGTGTGTGTGTGTGTGTGTGTGTGTGTGTGTGTGTGTGTGTGTGTGTGTGTGTGTGTGTGTGTGTGTGTGTGTGTGTGTGTGTGTGTGTGTGTGTGTGTGTGTGTGTGTGTGTGTGTGTGTGTGTGTGTGTGTGTGTGTGTGTGTGTGTGTGTGTGTGTGTGTGTGTGTGTGTGTGTGTGTGTGTGTGTGTGTGTGTGTGTGTGTGTGTGTGTGTGTGTGTGTGTGTGTGTGTGTGTGTGTGTGTGTGTGTGTGTGTGTGTGTGTGTGTGTGTGTGTGTGTGTGTGTGTGTGTGTGTGTGTGTGTGTGTGTGTGTGTGTGTGTGTGTGTGTGTGTGTGTGTGTGTGTGTGTGTGTGTGTGTGTGTGTGTGTGTGTGTGTGTGTGTGTGTGTGTGTGTGTGTGTGTGTGTGTGTGTGTGTGTGTGTGTGTGTGTGTGTGTGTGTGTGTGTGTGTGTGTGTGTGTGTGTGTGTGTGTGTGTGTGTGTGTGTGTGTGTGTGTGTGTGTGTGTGTGTGGGTGGGAGAGAGTGAGTCTGTGTGAGGTAGGGCGATAGTTTGTCTCTGCTCAGCTGCATTTCAATGTCATACACTTTAGATAATAGTTTTGCACTTATTTGTCTCGCTCATTCGTATGCGTATTGGGCATTTTTGTTAGTATTGCTGTACTGCTGAATAAAGAGTTTTGAATTTAATTTATAATGGAGTCGGATGGTATCGGATGAATACTACTTAACGAACTGGACTTACACTGTTTAGTAGCAGCTCTGAGATGTGCAAAGAAGCCAGGTTTTTTGTTTTATTAGGTATTTCAATAATTAATATCATGGCACCGACATAGTACACACACAAATACACCATACACTAAATACCCCCGTTGCAGCAGACCTGCATACTCAGGAATTTCAAATGCAAAACAACATATTTTAATCCAACATAGCGAGATTTGACATGTTTTTGTAAGCTCCATAAGAATAACATGGGGAATGAGTATGCAGGTTTACTGCTACAGGTATGCTTAAACTGGTTGGTTTTAATTCAATATTTAGTAGATCTGAACTAGAAGAAGCCATTTACCAAGTTTTATCAAGATATGTTGAGAAATAAGCGAAACATAGAATTTTACTATTTCCCATAAGGTTAACAATTCAAAATACTAAATTGGTTGTTTTTTTGAGCTGAATTCAATGGTGCCCACAAAAATTCGATAAATTTTATTTTTCTATGTAAAAAACTCAAAAAACCCATTTTTTGGGGGGTTCATCCCCCTTTACCCCCCCCTTCCGGTGGTCCGATCGGGCTGGTTCACGAACTCGTCCAATTGATTACCACTTTACATGTCCGTACCAAATTTCATAAAGATCGGACCATTTTTGCGGCCGCTATCGTGCTAACAGACACATATATATATATATGTATATATATATATATATATATATATTTATATAAATTCGATCGAATGGTGTTTTTTGCTTCTGGGGACCCCAAAATGAAAAGTTAACATGGTCTCGGACTTAGGTCTTACCATGAGTACTACCGTAATAGCTTATTCCTTTAAGGAAATTCGCTAAAACTACATCACCACACACTTTAAATCAGCCACAATGCCTTTAAATCATCTAGATTTTTTAGAAAACAACTCACTGTGAACTATTATGAATGTCCGAGTGAGAATTTATTTACCACACGAAAAAAATCGAAAGTCCACATTTATGTTGATAAATCTAATGACTACATGTGTGCCTGGTTGTTTTCAACTAGTCATTTACTTCATTAGTACCGTATTAAATTTCAGTGCGGTAATGACGCTTTAATTGATCTTGTATGGGAACAATTGACCTGATGAATACTTCAATGCAAATCAAATAGATTTGAAAATACACCAAAGCTCTCTGCGAATGAAGCAATGCGCCTGAAGGCCCCTCAGAGCTTTTTGCGCAAAAGATAAACCCTTCTACCTTATCTAAGTTTCTGCCTCATCCTTCCGCAAGTTAAAGTGCGAGACGGCTATATGATACGCAACTCGATCATATTTATCTTTAGTAGTAACGTATCAGTGCAGCGGATCGCTTCCTTAAAAAATGATTCTTGGTATCGCACAATTATTCTTTCACAATCATAGTAGACTGCATTTCAATGAATATTTGAGAGATTAAGGTATATAAATGTGTTTAGCTGCAGATACAAAGACGAATATCGTTTTCGGTGACACAATAAGGGTAATTTCGAAATAATAGTTATTTGTGTGTTGAGTGAGTAAAGTACAACATTGTCTCGCTAGTGAAAATGTTGGCGCCCGAGCTTGCGAGGCCCGACCAGCGATCAGCTGATTGTTGCAACGTTCTTACTTGCTAAATTCTTGACGTTCTCACATCTGATTGTCGTTTATGTTGTTTTTATTTAATTATTCCTGCCACTAAATCAGCTGTTAGCGCCTGCATTCGTTGAGCTGCAACATATTGCATGTGTGCGTGGAAATTTGAAGGTGATCTAATTCTTGGATTATTGACTTCAATGTTATTCTTATGGGTTTACTTTGACTCCCGCCGCGGCGCCGGGAGATAAAGCAATCACTTTACTCCAGCTGGGAGACATTATTATTTTACTCTTTCACTGCAAGGAGTAAGAGGTGTCTGATACATTTTGTAGGATGGTGGGAGAAAATTTTTGTGTTCTAAAATATCGCATCGTCCCTAAAGTATCGCAATATATCGAGATCCATACCGCATATGACTGCCGCAACATGCGGCCGTGTGTGCGAGTGTGGTGTGAGCTGTATACGTACCTGATGCCACCATAACTTCACTTTCACCGACCGGCGCTGGGGGTCGGTCACATATTTCACTCCCGATGGTGTGTGAAAGCGCCGGCTGCTACTGGATTCCCGCCACTTTTTACCTCAATTCTCCCCCCCCCCCACCCCTTCACTTACCCCCTCCCCCTTTCACCTCACCCTCGCGCCCTTGTTGAATATGAATGGACTCCACTCCCGCACTTTCGTGTTTCCTTGGACGATTTTCCGTTAGAGTAATTCGAAAGAAAAATGCTTTACTGCCTGAGATGAACATTAATGTTTTAAAATTTGATTTCTTTACTACCAAACTTTTTTTAAATCTCATAGTTTCTCTTATAATATTTATAAAGTACCTGGTGGACCGAGCCTCTCTCGGTATTATTTTAGATTTACCAGTTCATCCAATTACTATAAAATAATTCGATAGAATTTGTAAGTATACTATTTTATTACTCCACGTAATCTTTTTCCTACATTCTGTATTTTTTCTGGGTGTCTGATGCTGTATTTTTCCTGGATGGCTGTACTTTTTAAACCGCCGTTATTATTATTATTTTATTTGTTTACAATTTCCACACAGTCCCGTCAGTTAGTCGCAAAAAGTGTCCCCCTCCGCAACCCTGGTGGCACGCAAGCACAATTACTACGTCCACAAGCAAATCACATGTTGTTTCACTATCAACTGTCTAACAACAAATACAGTGTCACTCAGACGACAGAAGTGTGCTCCCTATGCGATCCTAGTGGCTGGCACAAAGTACAACTACAAACAGATGGTGTCTAATTTTGTTACTAATTCTGCTTGCGTGCCGCTTTGAAACACTAGTGTCGCCCTGCGGACAACAAAATACATTACAGCATATGACAAGTGTCGGGACTGTTTTTTTCTTAGACTTAATATTACGTAATTAGATTTTCTCTGGTCAAGCAATCTGCATAGAACACGTTTTTGAGTCATAGACGAAATACAACTAGCATATAATAGTGCTTGTAGTTAATTGTTATGCTCCAATATTTGAATTAACGTCGAGTGAAAATAACGACCAAATAATTTCTCCTAATCAACATATTTCGTGTATGAATATATAAATAAATACATATTTTTATAAGTCTTCAATATAAGGCTACAGAACACTAAGTTCTGAGAAATATGATGATTACTTATTCTTAAGAATACTAAATTTGCTATTAAGTATGTAAAATCATTAATAGTAATTACTGGAAATATTTTTTAAAATTTACTTTAAAATTGTTTTTGTTGTTACAGTCTTTCAGATTATATTAACAATAACTAAAGTAACAGCCTCTATAAAACACAAAGCACTAATTTAATAGCATAGTCTATATAAATGCAAGGAAATTTTGGATTAAAGGGTGTCATCAATTTAAAGGATTTGTCATTATGAATAATAGTTAACGGTAGAGTAGTTTTCAGTTCGTTAGACATTAGGTAATCACATTGAAAGAACCATCAAAGACGCCACTCGTTGAAACTATTGTCTTATTAAAACTATGGAAGATGCTTTTAAGAAACGCAATAATATTATCCTCCAAACATCAATTACAATCCTATACACCATAAACTAATACGAACAATGTTTATTTCGTATGCTTACTTATGTGCTCACCTTCACATTACCTCATTCAGCTTTCTTTAAAAAGTTTAAAAAAAAGGTTTTTGGTTCGAAAACGTATTTTATGAAGCTACTTGGACACACAGAATCTAATACCGCAAAAATTGAGTAAAATAGAATGAAATTTAACATTGAGCCCTGTGGGCTGCCGTGTTAATGAAATAAACAACGCCAACCAAACAAAAACAATAAAGTAATTATAAACTGTTAACAAACTTCAGCCATATGAAACGAGAGATGCTATTTCAGCGTGTGGAATGAAGATTGCGTTGAGTAGTAAATATATATTATGACTTTAAAAACTTTTTATGGTAATTGGATGAATTAGTAAACAAATTATGCTCGTTCCAGGTAATGAAAATAATGAGATAAAGTTGTGTAATATAACAACCAGTCTCAGTAGCAGGGTTATATTACATATTAAACTCTCTCAAACAAGAACCGCCAAAACTGTGACCCGTGGGGCGAGGGGTCAGGGGTCAATTTCAAGCGTGGCGGCCGCTAATTTAAGTATTCGCTACGCAACAAAAACAATTTATTTCGGACACTTTAAACGGTTATTTTCCTAACAAATTTCAATTTGCGACTTTCCTGCGGCTAAACAATATTCTAATAAGTTAAGCGTAGTGTAATGTTTCGCCTCTCCAATATATGTTTATCTTCTATGTTACATATAATTTTATTGCGTAAGGGAAATGTTTGCGCCGAAATTGTAGGCGTTTGGCAAGTCACAGGATGATAGAGAGGACTCTAATTGAAGGTCTTGATGCCAGGGACTCGCGAAAAATACTGGATTTTCATAAAATTTATTATAAAATATAAAAAACGCACAGTTGCTGCCGTCAAAAAGACATTAGGATCTAAAAACGTCTGCTTTGTTTATATGAAAACATGTGGTGTTGATACTCGATTTAAAACCCTGTTATATATGTAAATATATTAAGGTGGAGAGCCATATATATATGAAGGTATTTTGAACTACAATAAAGAAGGTTTGTGCTTAGGGGCTTTTAGCCCCTTCAAGCCTCTGGTTCATTCTAAATTTCAAACTAATATTGTAGGCTTCTTTTAATGATGTAGGCCTAATATCCTTAAGCAGAAAATATGTTTAAACGTATAGTGCTATTTTTGCTAACGTTATACATTAAAAGGATTACAAATCCAAAAAAATAACTGTGGATCACAAATATAATCTTTAAAATAAATGAAAAACTCTCCTAAGAAAATTAACTATTATTGAGGTAATTATCCGTTAAGGAAATCATATAATCTCTTCCCAGTTATTAGAGTTCATTCCCCGCTGTTACCCACAATAGAATGTTGCAGTCTGGTAAACAATTGGCCGTAAAATTAACACCCAACACTGCTTATTAACCTATAACTCACTATAGTTAACCGACCGCCGCGCCAGCTGTGTTTACCTGGAACAAAGAAAACAGATAATTAGATTGAGTTATAATTATACGGCTGAGCTATAAATATCACTGTAATAAAATTGTAAATAAAAACTCTTGATACTATCGTCAGGTTAAACGTCAGGTTGAACTCTTGAGTTAGTCAGGTTAGACCAGTCAGATGGTGAAGGAAATAAATGGTACCAAAAGGAGGAATGACTTTGTGACAAAAGTGATGCCATTTTTATGAAGCTCAATAACTCTATCTTGTATTTTTATGGCACTATAAACTTGAGTATAGTTTATCTTATATATATATATATATATATATATATATATATATATATATTTGTTGAGACAATAAGAGGAAAACCTTTGTAACAAGTGTAAAATTGATCGGTAAACTGTGGGTGATTTATAAATTAAATATAAGAAGATGTTTTCATAAATTTGTTTTACAGGGTGTATGTTTTTTTATGCAACCCATTTTTAAGATTGAATAATGCACATATAAAAATGAAATGAGTATTGTTTTGTTGAGCTTAACATTTTATACAACCTCTTATTTAAGATTGATCACATTTAGTTTACATTATGTGCTCAAACAATCCGCGTTTGGCGTTTGTATAAAGTTGTGCTCTCTACATCAAATTCCCGAACACGTGTTGCAAGGTGTAGGGCCTACCTCTTTGAATTTCATGTATTAAATTTTTTATGTTTGTTTTGAGGTGCTGAATATCCTGTGACTATTTTTTGTACCATAACATTTTTCGGGATTTTTGAGGGAAATAATCCTTCTAAAATAAAATTTTGGGTTGCGTTAAAAAAACACCCTGTACTATATTACTAAAATAAATGTTGGACATTACATAAACAGACCTAACACGGCCAATATTACCGGCAAAAATCTCGGGATGATAATGAATAATACTTATATAATGTGTATTGAAGTACTGAAGGAAACATTGGGGGGAAATGGGATGGATGAGAAATCTGGATCAGTACTGGAGCAGTATCGGTAATTACTGATCGTGCAAGTTTTTAGGAAGAGCTAATATACTCGTTAAGAGTAAGAAATAACAATGTGGTCACCACATTACTTCCTCAAATAAAGGATTTTCCAATCAAATTGTCAAATACCCCCGTTGCAGCAGACCTGCATACTCAGCGAATTCCAGATGCAACACAACAAACGGTATTTCAATCCAACTTAACAAGATTTTACATGTTTTGTAATCGCCATAAGAATAACATGGGGAATGATTATGCAGGTTTGCTGCAACAGGTATGTTAAAACTGGTTGGTTTTAATTCATTATTTAGTAGATCTTAACTAGAAGAAGCCATATACCAAGTTTTGTCAAGAAATGTTAAAAAGTAAGTAAGATATAGAATTTTGTTATTTCCCATAAGGATAACATGGGTAATGACTATGCAGGTTTGCTGCCACAAAAATTGAAATTTTGGGGATTTTAGACTAAAATACATTAGATCTCATCTAGATGAAGCCACAAACCAAGTTTTATCCAGATATGTTGAGAAATAAGCGAGATATAGAATTTTACTTATTCCCCATAAGGTTAACATTGGGACAACGTACTGTGTTTACCACTTTTCATATCTCGGTAACCAATGGACATAGAGCAATGATTCAAAACACTAAATTGTTTGTTTTTTTGAGCTGAATTCAATGGTGCCAACAAAGATTCGATAAATTTTATTTTTATATGTAAAAACTCAAAAAACCCATTTTTGGGGGTGTTTATCCCCCTTTACCCCTCCTTCCGGTGGTCCGATCGGGCTGGTTCACGAACCCGTCCATTTGATTACCACTTTACATGTCTGTTCCAAATTTCATTAAGATCGGACCATATTTACGGCCGCTATCGTGCTGACAGACACACACACACACACACACACACACACACACACACACACACACACACATATATATATATATATATATATATATATATATATATATATATAGATAGATAGATAGATATATATATGAAAATTCAAACGAATGGTGTTTTTTGCTTCTGGTGGCCCTAAAACGAAAAGTTATCATGGTCTCGGGCTTAGGTCTTACCATGAGACCTACGGTAATAGCTTCTTCCCTATAGGGGAAATTCGCTAAAAACATTCCAAATTGTGAGTTTAATTGCGGAAACATGAAGTCACATTACCCTATAAAATGAAAACCCCATCCATTCCGTACACGAAAGAACCTCTACTGAATAAATAATGCAAGCGTTACAAATAGCGCCAGTCAGGACGGCAGATGTACGGGGAAAGCAGTCACATTCGTTCCCGGCAGCGGCAGTCGTGACTTGGCGATACTTGTAGCAGGTGGATCGGTGGTCGATAGCCCTTGGCAACGATACATCAGCGGGCTCATGTCTGAAATGCAGCCGATGCAGCGTTGCGGGTACACACCTTCGCGGGGAAATAGCTATTTATTCACCGTCGATGGGCGCGGGTTCGATTCCCGCCCATGAGCAATCCCTATCACATTAGGCCTGCAATGGTGTGGTAAAGTTATGGGAGGGCCGACCTTAAACAAACGGTAGCCGTCTTGGGTCGAAGTTGACGGCTGTTGTACGTTTAATAGGGATTGCAGTGGACAGCTGTTTTGATTCATACTTCCCTTGTATAAGAGGGAGAAATTTTCATTTTAATTTTAAATTAGTTTTTTAGCAAATTGAAAACAATGTGGGAAATTAAAAAGGACATAGCTAAAATATGCACTGACCAATTCCTATATTTCCTTTAAACACATTGACTTTCCCAGTTTCTTTGGTGTGTAGCACATTTAAAAACCTTAATATCAACTAGACTGTTCTCGCTTTTACCCTGCAAATGTTACTGTTAAAAAGCATCACTGACTGGTAAAAACTAGTTTAAAAACGTTTCGAAAGCTGAAATCTGATACCGTCTTCAGGTGGAAAAGAAACCCAGTCTGGATCCTCCTGGCTTTGTGTTGCTTGGGCAAAATTAGTGGAAAACCATTACTTCCACTTTAGGGAGTAAATGCCCCAACATTTGGATTTTTTGGGTCTAAAATTATCAGTTTAGGCGCTTAAACTCAAATTCGCTCCCTCGTGCCAGCGTGCTAAGAGCGTACTCGTTATTCACCAGTTCATAGAACTGGTGAATAACGAGTACGCTCGTTGTTATTATTGCAATTATAATAATTGCTAAGGTTGAAACATTTCAACCTTAGCAATTATTATAATCCTTACTTAGAGAAATTCTTACTATAGATATACAAACGTAAATAAAATTATGCATGATAAGAGAATTTTGATAATAAATAGTAACTAGTTGATTACCGCTGAATAATTTAAAAATAATAGTAGTAAATTTAAATGTAATATATGGAACGACAGTATTTAGATTTCAACATTTAAAACATAATGTGTCTTTGGTAAATTCATAAAATACAAATAATATGAACTGAAACAGGATTTATCACAGATGAATTTTTATACAGAAACTAAACATAATATAAAAATGTTGAACCAAACACGGCGCCGGCGGCTGTTTGCGAATTAATTGTTGTCGGCAGGCTGATGCTACCTGGACCGGACAGATGATGTAAGGGGATTAGGCGACCCTTCAGAATATTTTACACCAGGTTTGCATACCGCTCAAATGATGAACGACCAAAAATATCACTATTTGTAAAATCAGAGTTGCCATGCGGGACCGAGAATTTCCCATAAGCTCACTGGGAAGATTAATCCACTTAAAACCCACAACTACATTGTGTCTTGCAATCCTGCAATCCGGCTACTCGGAGGTCACGAATTAGTTGTGATAGTTATGAGCGATGGCTTGTGGACGCGGTGTTCCCTAGTGGGGAGTAACGTCCGCACTATTGATTACTACGTTCATAAGATTGTCCTCATGATTAGACCATTTCGTAAATCGTAAACCAGGCGAAATTGTGGTTCGGAACCCACGTTAAAATGTAGGTCCCTTAGTTGCCATTGGATGTTGGGCTATTAATTAACAGTCCTGTCTAAGAACATGTCGGCCTTATCAGTAACAAGACTGCTAGATCGCGTCATAATCATCCTTCACTCATCTGTCATTCATTATACGCTTAAAATACCTACGCGGTAGGTCGCCATTTCAAGTAATGTATCTAATGTCATAGACATGTTTATCACCAAAAACTAGACACAATACCACATTTTAATTGCAGAAAGTTAGAATTTTAACGGTAAATAACAAGTTTAACAACCTGTTTTCCTTATGGCTGTATATCGGGCTAAAATATCGATTTACCGATAATATAGGTACCAAAACATCGATTTATCTTCTCCGATATATCGGAACTAAGATATTTATCCATGTTTGCGATTTATCCATCCCAACTCTCAATCCCAACTCTCATCTGAAATTCAGCCGATGCAGCCTTGCGGATACACGCCCTCCCAGAGAAATTGCTATTCATTTACCGTCGCAACTGAACTAACGACTTCAGGCCAGAGACCGTTCAGACTGATGTAAAATAAAGTTAAAATTCATAAATTAGTTGTATTGAACCTTTAGCAATCTATTGAAATCAATACGGCAGAGTTAGGTACTGTAAATAATACTGAAAGACCACTATACACTTTTCAGGATATATTTTAAATATGTCTATATGCATATTTACTTAAGATAGGTATCTGCTGGAAGAACTTAACCAAAAATAGTGGTTTTAAAAATTGAGGCTTGAGTATATATAAAATAAACACTATCGGTATACTTTCTCCCTTAGTCATTTTAAAAAAGAAAACTTATGTGATGAAATAAAAAAACAAATTAATAATTAATTATTTCATAAAATACATAACAAATTTTATCAAACTCGCTTCGTAATTAAAGCAAATATTGGTTTTCAAATATTTGCCATGAGAATAACATCAGACTACGTACAGCGTTTACCGCCACACTTAATCATCAATTAATTATCTCCGCAACCAGTTGACGTAGACTAATAATCCAAAATACTGGATCATAACTTTTTTCAAGCCTCATTTGATGGCTGCAAGCATATTTTAATTAATTATTATGATTTTAATTAAATTTGAAAATGTTTAATTTTTTTAACTTTGATCCCTACAACTTCTGGATTTGAATTTAGACGGAATGCGGATGGTGTCATTTTTTAACCATCTCAAAACCAGAAAATATGTAAGCATAATCAAAACAGTTAGAGAAATTTGTATTAAATATTTCTTTTTTTATTTTAAAAAATGAAAAAAACGGCTGCAGATATTATGGTATTATACCCTTTACCCTTAAAGTTGGATACAAGACGGTAAATATACACAAATGATGGAAGATGGCGATATTTCAATTGGTCACACCAATCATCATCAGGCCAAATGACAGAGACTGTTCCCAATGTTTCCCAAAACACACTTTTGATTGTACACAGAATTTGATGTCATAGCCCAAAGAAAAAAATTGTTTCTTTCAGTAAATAGCTTAAAATTTATGTCTTTACCTAATCCCGGCAGTAATATAATTTCTTAAATGTCTAACATTTAAATAAATTGACAACTGGTATTAAATTTGGTTTTAAAATATTCTTAAGAACCACAACGGAATAAACTATCCCCCCTGTTTCAAGCCCACCCACAACCAATGGCCTGTTCCATTTCTTCCATAACCATTTACTCTAAGTCAATCGAAAGAACCGATTGGTAAAAGGTATCGATATCGATCACATATAATTCAAAGTTTAGTCACGACTTAGTTCCCTCCGTTTCTAGCAGCTACACTTCAGCTGCTACTCTCTATCACATGCAGAAATGCAGGTCTTAATCTCCCCGAGTAACTGGCGCAGATGAAATTCCTTCACCTAGGCCGCTCATGCACGCCACAATTAGTGATGGGAATATCGACTATTTTTCATGATCGATTAGTGACTAGTCGATTACATTCGAACATCGACTGGTCTAGGCGTTCACAATGGTTGAATAGTCACCGTATCAAACATCGACTAGTCTAGTCGATGTAACTAATCGAACGAGCAAAAACCGGAAGAAAACAAAATCTAATCGGTTAAGTGGCCGACTAGTCGGTTGAAAACGATAAAATATCGACTAGTTAAATTAATCGATTAGAAATTTCGACTAGTAAAAATAATCGAATAGTCGACACTAGTCGATAAAACCAGTAGTCGACTGGTCGACTACCCATCACTACGCCACATGCACGCCACTTTCAGATCATCCAGCGCCAAAACCGTGCTTCGAATCTGTTTTGGAGTGAAAGGGGAAACCAGGATCGTGTTGCCGGAATTGCTTGATCTTTGATCTGCCTATCGATTGGCACAGGTCGATCTAGGGAGAATTTACATTTTAAACTCCTCTAATTTAAAATTTGACTGTCCATAGTGAATTTAGTCGGCTGAGGTGCGTTTGAAAACATCGACTTCTACGACGACTGTTGATTGTAATCTGAAACCTCATGGTTAGCTCTGGAGGAATGTTTATTTGAGTTTGAAACAGGATCGTGCTCCTTTACATAATGTTTATTGATCGAGAGAAATTTGACAAGTTGTTTTCAGGCAGGAGACAATAGGCCTACATAACAACTAACCGGCAGTAACAAACTTCCATTAATTCATATCCGTACATGTACGCTCGAGTCAAGTCTGGATCGTATTTATGAATTATTCATGGTTTTATACTGACGGAACATTGGTTTCATCTAATCTGCATAGCCAGAGACTTAAGAATACGTAATAAAATTCACATAAGTCAATACCACTTTAACCACGGCTCCCAGTGGCCCACAAATAAATTTTTAAAGTAAACGAAGGTTCTGCAATTGCTATAATAATTAATACTGTAAAAAATAAGTCTTTCATTTAGTTTTGAATTATTACCGAAGTTAATCGTAATAGTGGTCTTTGCAAAAAAACCCATTACAGTAGTAATCAGTTGATAATATTAATTGTTTGAATACCTGCTTCAAAGTAATCCAAACAAGTTGCTGTGGCGACTAGTTTTGGTTCGAGTGAACCATCGTCGGGCCATACAAGGAGTCTTTATTTCAGTTCAATTGAAGGTCGTAATTTTTCTTTAGAATGTACATACAAACACACGTACATGGACACATAGATTCATGCACTTCTATAGACGAATGAACTTCCACCTGGTCGCGTCACTCCTGTCCGTGTTTTCGAAGTTTAATTTTTTTTTTTTCTAATTTTAATTTTGTTAATCTTGTCAATGTGTCCGTGTGTCGTGTCAAAATTGAAGTAAAATGAAGACTCATTGCATGGCCCGATGATGGTTCACTCGAACCGAAACTAGTCGCTACAGCAATTACTTTGAAGCAGGTATTAAAACCATTAGTAGTATTCTACAGAAATCCGGAGGCTAAACAACTGAAAATGAAGTTGATAATAGTTTATATTGCTAAATTGAAAAAAATCATCACGCTTTAGTTACAGCATGCCATCTCGACGTAACTATAGCTATTGGACGTGCAATGACCGTGCAGTGCAGAGAAAGTGAAGCCCATAACAATACACGCCCTGATAGGCTACTTATATTGGACAGTTTATCTGTATTGAGTCATAACTGCAGTCGCCGCTGTCGGTTGCGTCACAGCCTTTCTAGTCGGGACTGTAAGTAATTTGAAGGGTATCTGATTTTATTTAAAGCAATAAGGAAGGGGAATGACGTTTTGTGATATAACAAGAATGATTTTACGGTGGAAAAACGTTTAAAACGTAATAGAGAAAATTAAGGACTTGCTGATTTCTCCCATGACTTCTGGAACTCAATTAAAGAATTGATTGTAATATATTTTATATGATAATTTAAAAACTGTTATAAAACTGTGTAGACTTTAAATTTGATAGTCGAAAAATAAATTCAGAATTCTCGGTGAAGAATTATTGATTAAAATAAAACACATACATACGAACTAAATTAAAAGTAAAATTATTATTGAATACTAAACTTTCTTGTGGCATCAAGGTTTGAGAGATTATACATTTGTTGCAAAAAGAAGTATAAACAATAAAGTTTAAAAAAAAACAAATACATTAATAAAATTAAATTTTATTATACAGTATGAGTTTATTAGAGGAGTTAGAATCCCACGTAGCAACACGTAAGAACGTTCACAATTAACAATAGAAAATTCTTCTTTAAACTAAACAGGTATTGCTAAATTCAATCAATAACATATTTGGATTAATTTCCCGAAGATTGAGACAACTTCGCGTCCCAATGACCCTTTTTGGGGCACCAAGAACCATCCATAAAACAACCTGTTACCTAGATGTCATCTTGTAGACAGACCCCTATTCTGGGGCATAAGATCGGTCCCACATTCTTATATAGTCTAAGTTTATGCAGCTAGGAGCTTTGTCAAGGTAAGGTGAAGTGATAGGGACTTCAGAAAAAAGGAAAAATATTTGGAAGGACAATTACCTACAATGGGAGGCTGTAAAAATATTCTTTCAGAAGATAAGTTTTAAGTTGAGTTTTGAACAAGCTAGATGTGAAACCATTCACGTGGATCCATGGACCTGAAACTAGTGACTAGTGACAGTCCCGAAAAATCAAAACCTAGGCCTATGACAACCCTGGTCACGCCGCCTCAGTTCCAGACCACTGGCTGACCCCCCGGGAGAACCAGGTCGACCCAGAGGTATCCAGCTGTTCGGAGCGGGCATCTCTAGCGCCGATGGTTCTCCAGTCGCTGGAGCGGGACCGATGAGCAAACAGCGCGGACGACGACAGTTTGACGGCTGTCGCAGCTGGGGGCCCCAATCTGAGCGATTGGTTGCGCTCCACTCGCTCACTGATGCGCGTCCGTGGACGAGTCGCTCTTCCCACCGGCTTTCTATTTGTTCCAGGATCTTTTAAGAAATTATACTTCATTCAGTGAGTGTGTAAAGCCCCACCTCCTGCACCAGCTGTAATGTTGGCAGGCTGTGTCACATGAGTCACCTGTTGCCATTGCTACACAACTCCAAAGAGCTTAAGTATAAACTGGAGCTGGAACTGGATGTCTATTAACAAAGCTAATTTGGTTATCTTTGTTTATAGCGAACTTAAAATGCATTTTAACTTTACAAAAATTCAATAAATAGCTCGTGAGACAAGTAAATGCATTAATCCATTCTTTGTTTATTGTTCATATCATATGGTTTATGTTTTTCATTTCAAATCACTAAGTGGAATGGCTGTGAACCATCCCTGGGAACATCTGGACTGCCTCTTTCCTGATTGGTTCTTTTCTATACAAGTATTATTTAAGGGCAGGGGCTTTACTTTACACATTCACTGAATAAACTACAATCATAGAAAATGTTTGACCGCAATCTAAAGGAGAAGGGGTTTTCTAGCGGACGGCAAATCTCGAAAGACCCACAGAGCTAAATTTGGCATATCCTCCCCTTGGGTCCTAGAGGCGTACTAAGAAACGATATTGCAATATTCCGTCAGGATTACGCCCTATGGTTCTTTAAAGCTTCAATGGTAAACTACAGGTAAAGTTACGAAGTTGTCAAGGCAACCTTAGTATTATCAGTTGCCCGTGGCTTCGCTCACGACAGATAGCTTGCAACAGCTGATCTTGCCACTGCTCTAAGAACTGTCAAATTAGTACCTTATACCTGTCAAATATTTACATCCTTATAAAATGTTTACATTGAAACTGAAGACGTTCACGGAGCATAGCCCAAGGGGATTTTAAGAAAGTAAATAGGTCTATGAGTTTCCCAGGTTCAAGATCAACCTCTGTGTGAAATTTCAACCCAGTCGGTTTAGTATTTTTCGAGTTTACTTGCTACATACATACATACATAAATACAGAACCCACCTCTTTTTTATCATAGTATAGATGACAAATTAAATCCTAAATCCAAGGAAGTATTTCTGTTTGAGCTAGTACTGACTGACAACTATATGGAAACCGGCTCCAACGGTTCCCATAAAATTCTGGAAATAACTTATTTTCTGGCTAGAAAAGAGGTATATGTTTTCAAATGGCCATACCAAATTTAATAAAGCAAACACAAAATCAAGTCAAATTTTTTATCGAGTCAAGTATTAGGTTGCTATGGCAACAAAAACAAACAACGAATATATAAACGAAGAGTAATCATAACCGCTGTTTGCAAACTCAACTACCTATGTAAAGAGACTGAGGATCGCATGGAGGATGAAATGTCAACGAGCAATAAGGCTCAGTACGACAAGTACTCTTCTTTACAGACGTTTACATTTTAAGGTACATTTACAGTTAAGGTATGTGGAAAAGAATACAAAAGAATAACCAGGAAAATCTGGCTTTATTCGACAAAATTTAACATAGTTGTTTTGTCTTAACTGAGTGACTAAGTAAAAAGAACATAGATAAAGTAAATAAATAAACACCATATGATTACTTGAATACAGGTGAATTTTGCATTCATGAAGTAGTTGTAAATTATATATCAAGGTATAATTAAGTTGAAACTCAGTGCTGCAGCGAATTTTGTGGTTGTTGTCAGTGAGCTCGGTCCAAACAAGAGCTTGATTTTTAAGTTTTCAAAAACAAAAATTTCTACAACTGCAAAACTAACATATTATGTGCATTACCTTTTACGAATAGTTTAAGAAGGAAACTAAGAAATCAGAGGGAACAAATTACTGGAGTTTTTAACAGACATGCTCGCTGAAGAATTTTGCATAAATAATGCAAAATCCCATGCAAACTTTAAGACGCAACTTGGAGAGTATTTTAAAGAGAATATAATGAGGGTAATATTGCTCATTCATTTAATAAAAAAATACTGTTTTTACTCATATTTGAAAGAATTACAACATAAAATAATTTGTAGCGTGTGAAAAGTGCATATTATAATATTTTTTAAAGAAATCTCAGCTGGTGGGCAGTTAAATGTCTGAAATAGACCGATGTCAGATTTAAAATCAGTGCAAGATGTTCCTGAGAACTGTCATAAAAAATAAGCCTTCATTATAAAATTAACATTTTTTCTGGTCTCAATATGTATACGGTTTAATTAATTATGGCGGGTGGCAAATAGAAAAACTCCCCAACTTTTCTCACTTTTAATTTCACCACATTATTGAACACAAAAAAAATTTAAATGAAAAAATTCGTTCATGCGGTGACAAAATTTTCATTACCAGCACTGGAGTGATACAACACCAAACCGGAAATCAAATTGTTTTGTCCTTAACCACTCCCTATCACCATTCCACGTAATTATTTTATCGCAGGTTCATTCAAAAGGGATCACCACGGCATATTGTGTTCACGGTTGAAAGAGCGCAATGGATCAGACGCGAGAACGTGGTAATGAAAGAGAAATTCATCCCATCAAAAATTCCGCTCCGGTTTCTCATGCCAAAATCCACCAGTTTCCCTCAATTAAAATCACAACTAACTGTGTCATGGTATAATGATACAATACTGAGTACTGTATCAAGTTAATCTCGATAACAGTAGACGATTTTTCGTAAGCTTACTTTAGAGAAATGCTATACGAAAAGGCAATAAAATATCGTTTTACCAGATATAAAGGTCCTGAAGAACTAAGATGATAACATTTTACATCGTCACCAATGCTACATGAGCGGGGAAATAGCACGATTTACTCTATTATTTGTAATAACCCTGAAATCAATCATAAACAAAATTGGTTTTATTTTTGTATTATATTCTTTATTCGTGGTTAAGTTATTTATGGATGGATAAATAAACTACACACATGCACTCTCTATGGAAGAAAATGTAATTTGCAATAGTCACTTAAAACCATAGCATTATCAAAATTTACTCGAATAAATACTAAAAGGTTGATTTAAGAATAAAAATAAATTACCGAGTCAAATTAGGATAGGAGGTATTTCCCCACCTCGTAACCCAAAAAATTAAAAGTTTAACGTCTTCAATCCCACCAAAGAATGATAAAAAAGCTGTATTTAATGCCTGACAAATATTTACTTAAAAGTTGAAACCTTTTTTTACTAGAATAATTTAAGAAAAAAACATACACGAGGCGAGAAACGAGCTAAATTAAAAATTGTTGTACGAGTACAACAAAATACTAATAATAATATTCTAATCGTAGTAGGCTGATAGTATGTTAATATAAAAATAGACTAATAATAGTCATTTGAGGTCGGTTGGGGATGCGAAACTCCAATATATAAATATATATATATATGTTAGGTTTAAAAAACGTTCAACAAGAACAACTAAGAAACAAAAACTTACGAGGCGACAATCAAGTTAAACCCACATCAAGTTTGCTGCAAGTTCACTGAAGTAAACTCTAATAAGTGTACTGTAGTTTGAGATGGGTTGAGGACACTTTGGGGAGTTGGTAACGTCGTAAATGCAGTGATGCAACAAACGCACCTCCCCCACCCCCACCCAAGTGCATCAGCCCAATACCGTCAGCACTTAGCTCTCAGCGTGAGCCGGGCTCAGCTCTGATAAACCGGCCAATAAGCGATCAGCATTTGCGGTAAACGTGTGCAGTTGTGGCCTAGGTGTCCTTGTTGATATTGCCTTTGATCTGTAGGTGCGTTCCAGCTAACTTGAACTGAAAATAGAACACCGCCTGAAAGAATGTAAATCCATGAATTTTTTATGCCGCATCAACATGTAAAGATATGAACACTTTAACTTAATCATAAAAACAAAACATCTATAGATTCACATTTGCATTCTTTAGCATTAAAAACAAAATATCTATAAATTCACATTTGCATTCTTTAGCATTGCATTGTATTCACATTTGTAAACTAAAGCATTTAAGTTGTAAGTGTTTATAGGGTTAGCTGCAATATGAATCATTATTGTAAATACGAACGTGCAGGAAAACGTATCGATCAGTAAGACTATTAAGTAAATGCAGCATAAAAAGTAAAACAACTTCTAGCCACTCAAAATTCGATAAATTCTGCTTTTTCAACGGTAAGTGGTGTGTGGGACACAATCTTTGTGTTCAAGTTTATGGGGGAAGCTATATATGATAAAAGACATAGACTAGGTTTGACTCACTACAAATTGTATGAATGTTTTCCAATCAAAAGTCTCCCCTCATGTTTACAAGTTTATACTATATAAGGAGATATTCATAATCAATACCTACCCAAGAATCAGGTTTAACTGCTGGATAAAATTTTCAAACTGTAATATCTACAGCCAAACATAACAGGTGATGAGATTCAACACCTGGAACTGCTTCGGTCCCACTTAATCTCACATATCACTTTAGGGAACCCCATTACCAAACAGTTTCCGCATAACAGTTTCATACATGGACATACACGGAAGCAGAACTGATGTGTTGGTCATGCTTTCTAATCAGAGGTTTACAACACAACCGCCTCCATTATGCCTCAATCTCCTGCATTTCAAACTTTCAATGCTGGAACGAAGTCGTACAGTTGATTTTCACCGGATTGACAGTTTCCATCTCGAAAGTACAGGTTGAAATTACTTTGGGATTTTTTGCAGTCATGCCAATTCTCGCGTGGCAGCAGCCAACTGCACGAAACTATTCTGCAGATAGTGAATTTACCATGAAAACTATTTCTGGACAACTAAATTTAATTTAATAGGCTACGATAATCATCGATGATTTTCTTCCATAATTGGTATTTTTAACGACCATCAGAATTGTATGGTTTTCAGCTTTCATAAGGACTACTACATCACAAATGGTATACAAATATGCAAATAAGCAGTGAATTTTAACAATGCAAACAGTTTCTCTAAATGTAACTATTCAATTAACTGTGTTTTCCTAGTAACACAAATAATGTGTATAAGCTAACTATGCTCCTTCCAGTTGATAAATGTTTTACACATTTGCACCGTAAATAAGCAAATAAATTCAACAGTCAAGCCTTAGCCCAATCTACCTCAGACAAGACGGACATAGAGTATTTCGATTAAACTTCGATGAAATCAATTATAACTGGTTTAATGGAACTGATGTTGATGACGTAAGTGTCAATATAATGAATGTTTTCGCGTTTCACACTGCCAACTCTGCTTAGTAAGTTCCAAAACAGCATCTATCTTTTTGACTACCAACGCTAGTGCGAATGTTAAAAACTAATTCTTAAGCGAAGCACATTTTACGCGTTTGTTTAGTAAACGCCATTATAACATCTACTCTTATAATTATTCAGTTTAATCAATTCTTCAGACAACTAAATCCCCAGTTCTACAGGACCGATTTTATTAAAAAATAATAAGACGTTAGAAAGCATTCTCCCTGTAGACTTACAAATAAATTGTGATAATTTTTTTTAGATTTATGGTGAAAACAAAAAAATCCATAAAAAACACATTAACAGGTGATAATCAGATGGTTTTTTTTAACAAAAAACTGCACTTTTCCAAGAAAACTTTAATTTTGGAAAAAAATCAAATCATTTTTAGATATTAATACAGGTAATAAATAAAGGTGGAAAGAAAGCATAAATGTACTAGTTTTCTCGAGACCGTTCTATTTAACCACAACGGGCTCTGAAGCTAGTCCTCTACAAGCCGTTTGTACTTCCTTTTATCCAGCTTATAGTCTAAATACCAGGTATATAATGTAGTATATAATTCGTCCCCATAGCTTACAATAACTCTCTACCCTAAAACTAAACACTATATCAAATATAAGCCTGATTCCTTATTTACGCATATAAAACTACTGTCACTAATTCGGTTGGTAACTCGCCAAAACATAAACTATCCCAAAAGAAAAAAAAAATAAATAAATAAAACAAGTTCAAATCATAAATGGTGACGCAGGTAACAGCAAGTGCAAGTGCATTGTTTAGTGTTTGTCGAGTTAATGAAGATCGGGCCGAACTATGCGGGACACAATACCCGTACAGCGTCGACCCGGGGGGGGAGGGGGGTGGGGTGGGGTTATACTAATTAAGCGTTAATGATGTGTACATTCCCTGTAATGAGAGCCCGGTGTTGTGTGGCGTGCGGGCGTCAGCGACTTGTTTGTCTTGACTGCAATTCTTGTCGCGATCTCCTGCTCGTCTTTCAGTACCTACGTTTTTCCATGAGGTTTTGAATTACGATTAATATATACAGGGTGTTTACGAAAACCCTTACAGACCTCGGGATATCGTTTCTTACATCAAAGATAAGAAAAAAGGTCCTGTAAACATGGGTCCTAAAATACTCGGTTATCCGTCTGTCGGTCTGTATTTGTTTCGACATGATTTTGCATAACTTTGGAACTACTAAAGATATCAACTTCATACTAGGTACCTATATGCTGACTAATAGGACCTATTTTGGTGTGGAGTATCAAGTTTCCACTTTGTACCATTTCATAATGGCAGCCATTTTTATATTTTAAAACTTAATATCATAAAAACCGTAAATTTTACAAAAATTGTACAAGTGACATAAAAGTTGTGTAATTTTATTTCCTACAAAACAATGTAAAGATCATAAAGATCGATAAACAAATTAACGGAGTTATTGCAATGTTTATCCGAAAATTTGCTATAACTTCCATAAACAAGCATGTATTCTGTTAGAAAAATTGCAAAAACTCCATTAAAAAAGGTAAAATAAATGGCGACGCAGGTAACGGCAAGTGCATTGTTTAGTGTTTGTCGAGTTAATGACGATCGGGCCGAACTATGCGGGACACAATACCCGTACAGCGTCGACCCGGGGGGTGGGGGGGGTGGGGCGGGGGGGGGGTTTATACTAATTAAGCGTTAATGATGTGTACATTCCCTGCAATGAGAGCCCGGTGTTGTGTGGCGTGCGGGCGTCAGCGACTTGTGTGTCTTTGCTGCAGTACTTGCCGCGATCTCTGCTCGTCTTTCAGTACCTACGTTTTTCCGTGAAGTTTTGAATTACGATTAATATTTTTAGCTGAAGAAGGGGATTCCATCATGAAACATTAAAACGTACATGTGTTTTTAATGCCGATAACTCATTTAGAATTTCATCGAATATATTGATAATTGACAGATAATTTTCAAATTTTTTCAAATTAAAAAAATCTTTATTCATTCAAAAAAAAGTACAAACATTACATTTCTGATTAGATTACATTCACAATCTTCTTGTAATAAGAAACATAGACACTATAAAATGGATGAATGAATAGCTAGGTACCTCATTATTTCGTGTTGAGGTACCAACACAGACATACTGTGAAAAATACAAATTAATACTTGATGCTACAATATACTTTAACAAAATACATAATCTAAATTAAAATATGAATAACATTGTCCCTTTGGAATAAACCAATGAAAAGTAATTATTAAAAATCACGCTTAAATCCAAGTAAGCCAAATATCACAAACAAAACAATTTTCAACACAAAAAAAAACAGAAGAATTAAAATATTTATAAAAAGAACACTTCAATGTCCGGAACAGTAAACAACCAATCTTTCAGTTTCATTAGAAATGATTTAATGTTTTGACACAAACAAATTTCTGTTGGAAGTAAATTAAAAAAATTTGGGGCACAATACTTAAAAGATCGTTTAAAAAACCCATTATATGGCTGATGAGGAGTAATTACAAAGATTCTAGACCTCAACCTATCAGAATAAACCCGTATGTTTCCAATTAAGTGGCCTGACTTAATATAACAAATCCTAAGAACCCTGAAAACAAATAAATATCAACGTGGAAATATTTTTAGTGATTGAAATAAAGGAAATGAATGGTCAAAACGATTAACACCAATTATCGATCTCACAATCTTCTTTTGGCATGTAATTAAAGGACGGAGATTGGAGAGATAAACACCTCCCCAACAAGAGATAACGTATTGCAATTTGGAATCGACTAAAGCAAAATAAACTATTCTTGATATGTTAACTGGACAAACAGACTTTAGAAGGTAAAAATTTCTCAAACATGATAATGCTCATCATAATGAAAAATATCACTATATTATTACTATTAAAGACGAAATGAACTGCAGCTTGTATCGGTGCTTGATATTATTGCCATTGATATTTTTTCTTGTATAGAATATAAAAAATATTGCATTAAATGCAACAAACGATTAATTTCTTGTATTTACTTAGCATAGTCGGTGGTTAGTGATCAGAACAGTATGCAGGTTTTCTGTAATCTAATTGGCCACATATATCGTCAATTTTGATGTTGTAAAATGGTTTAAACCATGAAAATAAATAAATAAATATGGCCTAAAGAACCCAATCAATCCAATACGCTGAGATGAGTAGGGTTGGTTTGTTTGATTCTATACGCATGTCGAGCCAATTGCGTTAAATTTTGTTTTGTTACTTGTTTGAAAACTAAAATCCATACGAAGAAATCCCAACCAATATCTGCAATTTGACCTTTAAAAATTTTAAAACTAGACCAAAGTAATTTACAAAACCGAACGCCCCTGGAGCCCCCCGTAGGCTACAACAATGGACAATAGATGAGACTACGTAACATGTTTTGTAACCTCAGACTGACGTCTGACAGCGCCGCCACGCCACTGCTTCGTACTGGGTACTGACCTCCTTAGCGAGGGAAAGGCAAAGATCACAGATGTACAACCAGTACAGATTGGCAGCCCAATGAATTTTTCATGGCAGTTTTTAGTTCAAAAGACGTTTTTGCCCATTAGTATTGCGTTGGTAACGATGTAGGCCGATGTTTGGTGAATAAGGGGATGCGGGACTGAAAAGGGTGAAATTTTAATCTAAGTGGTTGTGCCAAAAAAATTTAAACAAAGTGTTTGTGAAAAATGGTTGTATTAATTTTTTTGCAATGCAGAATAGTGTAAAAAACTACAAACATTACAATTCATTTTTATTAAGTTTTGTTACCCCAGAAAGAATTTCTTTCTATATTATTTTTGACGAATTTGACTTTTTTTTTATTGATAATCCACAAAAACTAATGATTGGCTTTTCATATACTTAACATTATTTTGAAGGGGAAGACTTAAACTTCATATTTATGTAGAATTATGCAATTCTCTCTGATAGATTTTCTATAAATCAGAATTAATTTTCAAAATTCTTTTTAGAAATATTACAATATTTTTAACAAATGGCACTTTAAAAAAATATAAATCTACCTGAATACGAAGGTAAAAATCTACTGAACTCAGTGTAGA
Source organism: Flexamia atlantica (assembly GCA_035578135.1). Classification (NCBI taxonomy): domain Eukaryota; kingdom Metazoa; phylum Arthropoda; class Insecta; order Hemiptera; family Cicadellidae; genus Flexamia; species Flexamia atlantica. The sequence continues at coordinate 10,619,145 of JAQJVK010000003.1, read as the reverse complement.
AGTTTGAGAGGTGTACCTTTTTTAGTTCCCTAAATGTATCCATTTTCGTATTTAAAAACATGAAAAAGTGAACTTTCGGAAAACTGAGATTGAATGGAACACTAGTACTGGATTGACTGGACTACCTAGTGTGATATAATTTGTATATATATATTTTTTATGCTAAAATAATGCTGAAACATGATTTTTGTAATTTTTGTTCTTGTGTATTAGCTTTTCCGTTTAACTATATTGATTATTCAGCAAACATTTTCGTAAGCGAAAACATGATAAGAGCGGTCCGGCTTTATGGCGATATACTCGTATAGAAAGGCTGTTGTTATTTAAATAAGTATTAATCGGGACAAACGTAGAATGTTGTAAATTAAACATGGTTTACGTTGACTTCTTTGCCATAAAGGTAAATAGAACAAGGGTCATGAGTTAACCATGTGGCTCACGCATTTATTGCCTTGGGTGACCCTATAGCAAGTTAGTACCGTTAAGAGGTACTCAATAGTAAAATAAACCATAAAACGTTTCCAGTTATAACTGTCAATCCCGCTTTTTTATATCGTGCCAGTTTAGCAACATCCCATAAAATCTTGCGTTGTCGTACAAGTTATTGGAAAAGCGTAGGATAAAATAATGCCATAAAAGGCATTTTAGTACAGGCAACGGTAAATTTCCCCTTGAAAAATGGCCACCAGTATCATTAATGTGCTGTTTTTTTTAGAGTGAATTTACTAACCAAGAACTAGGAGATAAAGGTGATAAGACAAAATGGAAAAAATAATTATTTTCAAATTAGATTTAGAGCCTGCATTTGTATAGGTGGCGCTGTTTTGAGAGGAAACTGGGAGGAAACATTAACATGTTATGCAGTAATGGTTTAAGTTAAATAATTGAACATTTAACCTTAGCAGTTATATAGTACTTTGAACTGTAAAAGTCATTTATTCAGCTTTTCGTTTAATCAGTATACTAGTATAACAGTGCGGAGTACCGCACAGCTGATCATATGTTCTTTCGTTTTAATTTTCGCTTGTGTCAAAACAATCTTGATAAATTTTTCGTGTTTTTAATCGAGTAATAATGCATAAATTTAAAATCCAAGCCAGTTTGTACATCTACACACACAGACGCGTGTTTTAATTTATGATATACGGGGATACATCTTAGAAAGCCATATCGATTGCAAAGTTTACATGTATCGTTTTAATAATATACTGGTAGAAAGATTACATTGCCGACAAGGCAACTATAAAAAGTGAAAATATAAAAAATCTTTTGAAGAACTAGTTTTAGATTTGGTTGACGTGATTTGGATGAATTTAACACACTATTGATAAAAATTGGCGGTATGAGTTTGCAAAACTTGTCATAACACAAATGAGAAAATAACACAACGCTAAAAATATCAACAGAATTACTATTGACAACTAGCGCGATTGGCGTCAAGCTGGATTTTCAAACTTTAAATACGAGGGAAATAAAATTGAAAACAGAGAGTTAAAATAAAGCATTTCAACAGCTTTTTCCTTATTTTCCCCCGGTTTAATTGTATCATGAAACGGAAAATTGCAGTGGCTGGAAATTGCATCAGTTTTATGAGAAGTCAGACGAGTGCAGACTCACCACAGGGAAGTTTGGAAACAATTCAAAAAATAAAACCGTATTTATACATTTTTGGTTATTACAAAATATTTTATTGAATAATCATTCATCGTGATAAATTGTTTTTGAGTGTATTAACAAACTGAAAAATGTAAATTATACATTTCTCAATTGCAGATGAAATGTACACATGTGAAATTATAGAGATGGAACTTGTAATAAATATTGTGACGTAATAACGAAATAATATTGTGACCAAAAATCATCAGGTAATATCTTTGTAGAGTATTAACATTTTGATTTAAACTTGTACGATTAGATCATGCATGTCAAGTGTATGTCTAAATACTTTTGTAACGCGCCTCCCCCATAATTTGAACAGATGCCGTGTACACATCTACTAATTTTCAACAACAGTATTAAATTGCAATTTTATTGTTACCAAAATCAGAATCAGAAGTGATGAGTGGGAAAATATATAATAATAATAATAATAATAATAATAATTTATTTTGTCATTAAAAAATTTTTTTGCATAGGCTAACATGGTGCTTAGGTCTATTTTGTTATTATATATTACATAATAAATAAATAAATATATTAAGTTGTACATCTTCTTTGTTTCAATATCTTGATGTTATTACAATATTTTCTTTAAAAAATCTTCAACTTTATAAAATATTCCTTCCGTGAGAATCATTTTTAATTTTTTCTTGAATTTTTTAATATCTTTTTCTTTTTTTAGATGTGATGGTAATTTATTATATGATTTGATTCCTTTGTATTGAATACTTCCCTTGAAGAGAGAGGTTCTATGAGCGGGTATTTCAAGGTTTTGATTTGAACGAAGATTTAATAATTTTGGAGTTTCGAAATAAGATGGATTATTTTTGACAAATAAGATTGTTTCGTAAATATATATTGAAGGTAATGTCATGATTTCAAAATTTTTAAAAATATGTTTACATGAAAATTTGCTTTTTTTATTGAATATAATTCTTAACGCTGATTTCTGTTAAGGAAATAGCCGTTTTAAATATATATTTAAAGTCTTGTTTTCTATGTGTAATAGGTTTAGTATAAAAATATAAAACCAACCAATGATATAAAGTTTGTGGGAATATTAACGGTCTAATTTTTTAAACACATATTCATATAACAGAAAACCACATAATACTCCCACATGAAAAGCGTGCCACCACCACTTACTAAATCATTAAAAACACAGAGGAAAGTCAATTAACAGCGAAAGCGGATTCTCGCATTCATCAGCAATTAAAACGGAACATCTGCCGCGACATTGGCTGCATACTCATGTCGAGCGGCCTTGAGGCCTTGAGGCTCGTTACAGTACCAGCGTGTGGAGAAAGTAGCGTCCAACCGTGCGTGCGGCGCGTGAGCTGCCAGCCGATCCCGCACTTGTGTTTGGATATCGAAACAAAATATCGATATTTATATCGACGATAATATCGGACCCTTAATATCGATATTCCGATAATATCGGATCAAAAATATCGGTATATCCGATAAATATCGATGTATCGGGAAAATATCGATATTTCAGAAAAATGTTATTAAAAATTAATCGAATGCATACGGTATGTATCACAACTGTAAGCAGCACACCTGTGACGTCCATTTGACGTAAAATTGTTCACAATTTACACTTTGAAGTATAATTTTAGATCGATAACTGTAAAATAAATTAATTTACTGCAAAAGACTCTTGTTTCAAGCAGCCTACATAGCCAAGACAATTTTTTGAAATTCTTGTGAATAACCTTATCTTTACAACTAACAAAACAACAAATAATAAAAAATTTAACTAAAAACCATTTTTTGTAGCTAATAAGTTATTTCCAAATCGATATCATTAATATTTACTCATCAAATAATGTTTAATCGCTACTAATGAAAAAGTGCAGAAAAGGTAAAACTGTTATTTATGTGTTATTCTTAAAAAATTGCTAATATCAATAATAACGATAATATCGATGTAAAATATCAATATTCCGATAATATCGGAAGTCTAATATCGATATAAAAATAACGATACCTATATCGGAACCAAAATATCGATATTTCCGATATATCGGATATCGATACCAAACACTATCCCGCACCAGTGTTGCCAGGCAGGAACTACTGGCATTTTACCCGCCAGCTCCATTAAAAATCCCCGCTTTTACCCGGTTTTTTGGCAATAATCTCCGCAAAATCCCCGCAAGTACCAAAAACCGAGTAATCAGGCCTACCCGAAAAATCACCTTTATGACTATTAAAACAACTGGGTAGTTTCCTAAAATTAGGCATGGAGGGAAATCTTACACTGCACAATATGTACCAAATTTTGTCTATTTACTTCGAGTATTGTTCTCAAAACCATGAAAACAAATTGTTTTTCTCATCTTACATGAACATTGGATATTTTCAAAGCGAATCGTGATTCAAAAATCGCCGGCTTTACCCGTTTTTATATATTTATAATGCCGGGTAAATCCCCGCAGCTCAAATCTAAAATCCCCGTAGTTACACGATTTTTCTCAATCCTCTCAACCGAACGGGCTTTAAAATGCCCGGAAACCGGGCAAATATACCGTTTTTGGCAAAGCTGAAACCTATAAAACCGTACCGAATAAATATTGCCGATTAAAAAATTATCTAGATTTGATAAAAATCTTTGTAGCCCGGTATACCCGGTTTTACCTGTTTTTTTTAAATATCCAAGTTGTCGGGTAAATCCCCGCAGTCAAAGTCTAAAATCCTCGGTTTTACCCGGTTTTTTATAAATCCCCGCCAAATCCCCATGTGTCCTCAAAAATACCCGAAAACCGGGTAAACATCCGGATTTTTGGCAACACTGGTCCAGTTCCAGATTTCATGTTCGGAGGCAAACCCCCGCCTGGGTTTATACTCGTTTCATCACCATAACACTGTTGATGTAACAGTAGGATGATTTTTAAAACTCAGAAAACCAATATTCCTTATTGTATATTTTTCTCTTATTCTACATACATTCTACGTTTTTTTCTAACATACTTTATAGCAAAAAGTATGCGTTCTTAAAATTAACGAATGATAGAGCCATTTTCTAGGGAAGTATTCCTTTTTCGAAGTAAACATCTTTCTTCCAAAAATCTCGGTCTAGAAACCCTGTATTTCAAGTGACCTTGAGGCTCGTTACGAGCGAGTGTGGAGAAAGTAAGTCCAACCGTGCGTGCGGCGCGTGAGCTGCGAGCCGTTCCACAGACAGTCCAGTTCCAGATCTCATGTTCAGAGCAAACCCCGGGGGGATACAGAGACGAAACTCCAACAATTCTTTTTCAATAAGTTTCCGCAACCAAATAACTCTTAAGTGTAATATAGTTTAAAACTACATATGTTTCACCATAAAAATGGCTTTTTCAAGTGGTGCTTCTTACAAAAACATCGAAAAAGATTTGTCAAAGTTTAAAATTTAACATATACCACGGGGTACTAACACAACAAATATAGTTTGTTTAGTAGGCCTACTACATATATTCTCATGGCACTGACAAGAAGCAGTCAGTTTTAATTTTAATGCAGTCTCTTCCTTTTTACATTTACATTTAGAATGTGCGAAAATTGCAGTTTCCAAAAAGTAAATTGTAGGAAGAGTTATTAAATTCATCCTTTTAAGGATGTCTAAATAAAACTGGGTTTGTTTCAATTTAAATGTAATTCCTAAGGCTTTCTTTCGCATATTAATAGTATACATTCATAATAGCATAAAGTATACGCTCTTAAAATTAAGGAATGCTAGGGTCATTTCCTAGGGACGTACTCCTTTTTCTAAGTAAATATATTTCGTCCAAATATTTCGCTCTGGAAACTCTGCAATTAAAGTGACCTTGAGGTAAGTTACGAGCACGAGCACGTGTTGTAGAGAAAGTAAGCGTCCGCTCGTGCGTGCGTGCGTGCGTGTGCGTGCGTGAGCTGCAAGGCGATCAAAAAGCCGGTTCGATCCCCCTCGGCAAGGCAAGCGCGCCAGGCTCGTTTGGATTGGCGATTGTATCAATATTGTTAATCTGATTTATGTTTTATATATTGTAATAAGCTGCCGTACTGTTGGCTGCCAGATTTACTTTACTTTCAACAGTTAAGATCGGCTAATAATCGGCCATTTTCCTAGTATTCTAAACGAGGTGATTTTTATTTTTAAGTAGTATTTTCGGTTAATGCAGTTGATTTCAGTATTTCTAAATGCGTAAAATGCGGAAATTCACGCATTTAGTGACCGAATCGCAATGAATACATCTTGAATGCATTTTTCGCTTGCCTTGGTTAGTTCTATCCTCGTGTTATTAACATAACACTATTTCATCGTTAATTAATCAGTTAGATAATTTTAATGGCCCATCAAACACACATTGTCTATTGCATATGTTTTTAATGTTTATCTTAAGTTGCAAAGGAACTAAAAAGAAGATATAGGTAATTTACAAGGAGTTAACTATTATCAACTATAAACTCACATATAAACATAAGTATGACTAAATAGGAAAAGCATAACAAACTGAAAATAAATTTACAGCTTCCAAAGATAAAAAATTAAAATGTTTGATAAAGGAAACTGAAGCATTTAATTCCTTTCATTTATTTATCACCTCCAAGTTTTGGTGATTTGCATTTGTTTACACTTGAAGCAATTATGTTTTTTGACTTGAGTGATAATAGACTTTACCGGTAATACATGGACGTATACATTGTGTTTTTTCTACCTCCCGCACTATACATGTACCGTTATGATTAAGAAAGGCATGGGTGTATCACATTAAACGCTGTAAATAATATCGGATAACACAAAATACCAGCCATAAACTACCAGGATAAGCTACAGTATTGATAACCAGCGATAAGACGAAAGACCGGTCAGGCACTCTCCCTACTTAATTACAATTGATAATCAGTGATAACACGAAAGACCGGCCGGAACTCTCCCTACTTAAATAAACACTATTGATAACCAGCGATAAGACGAAAGACCCGGCCAGGTACTCTCCCTGCTGCTTGACAATAAGACGAAAGACCGGCCGGCACTCTTCCTACTTAAATAATCTCAACTGATAAACAGTGATGACACGAAAGACCGGCCGGCACTCTTCCTGCTTAAATAATCTCAACTGATAATCAGTGATGACACGAAAGACCGGCCTGCACCATCCCTGCTTGAATAATAACTTATGATAATCAGCGATAAGACGAAAGACCCGACCAGGTACTCACTCTGCTTGGCGATAAGACGAAAGACCGGCCAGACACTCTCCCTACTTAAATAAACACAACTGCTCAGTGATAACACAAATAATCAGTGATAACACGAAAGACCGGCCGGCACTCTCCCTGCTTGAATAAACATCCCGGAAAATCAATAATCGGCCGCGAAATTAGAAACTCGGGTCGACCCGATACGGGCACTTTCTCGCTGTGCGACGGGAACCGTGGTCAAGTCATGCGGACACGATCGAAAATCCCACCTTTCTGGAGCGAGCTGTGGCAGGCTGTGTCGTGGGGCCTTTAAACAACATTAACGTACAACATTATCGTATATTATCGTTATTATCGTCATTATAGTAACGTGACATAAACAATATCGTGATTTATCTAAATATATCTTATCGAACCAATCACGTCATCAGTCTTGCAGGGTTTATTAATAAGCCATTGATAGATTGTGACGATACTAAAAGTATAGGGTCTTTGTCACACGAATATCACCCTAATTGTTCGCGCGACCTTTGTCACAAATAAAGTCCACACTAACCGTAACTTTTGAGAAAGCTCTAAGTCTGACACCTATCGACCCCATATTTGAATGAAAGGTCTCGGCAAGAAAATCACATGAGATATGTTACTTCTTTGATACTACATATTTGATAATATGATATTACATCTCCGAGGGCACGAATTTAAATAAAATGGCTGAACAGCTGTTTAGTTTTGTTTTTATAAACCTTTTATTTGTTTTCATCATACTGTCCCGAAAACAGCTGTTTTTAGTTCTCTAAATCGTACGCAAAATTATCGTTTTTGGATCACTTTGAATAGGAGTACCACAGTCTAGGAAAAAATATGATGAAAATAGTTGTTCATCACACGGAGCAAAAGTGTCTCCTTGGTACTCGATCGCATTTCCAAGCTCGGCTGCGCCTCGCCTGTAAATTACGATCTCGTACCAAAAAGAGCCACTTTCGTTCCTAGTAATGAAAACTACTATTTCTATTTCCCAGCAAAACGGGACACCATCCCGTAACCACCATCCCGTTCCGGGTTCCATGGCTACTTTCCTAAGAACTGCATTTCCGCCTGAGAGTGTACTGTCTGTTGGTAATTTCCTTTAACCAAGGCCTTTTTAACGTATTACACAAGAAAACGGACCCTTTGTAATTGCAACGAAAATTCTACTTTAGGGTCCAAACTACTTTTTACTAAATCAATTCAAAGGGTAAAGGTATGTAAAAACTTAGTGACTATCACGGACCTTTATTAGATCATAAAAGTTTTATGTTTTATGTGGAATAGTAGAAACTATATTAAAGTGGTGAAAAGAAATAACTATCGTAGCAAGCCCAATTCGGATCATATCACATGCCATATTATCGTAAAAGTACAGTACGACTGGGACCATTGCCTTTCACATTGCCCAAACATGTTATCAAATCCATTGTTCCCATGTTTCATTATCCGGTGAAACGCGATCGGAGAAAGTGGAAGGCCGGACTCGGACCGTGTGGCGGTCACTTGCACTCGGACACGCGTGGTACGTTCCGATATATCGGCAGTAGCTATCGATACTTCTGCCTCTAGTAACTGTGTCGTTATCGGCGTAGAAAAATCGATATTTTACTCCTGTCGTTATCGGCGTAGAAAAATCGATATTTTACTCCTGTCGTTATCAGCGGAGATAAATCCGATATTTTACTCCTATCGTTATCAGCGTATAAAAATACGATATTTCACTTCCATCGTTATCGGCGTAGAAATATCCGATATTTTACTCCTATCGTTATCGAAGTAGATAAATCCGATATTTTACTCCCATCGTTATTGGCAAAGATAAATCCGATATTTTACAACTATCGTTATCGGAGTAGTACATCCGATATTTTACTCCTATCGTTATCGGAGTAGACAAATCCGATATTTTACTCCTATTGTTATCGAAGTAGATAAATCCGATATTTTACTCCTATCGTTATCGGCGAAGATAAATCCGATATTTTTCTCCTATTGTTATCTGAGTAGATGAATCCGATATTTTGCTCCTATCGTTATCGGCGGCGTAATTAAGCCCGATATTTTACTCCTATCGATAAACTGGTTTTAATATCGACATCGATGGATTAAAAAGTTGAAATAACTGATAATTCATACATATTTGTAATAATTCCTTGAAAAATAACGTTTTTTGTGAGGCAACACCTTTATTTTAGACCACAATTTTTATGATTGAGGCGTGAAATTACTGGAAATTTTGTCGTCAATATTTCCTGAATGCTGTTCATTTTCCTTTAGGTGAAAAAAGCGTTGCCCCATTGGGCATGTATGATACCCAAAAATTTACATGTATTTCTTATGGAAGGGATATTTGTTTAAATATTAATAAAATTAGTGCTTACCTTGTAAATGGTTGGGCCAAAGTAGACATATTGTATACTTTTCTTACAGGAAATTTAATTTCCAAATTTAACAGGGAATACTAAAAGTTTATAATTTTCAAGGTATTTAGGAAAAACCAAAAAATGGTAACTTCAGAGCCCCCTCCCTCCCCCCACTCAAGGGCTACGGACAGGGACTTTTGATATGTTAATCTCCTAACTAGTCCAAACAAAGCTGCAAAGTCAGAAATTGTGTTCTATGCAATTCACTCTATACCTTTTTTAAGCATTCGTTGCCTGGACTATTCCTACGAAACCACGATTAACTGCACATGGTTTCTTAAACTGTCAGGGACCGGTGCGTTTACCATCTAAGGGTTTTCCCGCCACAAGGACAAAGTCAACCTCCACTCACACCTCATTTCGAGTTCCCACGTCTACAGAGCAGTGAGAGTGTGATACTTTCCACGAGCCGCTCTGTACTCTGTACTCTGTGCGGCTAATTGTTGGAGAGGACACCCGGCGAATTACACATCCGGGCTGATTTCCCTTTCACGAATACGGAGAAGTTGATTTAATTTCCCGCTTCTGACGTTTTATGTACCTGTTGCGACAGTAATTCTGTTCGGGTAGTCGACTTTTATTACAGTTACATGAAGGTGGTCGTTATACTGCTGCAAGTGAAACTTCTTTTGGGCATTAACCCGCTGCGGTTTCCCAACAAAGAATGTAAGTTTTGAAACGGCTGAGTGGTGAATAATGGCTGTTGCGATTTTAGGACTTTCGCTGAGGCGAAATGACAGCAAGAAGCAGATCCAATTGCAGAGTAAACTGACATTTCACTCGTGAATAGTAAAAAATATATAAAAAATTAAAAGTTATTTTTGCTGATTAAATTGATTTTTTTCTTGTACAATAAAAGTTTTTGGTATTTTAATTCTCACACTTCTGTACCAATAAAAGCAACAAAAATCAACTATTGAAGATAAAATAATGCAAGTCCACGAATTTGTATGGAGGCAAAAATTCGTACAATAATGTTATCACTAACCTGATTCAAAGAAAAAAATTTTAAACAAAATTTAGAATGTTTGAAGAAAAAGCCAAAACTCGCACGATCAAAGCGATTAAACATTGTTAAACTCACATGAACATTTTTGCAGCAATAAGTATAAACGACCATTGAAACTGTTGCAACCTCAATAATGGCTTTTATACGGTACACCGCGAGTTTTATTATTCAATTACGACTCACAGTGCCCCGTAATTAGTTATTATGTAGGTTGTGGAGCCCGAAGAACAAATTGCTAGAGGTACAGTACAAACAGTTATACAACAGCGAACATTTTCATTACTATTTTTTTAGACTGAGTTGATAAGCAAAAGTTACTAGTTAATGAAAAACCAATAACATTTCATGATTTTTAAATTATATAGAATCACTAATTATTCAAAGTAAAGCAGATCCTATTGCATTATTCATACGCAACAGATTATAATGGAACTGCAACAGAGCTCCAGAAATAATCCCCATGCGGATGCGACAGATATGCTTAACCCAGTTCGCGGCTAGGTAAACAGCGATGCTAACACACGCTTGTTACTGGCTGCTATCTTTTCTCATCGACCTACAAACATAATAAACAGTCCATAACCATTATTATGAACCAGCGAAGCATAATCGCTTATTAGGCTATTATGCTATGTGCTCACGCTAAACTTAACAATACGTAGGCCTGTACTAATTTGAAAACACTCATTAATATGTTTTATTTTGAAATGCTTAATAAATTAGATCAGTTTATGGAAACCAGCAACTTCAATTTATCTATGCGGTAATAAATTACATAGTGCAATTGTTTTGTCCCCGAATTGATTAAAATAGGTTGCTGTAGAGAAAACAATAAATATTTGTGTTGAGCTCTCAACTATTTTTCTTTGTTGTAATAACTTTCAAAATAATTGCCTATTTTAGCTTTTTACTTTGTTTTCATTGATTTGCATCTACTGTAACGGCTCTTGTATTAAATCCTGAACTTAGACGGAATGTTAGACTGTCAGACTTTGGAGGAATGAAAGCCCCAGCATTGCCAGCTGGGCACGTCTCCTTAGGGATGTTGTGGAGCTTACGGAAGGAAGGAAGGAATTGCCAGGATGGAGATGGCATGACATGGTCAGTCAGCCTCGCCCCTGAAATAAGAGGGATAGATTTCCAACCCATCCTCCAGGCTCTTCCGGAGACGACTCACCCTCTAATCCAAGACCTACCAAGCATCCCCAGACAAGGGTCTCCACCTGGGAGCTCTCCTTGTTGTGAGTCTCACCCAGATCAGTTCGACCTCCGGACTAGCAGACGCCTAGAGGTGTGTCGGATAAGAGTCCCTCATCCTCCCAGATGGACAAGTCAGGACGATCCACAACTCCCTACAGGGCTCAGACCTGACTGAGTATCCAAGCTCAGCTGGGAATCAAAGTTCCCAGAGAGACAAGGAGAATCCTGAACTTAGTTATTCTTCTGGCTGTTAATACCTGACAATCTTTTTGAAATACATTATAAGCCAATTGCCAATTATGGCTGGGTGAACAGAGTGCACAATCAACCCATAAAAACTGTAGACTTTTCCCAGGTTGGTTCCGCGATTAAAATTGAGACTACAGCTTCTTGGACACACAACCTAAAGGTGTCAACGTGAATATCACTCCGGTCGACGCCCGCGCTGGTGGACTGCCAGGACTGGATCATCAAGTACCGATGCGATGGAGTAGTCGAGTAGAAACAATCGATAATCGATTGTTGTGCTAGAGTCGATTATTCGATTATTTTCAATCGCTTCTTTCCTACTACTGCTATTGCCGATTCTTTATAGATTTTTGAGAATTCTTTTATTTAAGGTGGTGCAGTCATCATTTTTATGAAACTTTCTTTCTATAAGATAGTGCCGAGGAATTGAAAATTTTTACGAGCTGCAGACTTCAAAAGAGAAAAAATGGGACAAAAATCACCATTTTTTGCAATACTTACGGGGGCAGAGTCTAACCTAGAAAGCCTTTTTTTATATTTATGATTAATGAATGTCTTAATACTTTTTTACTTGAAGGAAATTCAAAATTAATTGAAACAATTTTTTGTCGGAAAATAATTTTTCCCCCTTACTACAATATAAGTGTCAATGCTCTAAACATTATGTCATTCTGAAGACCAGATAATACCACAAAATAACCCAAAAATTACATATTAAACCTTTTAAATCTTTCATGGAATGGTGCACAAACAAACTGAACTTAGCATCTGCATATTTTAACCAGGCAACCCGCAATAACAAAAAAAGCTACGAAAACATTCTTAAAACACATTATAAGAAATTGTTGCACATTATCACATGCATTTGTAAGAAATTGTGAAAAATAAATTTTTAAAAAAATCATTAGACTGCACTAGCGCCTGGCGCAATATTTTTTCCCTATAAAGATGGCGCCCGCGCCATCTAAACGAATAATAATCTTAGTATTTATATGTATATAAAAAACCTATTTTACAAAATTATTAATCCACAAATTAAAGATCAACATAGAGTAACGAGTATAAAACTCCAAAGAATCGCAGGAGTCAAAGAGGAAAACGTGCAAAGTAATCGATTAACTAACATGATTTTTAAAGTAATCGAATAGAACATATCGATAATTTTAACTCGATAATCGCTTGGCGAGGACTGGATCACCAGGGCACGTTCCCCCACGGAATGTCTCAACTCGTTCCCACGATACAACAACGTCTGTGCCAACAGACAACCGATACGGACTGTGACTGTAAATACAAAATACCGACTAAAGAGGATATCACCCGCATGGCTCGGCTGTGGTTTGTATAAGCCAGAATTTACAATTTTGGTTTGACTAAATTTACCGATAGTGGTCATTCGTCTCGAAACTTAAATCGACTAAGTCTACAGCAAGTCGACAGCAAATTGCGACCATTGGAGTGCAGTAATGTATAAGCTTTGAACGGATTCGGCATTCGGATAAGCGTTTTGGCATACGGCGGCCCCGAAACGAAAAGTTATCCCTATCACGTGCCTCATAGCTACCGTGATCAGGCCAATAGATCACAACCATTCATCAGTTCAAAGCTTTTATACATTACAGGAATCCTGGTGGTATCAATTTGATGTCGGACTTTCTTCAAACTTGGTAGGGGCATTTCTTGCCGTGACATCTTGGACAAGTTCGTTCAGCAAAAACGTCACACCATCCCTATCCCGGTTTTAGAAGGTAAGCCACACAAGTTATGTGGGGGGTATTGAAAGTAGATTTTATAATTTTATTAGCTATAAAATAGTTAGTTACTTGTTATCCGTTATGAAATATTTAGTAACGGATAACAGGATCACAATGTAATGTAATTTCAATACACTTTTTATTAGAGAAAAATATAAATCAAACAACGTTAAGCCCTCTCTTAAAATTGCGGCACAAAAAATAACCAAATTATCAACGAAAATGTTCGGCGAACAATGATTGTCACGTGGAGTGCGGCTTGGTTCAATTTGCACCAATCGAGAGGCGAAAAAATGAAATTGTACGTGAAAGCTTAGTGAGTGATGATTTTCCGGAATAAAGATATAATATACGTTTCAATTAATATGATTTTATAAGATGTAAGAAATTGTGAAATATATTCCGTTACATGTTTAACTGTTTTGTGATCCAACATTAAAAAAGTTCTTAAAACGTTTAGTTCAATTTCACTCACTTAACTTTTAAAAACCTTCCCACAATTTTCCTGCGACGACAATATTAAAAAAACCAAATTAAGAAAATCAATCAGAATATACTTCCAAATTAATATTAATACACGAGCTGAATTACTTATTCAAAACGGACTATAGCCCGTTGGAATGACTGCCTGACACTTTAAGATAGTTAAATAATCTAGTCGAGCCATATTTCACAACAGAAAGTAATTGAGTTTGTCAAATTAAGTGTGTTTTCTTGATTGACCCCCTCAATCAACTCCACCGAGAAATTTGCTTTGGTTCAACTCATTGTGATATTTTAAATGAAGTAAGACTAACAATTTTAAGATGAATGCTGTAAGAGAAACGTTGTAGAGAATTTAAATTGGTTTTTACCAGAAAGGTTTTCTTACTCAAAATAATAATTTACTATCCACATTAAAAACAACCACAAAGCTGATATTTTTTAAATAACCGTTATACTATTAATAGTAGTAGTTGTTAAATTTTAACAAACCACCACATTTAACGAAAACCCTATGAAAAGTAGACGAAAATATAGTTTTTCTTAAACCATATATAATAATCTCGATGCCTATTTATATCTATTCAGTTTGACTTACTGGATCTGTTCAATGCGCCAGTGTGGGCAGCAGACCCGCCGCCGTAGCAAGGCCAACTGCCGCCTACAGACCCAGGGGTGTACATTCCGAATCAAGTTACTTGGCTCGTAAGTCCAATGCTAAAATTACCATTAGTTTTATAGGCAGTCTGGGCCACGTTCTTCGATTCGATCTATATGAGAGTCTGGCGACGACATGAGCGATTTTGTGTCTACGCCAAAGGCATTTCACAGAGGGGATACACAAACGCTTTTAAGGGAAAGCGATACTAACCCCTCAAATTTAAGTGGGCATTCAGGGAATAAAACCCACGAACTCTTGAACTGAAATCCAAGACGCGAACCGTTATACTTCATTCAGTGAGTGTGTAAAGTAAAGCCCCTCCCCTTAAATAACATTAATTTGTATAGACAAGAACCAATCAGAGAAGAGACAGTCCATATGTTCCAAGGGACGGTTCACAGCCATTCCCCTTAGTAATTTTAATAGAATGAATACTATAAGATATGAATAATAAATAAAGCATGTGTGGATGCATTAATTTGTCTTATGAACAATTTATTTTTATTTACTTATTGTAAAGCTCACGTGGATTTTACGTTCACTGCAAACAAACATAACTATAATTGGCTTTGTCAACAGACAACCAGTTCCAGCTCCAGATTTTACTAAATCTCTTTGAGTTCTGTAGCTATGACATCTGGTACTCATGTGACACAGCCTGCCAACATTACAGCTGATTCAGGAGGTGTGGCTTCACTTTACACTCTCACTGAATGAAGTATAGGCTAGCAACACGTTTTTGAAACTTCGGTTTACAAAAACGATAAAGCTACACGAGCTATTTATTTAACACACAAGGGTTGCAATGTTAGTTATTTTTTTATTGTTTAGAATGATTTCCACATCGAAACTATTCTAGCATTTCTGAAAATGTTTCAATTCAAACTAATCCTTGTAGGTAGGAAAATATTTTATGAAGCCAATACAAAACAGGAATTTGAATCGTTAAAGATTAAATTATTTGTTTTAACGAAGCGTCCAAATTCCATTTTAAATTGATTCTACATACAACATACGAAATATCGGAAAAAAGAACTCGCCGATTAATTATTTTTCAGAGTCAGTGAAATTGTCTAAACGCGATAGACTAACACGTATATCCGGTTTAAGATGAAGGAAATACATGCAAAATTATTAGATGTCGAATACCAATACAAAAATGGCGTTATAACCATGAATTATATTTTCATAAAGATTTTGAAACAAAATATCTCCTTTACTCAAATTTATGCTGATTCCCTCTAAACGTAAATCCCGAATAACTATAAACATTCAAGGATAAGTTAAAACTGCACTAATTTTTATCTAAGTAATCTATTTAGATTACTACTTTTGGTTTATAGGGCTTTTTGTCTTGCAATCCACGAGGGAAAAGCGCAAACCGAATGACGAAAACCTAAATAATTCAAATATGAATAAAAAAACTTATATTTTAGAAGAAGGAACCAAACGAAATTATTAGAGTTGAGCCAGCAATGAAATGCATTTCTCACGACTGTCGAAATAACCAGTGAACCGTATACAATCTAGATGTGAAAGGTTTGTATTTTCCAGATAAAATTGATATTTCTCTAAGCTCCTTTATCGATGATCCTTAGTTTTCCGATTGTTGATTCCATTCTTACATTACTGACATGTGCTTCGAATTTACCTCAATGGTCAATAAATAGTTGAGGTTTACGTTAATCTTTGAGAAAGACATCAACTAGCGGAGGTTAAAAAAGGTCAACCTCACGAAATAGAGGGAATTAACGAGTGGTTAAGTATTTTATTACTTAGAAAACATTTTTATTGTTTGAAAATTATTGAAATAAATGAAAGACAAATCACTCCGTTTAACTGACATTGTAAGATATGTTTTGTTCTTTTTTAGTTTAACTAAATTACAAAGTATTGTTTTTTTTTAATAAATAAAATATGTTCGATGAAATTAACTAAACAAATATATATTAACGTTTTTACTGATAAATATTTTGAGAAAAAAGTTTTCTAGTCTTTTTCCCTTAAAATTGTTTTTGTTATAACAAAACATTTCGAAATAATAAGAGGAAAGTCGTCATAATAATGAATAAAAAATTGTCATGATCAGAATAAAATAAACCATTTTCTTAGCTGTTTTACTTATAAAGTACCTGGTGGACCGAGCCTTGCTCGGTTTTATTTTATGTTCACCAGTTCATCCAGTTCCTATAAAATATTACAATGTCATAAAATTGATAAATAGAAACCTTTTTTATTGCTCCATGGACTCTTCATCCCATTTGCTGTATTTTCCCTTGACTGCTGTAGATTCCAAACAGCTGTTATAATTACATCATTTGTTTACACTTTCCTTGTTTATTTTCGTTGCTATCACGGCAACTCATAAGGCCAATGTTAAAATTTTACAACTTTAAAATTCGATTTATTACGTTAGCACGATAACATTACTCATATGAGAGTATAGGATTGAATTAAAAACTAAATATTCCTATTTAAAATGTTTCATGCCGATTTTCATGTACAGTCAGTTACTACACGATAACTGTTATAAAATCACACCATTTACTGCATCCTGTACAGTACAAGGAAAAAAGTCCCTTAAAATTGCTAGAAAAAACATCAGCGCGAAAATTTGATTAAAGCAATTTTCTTTCTTTCAACTAGGTTATAAATTATTTTAACTCCTGAATAAATTAGCGGAAGAAGTGCCGGGCAGTCGGATGTAGCTGCCACTAATGGCCGTTACAGCGGCTAATGGACTTGGACGGGTGTTTATCTCGCAGGAGCAGGAGGTTCGAGCCCTCCCTCCGGGAGGGAAACGAATGTAGCATTCAGTTTAAACTAAAGATTTTAATTTATATAAAAAATTTTCAACTTACTGTTTTGCACATTGATAATAGGTAAAAAATAGCACATGTTTTGCAGATTGATATAAGTAAAAGAAATAATAAATTCGTTGTTCGATTTCTATTATTGTTTTGATTTTTGCGGACATCTGCCATTTCTGATTAGTAAAAAAAAAAAAGTTGACGACGTTTCAGAATCTGGAATTTGATCCCGTCTTCAGGTGGAAAAGGACCTAGAAGAAACCAAATAAGTAAACACAGCCATGAGAACACGAACAAAAATCATTGCTAAAACAGAGCTGTAAAAGCAGTCAAAACACTACGGTGTATAAATTTGTGTTGTCAAGGAAACTTGTACACAAATACAATATGCAGTTATGCATACATTGCTATTGCAACACTAATGGTGAAAACAAAACAAGTACACAATAAAACACAGAAATCATAAGTTTTTATTTAATGAAGTTATTTTAATGTCATTCTTATTCTGTCTTATGACACTTGGAATATCGAAATATTGATCGTAATAAAATATCTTACAAAGGAGAAAAACTCGTGTAAACAATTTTAAAATTCAATTATTACTTTTTTATAATTTTTAAAATATATATTCACCTTTCAACTTGATGTAAGAGGATCTAGCAGTGACCGATGGTATCGTTACTGCTATTTAGTAAAGTAGGCCTGCACTGAATTGAGATGTTGAACAGTTATGCAATTTGTAACTCAAGTCTCACGACCGTCTTTCATTGGAAGGACACGTAGGGCGGATTTGCTACACTCAATTGCTTCTTTTCTTCATGTTCACGCACTCATACGATGATTCACGTTACTTGAGGTAGCATTTTCTGATGTTATATGTCTTTATATGTTATGGTGTGTTGCAAGCCTAACGGTTAGTCTTGGACTTCGGTTCAAGGGATAGCGGGTTCGCTTCCAGATACAGCGAAAAAATGTTTTTACATATCCACATTTTAACAAGATTATTTAATAACTTCTAATAAATTATTTTTGTTTGATTCTACACCAAAGTGTGAATAGGCAATGTAAAGTCATAATCCATACGCCACTGATTCATACGTGATTGTTGAATAAGTTAAATTTACTAAATAAACCCTATATACATTTATAGGTTGTAATTAATTTCTAAACAAAGTAGTATTTTCCTAGTTGAGATTAATCATTTGAATAGTTAAAACCCAGAAAATCCCCATACATAATGAATTTCGAACGCAATTTTATCATAATCAAAGTTAAGGCTGAAAACTGAAATTTAAGTAACTAAAGAGGTAACAGTACAGTTGAGTTCAAAACAATTCCTAAGAGGGAAGAGGGAAAATTGGAGTTTAAACTCAATAGTACAATTAACATCGAGTGTTTGATATCCTAACGGGGAAGCAGGGTCCAGCAAAGCAGCTCGACTGTGATCGCTTTCGTGCAAATTGTATCATCACATACTGATGACAGTGATGACGCGCACTTCTATAACCGTCACGGAAGCAGTGGTTAGTTCATGACACGCAGTCTCGGTTCCGGTGTGGTATGACAGTAAAATCGGAGCATTTGCGCCATTAACGCCATAGACGTAACTGCCGCATAACAACTGACTCCGCGCCTTGGGAGCAGTTTGGCTTCCGTCAGAGGCGCATTCTAAAGAGAATAAGCCCAGATCATTTGGAATGGTTGTGCCGATGTCAACGCGTCAACATGCAACGTTAACAATGGAAGTAACTGGTGGACCGAGCCTTTCTCGGTATTATTTCATTTTTTTACCAGTTCATCCAATTACTGATAATAAAATTGATCAAAACACTTTTTTATTAATCCATGTAATCTTTATCCCATGCTTCATTTTTCCTTGACGGCTGTAGATTTCAAACAGCTTTTATGATTACTTTATTTTTTTGCAGTGTCCTTGTTTATATCGATGCTGTCATGGCGGCTTATGAGTATAATTTAAAAATTTTACAACTTTAAAATTCATTTTGTAAAGTTTTTAGATTTTTTCTGGCCAAGTAATCTGCATAAAACGTTTTTGAGTAATACATTACTTATACCCAGACTTTGAAGGAAATCCTCGAAACATTTTTGAGTTAATTGTGCAATCAAGCAAGCACGCACGCAAGGTAACATTTATCATAAGAGTATAGGATTATTGAAGTTCTGTAAAAGTTATTTATATGTTCAGCAAGTCACACAATGCTGCAAATGTGAAAAAAATACAGTTTGAACGATGAATCGTTTAAAAAAATAACTGCTTACAACCTTTATATAGACAAGATAAAACAGAAAAAGCTCTCTATTTACTTATCGTCTAAAAATGCAATGGCTTCAAGTGTTACAGTGTTTTTCTCTCTAGTTCAGCACTTCTTCTCTCCTCCAGTCTAAGAACTCTTCTTTGGAATAGAATGGCCAGTCGGTGAGCCGTTTGGTCAGGGATGTCTTCAGTTGCTTCCCGTGCAGTGTGTTCAGGTTGTCCGGCAGAAAGTTAGAGTTTCATGCCCATATATGATGGGTTTTCTTGCATATCGTTCTGAGTGGTGAAAGGGGAGATGGAAGTTCGATGCATGACGAGTGTTATATGCATGAATATCATGGCCTCGCTGCAGCTCTTCATAATCAACGTGCAATATAACTTCTTTGATGCTTAAGCCGATGATTTTTAAGGGATTTAAAATGCAATAGAGATGATTTCAATCAATAAGGAACTTAAAGAAGTAATTTTGTAGTTTCAGTTGGTTCTGACACAAATACAAACATATTTAAATGGGTTAAGTAAGATAGACGAATTAGAAATGCTATAATCAACAAGCATTGCCAGCATTTTTATGAAACGTTTAGAGAGCGTTAAACTAAAATCTCGGTTCCCGGATACAATTCATATCACCGACAAAAGATCAACCCCAAAATGTAGAATTTTAAGATGTTATTCGACAAAAGTCAATTTTCAGTGACCAAGCTGACAAAGGAACGACATTCGTCGCCGCAATTCTTCCCTCAAATCACGCTAACAGAAGCGATTCCATCATTCGTTTACTATCATTGCTACAATTCTTTCGCAACATCCAATGTACAGAAGAATGATGCTTGGAGCACTTAGCTCTTTATCTTCACCCACAAAATGAAGTAAGACCACCACGAATAAAGAGACTGAGGGACAACTCCGTAGGAAAAAGGAAATCTTGGCAACGTACGCTAAAAGGAATCAACACTCTTGCAAGATAAAATGACTGTTGCAACTGTTGCAACCGTCACAGAGACAGAGCGGAGAGGAAGGGATTTGCCACACAATACGACATTGCCACGCAAGCGCAATAGTGACTGGTGACGCAAGCGACGCAAGCCGAGTGTGAGTCTGTCAACCACGATGAATGGAATAAGCGAGCGCAATCAGCAGAAGTGGGGCAAGAGCGACGAGACCGGTTGACCTTGACCCGCAGTCCTGAGCACTCCAGTACTTTCGGTATCGATTAATCGGTTTTAATTACATCACATCGAGTGCTTTCGTTATCGATTTCTGGGTTTTGGGTACGTCATATCGAGTACTTTTGGTATCGATTAAAGGGTTCTGGGTGCGTCATATCGAGTACTTTCGGTATCGATTAATCGGTTATAGGTACATCGTATCGAGTACTTTCGGTATCGATTAATGGGTTATAGATACATCATATCGAGTACTTTCGGTATCGATTAATGGGTTATAGATACATCATATCGAGTACTTTCGGTATCGATTAATGGGTTATAGATACATCATATCGAGTACTTTCGGTATCGATTAATCGGTTATAGTTACATCATATCGAGTACTTTCGGTATCGATTTCTGGGTACTGGGTACATCATATCAATTACTTTCTGTATAGATTAATCGGAACATGGTAAACCATATCGCTTACTTCCGGTATCGATTATTCTGTTATAGGTACATCATATCGAGTACTTTCGGTATCGATTAACCGGTTATAGGTACATCATATCGAGTACTTTCGGTATCGATTAACCGGTTATAGGTACATCATATCGAGTACTTTCGGTATAGATTAATCGGTTATAGGTACATCATATCGAGTACTTTCGGTATCGATTAACCGGTTATAGGTACATCATATCGAGTACTTTCGGTATCGATTAACCGGTTATAGGTACATCATATCGAGTACTTTCGGTATAGATTAATCGGTTATAGGTACATCATATCGAGTAATTTCTGTATCGATTAATGGGTTCTGGGTACATCATATCGAGTAATTTCGGTATCGATTAATCGGTTATAGGTACATCATATCAAGTACTTTTGGTATAGGTTAATTGGTTATAGGTACATCATATCGAGTACTTTCGGTATCGAATAATCGGTTATAGGTACATCATATCGAGTACTTTTGGTATAGGTTAATCGGTACCGCACAGACCTACATCATATATTGAGGGAAGTAAGCGAACTTGACCCGGAGTTCTGAGTACTTGAGTCCTTTCAATACCGAATAATCGGTACTGGATATATCACATATTGAGGATTGGCATTTTCCTTCAGGAGTCCTGAGTTCTCGAGTTCTTATGGCATCTATTTATTGGTACTGCGTATATTCAGGAGTGTGGTCGAACTTACGAAGTCCTTTGTACTCAAGTAGTTTCGGTATCGATTAGGAGTCCTGGTTACATCATACAAATGGCTGTCAATTATTCGATTAGTATAATCGACACTGACTGTTGGAGAACTTTCCATATCGATCTGACGACACTAATTGGTTCACTAATAAATTGTTCTACTTTAGAAATAAGTTGATATACTCTTTTTTTAACCTTATTAAAAGTACCTTCTAGTTCGGATCCTAATAACCGACAAATATGAAGATAAAAAGCACAATTGCAATAATAACAGGGCGACGATAGGGGTGGTAGTATCAATTTTTATATTTAAAAAAGAATGTGAAATACGTAAAAAAACAAACAATAGAACACGATTTAACTGAAGGGCACGACCATTAAATTCACAGAGTAAATAAGAGTGACTTGTTTATTCAATGATGTAACTTGGATGTACAAAAGCAAAGGCAATATGGGGTATATATGTAATGAGATTTTCCAGAGTTAGAAGGACTTTATACAAAAAATCTTTAACTATTACAAAATTAAATAATGCTTTATATCCACGGTGAAATAAATTTCACAGAAACATTCATCGTAACGATAATTTCAATGAATGGAAAGACATACAAATCATTGTAAATGTCACTATTATAAATATGTCAGTTTATTAGAAAACGAAGGGTAATGAGGTGCTATGGAAGAGACAAGCTCAGCAGAATTGTGATACACTGTGGAGATGTGTGGAAGATCCGTCATCCCTGATAGAGTGTCGGGCAAGATTATCATCGCATTGCCGTTACTTTCGAGTAAAACGTATTACGGTTCGCGCACGAAAATCCTGACCGGTGCGAGAATTTTGACGCATCCGGGTGTGGGGGAGGAGGGGAAGTCTACTCCCCTACTCAAGCCCCGCCTTTTTACTACGACCACGTAGCTGTAAATAAGTGAGCTAATATTCAAAACAAAAGTAAAACTCTTAGTTACCAAAATATATTTAAGGCTATGGTTTGAGGTTTTGTTTACGTAAGTTTTATCTTTGTAATTTCGTCTTTCGAATTAGAAATATACATTGTATGCTCTGTTTTGTATTTATTTGCTTTTAAATAAGAGTTTTATGTTTCCTTAAGATTTAATTAAACAATCATTTTCCCAGAATTAAACAAATATTGTTTATTTTCTTTGATAGACAGCTGTCAACTCGGTTCAGGTTCAAGAGTCACCATCTAACGTATAATAAAAACACTTCAAGAACAATAAAAAAGATCGTCCAATAGAAACACAAATAGGTACAAAATACCACTTTGCTGCAGCCAATGGGTAATACGGGTATTTAGGAATCGTCTGTATATCTCTAAACATTCATTATCCATCTCTCTCGCGCATTGTCTTTAAAATGGTCGGGATTTCCATGCGCGGTTATACCTAGGTTGACCTTAAAGCATGGAAATATTTAAATAGTATGGCTTAACGACCGTTTAGAGTAAAAAGAGTATTATTGGACAGTAAATTACAGTAAAACATCAGGATGTTTATCCTTTAATATTTGTCGTTCTAAGATTGATAAGGGTTGAACAAGATTAACATATAACATATTAGAACGTGTTTATGCTGATTATTGTGAGATAAGCCGGTAATAAATGAAAATACATGTAACTCTTTCACATGGTCGACTGGATTGAAAATTAGTTAAAATAATAATGACGGTTGCTTTTTTAAAAAACTTGAAAGCACTTTAAACAGGGATTACCTAAAAATGTTTAAACATCATACAAGTAGTGCACAGTAGCTTTGTTTTGGTTCAAAGGCATTTTCAATAACTTTTAACATTAGCTATCAGGCAGAACATATTTATTGTAAAAAATATGAACTATTAAAATATTTACTTCCAAATCGGATCTTGCATTTTAAAGATTACTTTTAAAACCGTATAGGATTTTTTTATATCTCATGTTTTAAATCAACATACAAATTAGGTACAAGATGTTTAATATTAAACTGTACCAAATAAATAATTGATGAAAAGGGTTTCTGATTTTAATAATTACATTATTAAAAACATTATTATGTGGAAAACATTTTGCAACGCTACTTGGTTTACAGAATTCAACTCAGTTACTCAGTTGTCTGGATATAGCCTCATCTGAATATAGCCTGACCTGCAGGGCGACATTACCATGGATAGGACAGCTTGACATCGATAAAAGCATTTTAGCATTCATATTTCATTCATGAACTCTCCGGCTATACCGAAATAAGAATCACTTATAAACTCTTCCCTATAACTTTGCCATTAACAACTTCGCACATAAATCATACTTGGTAACTTAGATGAGCCCGTAAGTTTTTCATTAGAAACTAAAAAAAATTAAAGGTAAGGTGACATTTTTTTGTCTACGTTTGAGTTTAGTTTGGTGTTCAAGTAAATTGAAAGAGCGAAACTTTTTAATTACGTTAAAAGTAATCAGAACTGTATTGTAGTAGAGAATTTTACCAACGAAAAGCACCAACAACATGGAATAAAAACTCATATAAAAACCTATTGATCTCTAATGAGCATAGTTAAAATTTAAGTATTTTCTATAGTTTACCTTTCTCTAAAATTCATATGAAATAAGTCACAAATATGTTTTCTGGAAAAAAGGTAAATAGGGAGCTTCTGTATTCTTTCATATCTTTTTCATAGAATCTTAATTCAGGCAAGCCCAGTTATACAAATAGTTTTTCTTAGGACACTTAAGGTTTCAAAAATATCCTGATTATTATCGTTGAATAAGTACACACTTGGTATAACATGTAGTGAAGCAACCAAAAATAAAAAAGGAACAGTGTGCTAAAGATACGCTATATTAAGCTAGAATACACAATAAAATATCCTATTTAATACAATCAATTCTATTTAAACTCTTAATGCTTTAAAAAAACACACAGTGCGTATCACTGCGAAAAGGCCTTAAAATAACATGGGCAATTCCAGTATTCTGACGAAATGTTGGGTCAAAACATAAAAAATAAATATTAAATAATATAAGTTCTAAAATACATAAAAAGAATAATCGCCAAATCATAGACCAAACAGCTGCTGGATGGTCGGTTGCATTGCCGACGGTTCGAATTAACGACGTTCATCTTTAATTATACAATAGGCCTAGCCTCTCGCAAGAACAGTCATTGCGGCCTCATTCCTAGGCTTAATGTATAGTAATTTGTAGGCTGCAGTCACATCAAATTTCCTACTAGTGTCCTCTTAAGGCAAGTCAGGAGGAAGATAATTCTTGAGCGGGAAAAAGAGAAATTGCTCAAGAGGTCATCGGTCAGTTGAAACTTGTAGGCCTGCTTAATGAGCACCATCAAACCATGCTTCACGGCCTACGAGGTCAACAGGCACGCTCAAACACTCGTAGATGGTGTTACAAAAATATGTTTCACAATTCCTGAAAAAGTGTACTAACAGTAATAATTTATTTATCAACCCGAGTAGGCAGTATCAATTTCTTTTGTCTGAAAACACATGGGAATATTATTACACGGAATTTCATAAAGAAAGGCATTCGAGGAATATATTAAGAAGAAAATCGTTCCAGAAAGTAATAAAAAATTTTAAAGCTTAAAAAATTGCATTAATGCTAATGAATACATTGAACCATAAAATGCGATAAAGGCGAACGGAATAATTTAACTCCGTTTCACCCATACATATATCTCAAATATGTATGTACAATGTTAAGAAAATATTCAAGTTATGTGTGACGAAAATAAAACTATATGTTATGTATGCCATAAATATTAAAAAAAAACTATGTTTATAAACGAAATATTTTTGCCTTATAAAATGGATACACTAAACCTAAGCCACCAATATCAGACATCTTAAATCCGAAAATATTGAAATCCAAGTCATTGATTTGAGGAAAAGCTCCTTACCGCCGTTTGGCAAAAGGAAAGTTGGAGATTTTCTTGAGTTGAGAGTCTAATAACTTGTTATCTCCAGTACGCAAAATTGTGAGTTAGAGTACATTTTAAATCGAAATGCTTAAGTACTTTAAATGTTCAAACAACGTGGACATGTTAAAAAACAGTCATGTGCCGATAGGTAAAATATATAATCCGTTAGGTAAAATATATTATTTCACGAATCGGACACTTAAACTGACCGGCCCAGCAATTATTCTGATGTCATCCCGAGTCTTGTCGTTTCTAACTACTTCAAGCTGTTTTCCATTTCATTGGTTTTCAAAACAAACAAAAAATCAATGAAGATAGTACAAATTTAAAAAAGAAAACTTAAAAAATCATCGGTCCTGAGGTCACCATATGATTATTAATTTTATTTTGTATATTTTTTACGAGACTATAAACAGTGATACTTTTCTCCCTATACAATTTATTTTTTTGAAATTTATTAATATGTAGTAAATGCTAGATTATAAAAAAACAAAAAGAATGCATCGAAAAGGAAATTAAATTTCGCATCTTATTTTTCTCTTGATAATCTTTTGTAATATTTTGATTTTTGACACATTAAAGAAAACTAAAACATGGCCACCGTTTTGAAATGGTAAAAGGAGAAAAATTTAAATCCTACAACAAATTCTTTTAATTGGTTATTAAATTTTGAAATTCATACTTATACTTTATATGATTTCGATGTTGAGTAAAAAAAACAAATGAACGGATAGATGGAGAAGTATGGATTTTAGAACTTGTTTTGTTTATGTACATTTTTTATTTTTATGGGTACATTAACATCCTAAATCATCGGGAAATATTTTTCCGAACACCCTGCATATGCAGTGCGTCTACAAAGACCATGTATACAAAATTACAAGTTGATAATTAACATAGAAATAAAAAAATTACTGGAGAAAATATCATTATTATTATCAAAACTTTTAAATATTTTAAATGAACAACCTAGATGTTTAAATAAAAATCAATTTCTCAACCATGAACAATACTCCCACGATAACCATAAGCTTTGAGCTTTAAGCCAATTGTCCATGACGTTCAATGATACTGGGTTAAGGAGATATTTTTCCAACTAGAGGATTTACTAAACGGAAAAACATTCGGCTTAGCCACAAACAAACACGCGCCCTCCGAGCGGCCCCCGTCATTCGTCGTATATTTCGGCGACACTTCCATATAGATACGAATATGACTTTCCACTTCATATTCATAGAGTTGAACGGTCGCCCAAAACAACCTTTCAGCAGTTCGAAAGCAGTTACAAGTTTTACTTTACCTTTAAATTATTTTTTGTAAAGTATTGGTATGGTTGAAAATAGTTTGTCAAATTGTTTTGTTAAAAAAACTAATAGTTTACTTAATGTCGATTGGGTAGTTTTTCATATTTGTAGGTTTTAAGCCCCAGTTTTTCAGCACTGAAAAAATTTAAAAATTGTGTGTTGAAATATTACATTTATATGATAAAAATAATGAGTGGTGGATTTTGTGTCAGTGTATTTTAGTTTTCATTTAGGGGATCACAGAATTCAACGGTCACTGTTACCTTCTTACTTTGACAATTTTTATTATTTTTGCCCCTTTTTTAAGTCCGGTGTATTTAATTTTCATCGTTTAAGAGTGTTATCGTTTAGGTTAACACAGTTAAATGTAATTTTTACTTTTGTTTCCTGGTTCTTAAGTTAAAAAATCCTATCGCTCGCCTACATAGTGAGTGAGTTTTATGTCAGGTGACAAGGTTATTACTTGAAAAAAAAATTATATTGAATTTAAATAAAAGTTAAGGATTTCAAATAAATTAACGGCGAACTATGTATTTAATATACATCAAGGCATTAATCAACATTTCGTAAAAAAAAACGTTTAAACGTAAGAAAAAACGTTTTATTTAGAGAGGAGTATGTTGAATCTCGTTGGAATATTCGCATATTTAAAGAGATATAGGGCCACAAAGGAAAAACTGATATTCAGGAAAAGAATGAAAGTGAATGTTGGCATAATATTGTTGGAGTTATTCCTTCTGCAGATTCATCTTACAAACCTCTTCCTCAAGCGATGCATGATAATATCATGTCAAAAGGTAGGGGGATGAACTGCTAAACTGACGACCACAGATTAACGTTTAGCATAAATTGTTATGGGAGTTAAACAAATTATCCAACAATTGACTGAAAATCAAATAAAGGAATAAAGCTTCACTAAAATTGTATACGTTTAAAGTTAAAGAGTAATCGCATTCCTGTGGTTTATTATGTTAGTTGATTCTAGAAACTAACTAAGAAAATGTTCAGTTCAGTCAATTTTTTTTAATGTTTGTACTAAACCACAATGCATAAGCTTCATTATTATAGTAAAAGAATTGTATGAAAAAATATTAAAGCTGTTTACTATCCTAGAGCGGATTGTGTATACAGGTCTTATATTACTATAAAAAATTCTCTTATCTCACGTCAGACTAAATTAGACTATGACCCTGAAGTAAAATTACCAATACTGTATTTCAGGCACATCTTTACTGAATTATTAAGATTTTTATGTAGTTATTACGTTATGTTTGAATATTATTAAGAGGTCAAACTAATTTAATTTCATCTCAACTAACTAATTACATCTAAAATTTCACGAAAATAGGTGCTTATTAAGTCAAAGTAAGTATACCTTTTTAAAACCTACAAATTTGCAAAACACTAAAACACATTTACAACTACACAAAAATATTTCATGATAGTATATCAATCAAGTAAAAACTTAAATTATACATTGCTTATCCCAACTAGGAAATAAACTTTGAAAGCTCTACTCTGGAAGTCTCTCGCAGCTTAGGCCACGGGGCTTCACCGCAGAACTTGCTTTGTGGGCAACTTTGAGCTCAGCGGTGTCAAGTACATGAACATTCCTCGCTTTTCCTCAGACACTCTCGTTTCACTCTTTCGCTACGTAATTTTGGATTACGAACTTTGTATTGCGTACGTGAATCACAAGGCAATTTATATTACCGGTAGTTAAAGAAATTACAATGATTTAAATAATTATGTTTTAATGGTTTTCCTTAAGAAAAAAAAATTAAGACGTTCTTAAAAATTATAAAATGAAATGACAAACTCAACAATCAAAAGCAGCTCCTCAAATAAAAATTCCACTGAAGGGGAACAAACATTAGAAACATAAATCCAGAAAGGTCTTGTAAACTTTGGATTATTTTAAAGTATAACAAGGGCGCGAAGTTGCAAAGAGGATTAGGGTATAAGTTAACAGCGAGCACGTACTTCTCAACTTTAGGCAACAAGGCATCAGAAAACTTCCGAGGAAAAAACCTAAGGAAAACAGCCGGGGTTGTTGATGTATTACAAAGTAAGTTGTTTTATACTTTTGCACAATGCATGACTGTGTTTAAAAAACGTTTTCATAATAAGAGATTTACTGAATAAATTTTAATAACCAAACAATGATTGTGTTTATTTTTGCTTTTAAAGACGTTGAATGTAATAAGTATGTCAAGCAAATACAAAAATATAAAGACATAATAAAATTATGCTAAAAAAATACAAAAAATTCAAAAAAGTACAAAAATATAACTATTTATCTTTAAAAAAATTTCAGAGGATTTTAAACTTTTAATGTCTAACTAATAAACACTTTGCGGATAACCATCGACATTCTTCTTAAAATTCACTTACAAAAACTACAACTATTTCGCTACAAATCATGTCAAAAGAATACACCCACCTTAAAGAATAATAAGTAAACTCAAGATTTTAAATCATAATATCATAATACGTCTGGCAGCTAATACGGTTTATGCATTTAAGGTTGAGACTTTAAGAGATCATAAACCACGCCGGCTCACGTATTCAACATTCTATTTTCAGCTGCAGCCAACCGCTTGAAATGCAATTGACTTCACAATGAAAAAGAGCGGTTTCTGTTATAACGAGGTCCCATGATATGTATTCATTCTAAGTAAAAAAAAAAAAAAACTTCATGTAAAAGCATACGTTCAAACACCATTATTTCTATCGTTTAATCAGATAAAGAATTGGATTAGCCTAGAGAAATGTTGGAATATTACAGGGCGTCTCACCTAAGGTGTCTCAAATGTACTTTTGAAGACGTGAAATATTTACTTCAAAAGAAAGATTGCAAACAATATACATACTTTTCTATCCAATATTTATCATCACATTTTATAAAACAAACTAGCTAAATAATTTCTGGGACATTTAAAAATATACGAGAGAGAAGAAAATTTGACCCCAAACCAAGCTTTACTGACCTCAGAAAATTTCCCTAGAGGCTTCGTCGGAAAACAACAAACGGATATAAATGTATTATTAACTCATTTTTAACGCTAACACTCTTTATCAATACCACATAAAGTTTGCTTGAAATTGATCTTTTATATAAACAAAATAAGATTAATCGACATCAAATCTGTTTTGTGAAATCTTAACATAAAGTAATAATACAAAATACTTGTTTTCTTTTACTCTCTTAAAAACAACAGTTTTAAACCTACATGAAGTGGAGCATACTTCATTAATGTTAAGAAGAGTTTAATTCAAATTTAAAGTTGTTACTAAGTTCGTCAAAAGTTATGGCAGTACTAAACTTGACAGCCCAAAGAAGACGTGAAATATTTAGTTCAAAAGAAAGATTGTAAAAAATATACATATTTTTCTATCCAATATTTATTATCACATTTCATAAAATAAACTAACTAAATAATTTCTGGGACACTTAAAAATATACGAGAGAAGAAAATTCTACCTCAAACCACGCTTTACTGACCTCAGCATATTTCCCGAGAGGTTTCGTCGGAAACCAACAAACGGATATAAATGTATTATTTAATTCATTTTGAATGCTCACACTCTTTATCAATACCACATAAAGTTTGCTTGAAATTAATCTTGTATATAAACAAAATAAGATTAATCTACATCAAATATGTTTTGTGAAATCTTAACATAAAGTAATAATACAAAATACTTGTTTTCTTTTACTCTCTTAAAAAAACATGAAATAATTTACTTCAAAAGAAAGATTGCAAATACATATTTTTCTATCCAATATGTATCACAAAAATTTTATAATCTAAATAGTCTTGGAATTGAGTTACCGCAAAAACCAATACAATCCTCTTAAATACAATTCCTTATGGATTCTTTTTGTGCCGAAGATACCTTCTACGTCTAACAAAGTTTTTTCAATTAATACTTTCAGTTATGAAAGATTTAAATTATGGTGAGACCTCTGAAATTGTTAATCGTATTACTTTAAAAGAGCAATTCTTGTATATTTATAAATCTTATCTCGAAAACGGCTCTAACGATTTTGATACTATTTTGCATGTAGATGTTGTTTTTATTTTTAAGTTCATCAACGTGGTTGAATTTTCTGTGGAAACGCCACATTTTTAGAAAAGTAAAATTAAAAGTTAAAAAATGTTAACATGGGGTCACATGAGGTGTCATGCTGGTTACAAAATAACAACGAACAAGTAAACAAAATAACTATCAAGCTGCTCATACACAAACTACTTAAAACTTTTAAGCACGTTGACGGCATCGATGTATGGGAATGAAACTGAGGTAATAAAATTGAGTGAGTTTATGTGCCAGTTAATGAGTTTATGTGTCTGTTAGTGAGTTTATGTGTCAATTAGTGAGTTTATGTGTCAGTTGGTGAGTTTATGTGTGTGTAAATATAATGATTACAGAGATTTGATTATTATACTACAGTTACGATTTTCTGAAAATTAGGGAGTTCTTTTCCGGACACCCGGTGTAACCAAAACAAAAACAGAAACATCTGAGTACAGGATATAAATTTAAAAGAAGGTATTGTTATAACACAGCTTCATATTACTGTTTTTATTTTGTTATAAACAAAAATTTTCACTAGCTAGGAGTTTCAAAAAATCAGGGGAAGAATAAAAGAATCTGTAAAAATGTACAAAATAATATGAAAATAAAAAAAATTGAGTTAAAATATTAAATTTAAGCGGGAATTAGGCGTGTGTAGAGCGAAGTTGCGCCTACAGTGTGAAGGAACTTGGTCTTTGTCTCAGATATTGCCCGCCCTTTGAAACTGAATAATAAATTCTGTATCACACTCCACTGCGTCCTAGGCGTGAAATTACGTTCCAAAGTAATAATTCCTTTCCGTACGCTGAATTAAGTTTCGTTTATGAAAAACTAGCTGGTAACACCGGCTTTGCTCAGGAGATTATTTTTTTCTTGCATTAAGTGCTGCATTCTGTTAGTAACCATTTAAACTATTTCAAAATAAACTATATTTTTTTATATTTAAACAAATAAAACCTAAAGCAATTCTAAAATCCATGACACGGTCCCTTCCGAATCATGTCCATCAGCCCTAAAATATATAAAACCCAACTATCATCATAGTGCACATTTTGAGATTTTTGAGCTTAAATTTGACACCAAGATCGAGGGTCTACTATGTGTAGTTTTGGCATTAGCTTCTGCTGTACCGAGACTCAACTCTCTTTTTATATAAACTGATTGATTGATTAAGCCTCTAAGAACAAATGTAAAAAGTGTATAAGGTAGCGTAAGGTTAACTTTAAACAACCTGAAAGTTTAGGAGTATTACCTTAAAGCTTAGATCTAATTTGTAGCAACCCTTTAGTCCGAAATGTAAACTGAAGTAAGTGTCCTATTTACTTACAATTAAGAAGAGTACTTTGTTCTGATGAATTAAAATACGTCGCAATTTTTAGATGTTTCTGTAGTTGTCAGGGACGACTGATAAAAATTAAACTGATCGAGATTAGTATTTGCAAATAATTTATGCAAAAATTAAAAGAAAGAGGGAACGATTAATTATAAATATTTTAGTACTTTGAGTACAATGGTGGAAAAGAAGAATTTCAAATGGGTATCCAACGAAGGTCCGTACTGTAATTTGAATTTTACTATACTTTAAATGGTTTACGATAAGCGTATGCGGTATTGACGGATAGTAAAAGCTGATTTGTACGAGAGTAAAATAATAGAGTGTGGTTAAACCACTTTAGCGTAATTATTCTGAAAAAAACTACCAGTTAAAGCCAGTGCTCGTTAGGTGTGTTGTAGAATTTCGAAAATACAATGAGAGCTACCATAACGGCTTTTCCCTATGGGAGAAATTCGCTAATAAGATGGACACTGAATAACATTATAAAACAATGATTAAATTTCCGTAAAATACTTTGTAAATATTAATTTCGATCAATGATCAAGAATTTCAAGTAATTAAAAGAATCGGAGAAGTGATGAAAATCAATTGGAGAAAACTTCTTCAAACAAGAACAAATCTGGTGGAAGAGGAAGCAAATTATCGCGACCAAACTTGGATGAAAATGTAATTTGTGTTGAAGGTAGTGAAGCGTCGTCTTCCGACTCGCTGCCTGCTGGAGACAATAACTCGGTCGGTCGGTATTGTTGTAATTAATTACTCATTGCAAATACGTCTATACCCTGTTCTTTCAAGTTTAATACTTGAATATATATTATTTTGTATGCGAATAATGAATCTAAAAAGAAAACATATTTTTCATCGCTCCACACCGAAAGTAGCTATTTTCGAGGTCAGCTGATATCAACGAAAATGTTCGTTTCCCAAGCACTAATTTAGAGCAAGGGTAAAACGATCATCTGATTTCCCCTTGCTCTATATTTACTTTCTCTCTCACACAATTAGTTCTACCACTTGTCGGCTGCGCGCTGACGATTCTTTACCATTTATTTTTACAATTTAAATCAGCTGGTTTTACTGTTTAACAATCTAAATGTAAGCAGAAAAAAGCATATGCTAGTTTTTCTATGTTTTTAGCATAGTTCGTGTTTGAAATTGTTCCAAATATGCCTAACACTGGATAGAAAAAAATACCCCCGTTGCAGCAGACCTGCATACTCAGCGAATTTCAAATGCAAAACGACATATGTCAATCCAACATAGCGAGATTTGACATGTTTTGGTAAGCTCCATAAGAATAACATGGGGAATGAGTATGCAGGTTTGCTGCTACAGGCATATTAAAACTAGGTGGTTTAAATTCATTAGTAGATCTGAACTAGAAGAAGTTACTTACCAAATTTTATCAAGATATGTTGAGAAATAACTGAGATATAGAATTTTACTTATTTCCCATAAGGTTAACATTGGGACAACGTACTGTGTTTACCACTTTCAATATCTCGGTAACCAATGGACAAAGAGCAGTGATTCAAAATACTAAATTGTTTGTTTTTTTGAGCTGAATTCAATGGTGCCAATAAAAAGTCGATAAATTTTATTTTTCTATGTAAAAAACTCAAAAAACCCATTTTTGGGGGTTTATTCCCCTCTACCCCCCCCCCCCCCTTCCGGTGGTCCGATCGGGCTGGTTCACGAAATCGTCCGAATGATTATCACTTTACACGTATGTACCAATTTTCATTAAGATTGGACCTTTTTTACGGCCGCTATCGTGCTAACAGACAAATATATAGATATATATATATATATATAAAAATTCGAACGAATAGTGTTTTTTGCTTCTGGTGGCCCCAAAACGAAAAGTTATCATAGTCTCGGGCTTAGGTCTTATCATGATACCTACGGTAATAGCTTCTTCCCTATAGGGGAAATTCGCTAATAGATTGAGAAATACAACAATTTTTGTTTTAATTATATCCCTATTTGGTATATGTTTATTTTTACGTCGCGATGAAAAGTATCGTTCATAACTTGTACCAAAAGTGATTTTCCGGCACTTGCTCCAATTTCTCGTATCGGTGAATGCTCGCATGCGAAACTCGGAGTTCTTGTGTTCGGCTTCGCCTCTCACATGAAACTTGAGCGCACACCGGTAAATGCCCCTTATGGTTACTGGTTATGAAATAAACTATGTACTACTATAAAAAAGAATGTTTCAAAATTTTCACTTTATGATCTACAAGCAAATATTTTTATAATTTCGTCAGCTGTGTAGCGGGATTTTTTTTAAACAAATAAAAATTGGTCTACCTAATATCGACTGTATGAAGTTCTCGATAGATCTCGCACTTCAAACATATGGTCTCGTAGGAGGTTGGTTAAACCACTACACAGTAATTTTTCTAAATGAAGAAGCCAAAAACAAATATATTGAACTTTCAATAAGATGGACTGCCAATGTTTAGCTAAATTTCCATCCACAGGACTTTAAAAGTAACATCGATTTGAGTGAAAAATTCAACGATGGTTGGTCTAAAACGGCCTACTGAAAGCTTGAACCTAATTTGAAAATACCCCATTCAAGAACTAAAGAATAATTTCAAAATTTCAAAGGACACCCGGGTCAAAATTTTTAACCTTAAGAGGCAAACATTGCTAATAGTCTGGGGGGAAATTTTGCTAAGAAATCGAAATGAAAGATGACTTAATATTATATGTGTTTAAATGTTGAATTGGTGATATTGGTGATATTAAGGAAAATCATTTAAATATTCAAACCCAGTTAGACAAACAGTTTTTTTTTTACTTTCCCAGTAAACATTACAACATTCGAAACCTCACTATATATTTATGGCGCCGGAATGTAGGAAAAGAGGCCACAGTTAAACTAAAGTAATAAGGATAAATGGGAGAGAAATCTTATTTCACTGAGATTTATTTGATATGATAGTTTGCATTCAGTGGAATACTCCACTAAATAGATTTATATTTCATATAAGGATTACTTACTACTTTATACATAAAATGACTTACATCAATTATCGGAATTTCCACGAGAAACGCCATACCTGAAAGCATAAGAAAATTTTATAGCCCTTTGAAAGAAAACATTTGTACGTGTTACATTAAAACTTTTCATCACGTTGGCAATTACGTCTCCAGAACCCTAATTTGTTGGTAATTATTCCGCTTATTTTCAAAAATACAAAAGCTTACAAATGCTGATATTACAGTAGTAATATAATACTTATATAATCACTTTTGCTGAGGCTTGTTAACTAACACATTGTACTAAATCAATACTATTAAACTTGATAACAAATTATTTAACTGTACGTCAAGAATTTTCAATCTGTTATAAAAGATTAGACAAAACATAAACTCCCCATTCTCAAAAGGAAATAAGGTTTGAAAGCACTTCTTAGGAAGTCTCCAGCGTACCAACCAACAAGGTTTAACCGCACAAAAGTTACTTTGCGAGCAACTTTAATCATAGCGGTGTCAAGTACATCCTCCTGGATGAATGGCGGTATCATTCCTGTGTACTCCTCAATGTCCTTTTAGATATAAACGTTTTGCAAACACAAACAAGTATTTTGACAACTCAAGAATACAAAGTATATAAATGAGGCATGGTATAGCCGGGATGAACAAGTGATTGTAATAAGTCCGGCCAACAATAATTGTAATAGTTAAGCAACCGGACAACTAGTTACCTACCGAACAAGTATTTTTTTCTGTATCGAAAATTCGTTAAGCTTATTTACGAACATAAAAATAAAATATATAAATGTAATAATCTAAAATAACTGCTGGAAAACAACTTTTACTTTGGATGACGACGTTTCCATTCTAGAAAAGGCGGCATGTAAATCCCAAGAGGACTTTTAAACTTTTGTATATTTTCTAAAGTTTAACAAGAGCGCGAGTATAAAATGAGGTTTACGATGGGAGTCAACAGCGAGCGCTTTCTTGCAACTGGTGGAGTAGGCGAAGTAACATTGAACTTTCGTCTCAGAAGCATTTGATACTCACCAAAAATTTCCGATATCATCTTTAAATAAGACTTATTAACTTTAAAGAGACACGGAAAATCAAACTTTTATTGATTGAAATAAAGAATCTGAGCTTATCAAATATTTACTACATTGGCTTCTAATAAAGTATCGTAATATTATATTACGTCAATAGACAACTGTTTTACGCCCGAGCATTATAGTTCCCGCGCGATCCAAAGGCGAGTACGGGATTTTTATGGGAGTGCTTACTGGGCGTGTGACGTACGATACTTTATCATACTACTCAGAAAAAAAATTTAATGTGTTCCTTGCATAAACTATTACGTTTCTCAATTCTTCAAACCTACCCTATGATAAAATAACACATGCTATTGCTACCTCCGAAGTAACCAATCGACATGCAATAAACGTTGGTTTGCTGCTATTAGCTGACTGTTTTGATTGTTCACTTCCATTATTTTCGTTTCCTAGTGCACGCTAAATTTACTGTACACTGCACAGTAAAATTACCGCAGTTATCGGCAAAGAGTAACTTTCCAGCTAAGAGTAAGGCACAGAAAACAGATGTTTCTGTGTAGTATGATGTAATACATTAACTTCATTTAATGTTTCCCTGTAAAAAGAGTTGGACTTCCACTTGAAAAAAGGGCTATTAACAGATTTAATACATCCACTTTCTTAGATACAGGAAATACTTAAATACTTTCAACAAAGTATTTAAAGTTGAAAAGTATACAGTATTGCAACTAATTTGATTTTATTTTAAATCTGAAATACGATTCATGGACAAGAGGATATCACGAGCTCACTGACCACACTAGTTTACGTATTCATCATTCCAATTTGCATTTGAAGCCAACCGTATGATGGACAATTTACTTCTCCAGGAGAAAAATCCGGTACAGTTTTAACAAAATTATATCAAAATATCTTTTTTCAAAACAAAACAAAATTTATATCTCAAGTAAACAACTCCGTTTCAACTGTTTTCATAAATAAGATATTATATAACATAGAATAATACATCGAAAATATCATTCATATTTAAGAGCAACAATACCCTTTCCTGGACCTTTTGAAATATACAGGAGGAGGAAATTCGAACACAAACCTCGGTTCGCTGACCACCATATTTCCCAGCGGCTTTGGCGGAACAACCAACAGATATCAATGCATTTATTTCTTTGCTCAAGGCGTTTACATCTTTCATCAATCTGAGTTATCTAAAAGTAAATTTATATTCCAATTTCATTAAAAGGTTTGTAAAAAAATAGGTTTTTCAACTCTAACTTCGTTTCCTCTCTTTAAAGCCTTGTTATTCTTAAAAAAAGCATTAATAAAATTTAAAGAGGTTATTTTCAAATGTATACCTGCATTTTCGAATATTTGCCTATAGCCTCAAATTTTCATTTTCATTGATTTTTACTGATCATTTTCATCAATATACTCGACCAGCCTCAACATGGATGTCATATCTAACCACATTCAACGTAAACTAAACTTCCAATTCAATTGAATTCATTTCATTTTTTCAATGCTACAAAAAGATACAAAACCCAATAATATTGTAGCATTAAACAGAAACGACAAAAATATAGCACTATAAGCAAGTTTACATACTAATAATAGATATTTGTTTACACACTGTTGCTGTCTATTTCAAGGAATAAACGCACTTCTTGACTACTTTAATGAAATTGAAATCATGAGAGCAATAGGTGATAAGTTATAAGCAAGCACATAAGTTATATTCAACCTATCATCGACCTAACATAATCTAACCTTCCCTAATCAACGAGATATCAAAGTGATTTGGCCACCAGAACAATAAATTTCCTTAATACGTTGTATTCTATAACAACGTACATGCGCTTTTACGACTGAAGTAAATAATTTCTTCACCTTATTCATGAAGATATTAGTTAAAACACAACTTAAATTATTTATAGTTAATACCTCAAGTAAATGCCTTAATCATTGTAAAAGCACTTGAAGGTCATATAAAAGTATTTGAAAATGTGGGACGAATTAGAAAAGTTCCTAAAGTTAAATACATAATGAGGTATTGAAACAAGTTTCAACGCGAGTGGCAAGTTGGTCCTCAGTTTTTGGAGAGGGACTTGAGGAATCTTTAAACTTTTCCACGAATTTCCTAAAAATCTGGTACCTTTTGCTTGAAATCGGTTTTATATTTAGACATTCCATTCTCATTTTAAATAATTTATAAGATTTACATGGGGTTTAATACAAGTTTTAGGCCGTAGGTTAGCCTTTGAGATTCCTCCAGCTGACACAAGAGGCATTACCAAAAAGAATTGAGTAATTTATTATATATTTTTAAATCAAAACGTCACCTTTAATCCGAAATACATATTTGCAAAATTATTATTTCTAAGTACTCATTCAGAATGATAGAAATTCATTCTATTTCAGAAAATCTTATTTAAAAATGAGTAAAGCACCACTTGTATAAAATTTATTAAAAAATTCCAAACCGATTTTGCCGTCATCAAGGAACTCGTAGATTAATTAAAACACATATTAAATGGACTTTGGATTCCATTATAATTAAATTAAAATACACACCACAACTATTGTGAGCGAAATTCCGATAGGATTTAATCAATGCAGTATTACTTTTTATAAACCTAATTCAACAGAGACAAAATTTAAAGAATGTCGGCATTAAATTTCACTCCACAATTTGTTAGTTATTTTTATTAACTACACAACTTTTTTTAACTGCGAAACTTTTTTGACAAACATATTTAATATCTTCCGAAACAATAAGTGCAACTTGCGATATTCTATGTGTCTACCCCTTCACAAAGCAATATCTGCTGGATATTGTACGTACAATACGAATATGATAAACCTATGCGGCCCCAGATATTACATTTGAATCGCAAAAGAAGCACAAAGCGAAGAATGTATGTGGGTATTTGGTTTTAGGTGAAGACACAAAACTAAATTGAAACTTTTTTTTAAATATTTATTTATTATACTTCACCGCGAGAGAAGGAAAGCGCTGCAAACGTTTTGTCTAATTTATTTATAGGGATAATATAATCTTACTGAGACAATTATCATTATATCAGCTAGAGATTAGTATTAAATACCTTTGGACAAAAATCACAACTATGATGAAACCTCGGCCTTTCAAAACTCATTATTTGTGTTAGTAACATTAACATTATTAAATAATATTAATTAACATTATAAATTAAAATTATCATGAATAATGTAAAGTAATTAAATTTACGTACTTTAATTGATTATTTATAAATTTGAAATCCATAAAATAAAAGGAGAGGAAACTTACATGTTGTAAAATTGTTTTAGTAATAGGAACGGTTATATGGAACATCAAATGAAAAATCAAATAAAAAGAAGCTTGGTTTTACTTGTAAATCGTATAGCAATAAAGTGGAAGAAATTGTCAATTTGGACGATTGCACGAAACGGTAATCACGAAACTGAATTATAGTGCTAATTAAAAATACCCCTAAAAAGGTTAAAACTAATTATTGAAACATCGTTGAGAGTTTATTGTCAATAATACAAGTTAATATTACAATAACAAATACTCAAATTTAATTATAGTATTTCATATTGCAATGTGTACGTAGGAGAAGATATTTTAATGTATAGTTTAGATTTTCGATCAATAACGACAAGTACATTTTTAAATTTCAACTGAAATATATACAATAAGATTTTAAACAAAATATGATTTCTTCCATGGTTGAGACCTATTTCACAGACAAAAAATGAACATTTTAGATTGTAAGGTACATATAGCCTCTGGGAAGTTACGAATACGAAATTAATTAATTTATAAATATTCTAATGGAATCGTTTTGAAATAATAATAATAATAACAATAATAATAATTATTTATTGTCGTTGGTATTATATAAATACATGACAATATTAAATTAACCTTATTTATAAATATAACTTATATTATAATTTTAATTAGTCCAATAATTTTCTTTTGAACTTCTTGAATTTTATATGGGCATTTTTCAGTAAGAATACTTTTAATTTTTTCTTGAAATGTTCTGTTCGATAATAAAGTCCATTTTTCAGGTATGTTATTATATAATTTAATGCATGTATGTAAATTTATTTGACTTCTTGAATATTTGCAAAAAGGTATTATTAATTTTGAATTATTTCTTGTTGAATGTTGATGTATATTAAGATTATGGTTAAAATCATTCATGTGTTTTCTTACAAATAAAATATTTTGAAGAACATAAATTGATGTTAATGTCAAAATTCTGAAATTTTTAAATATGGGTTTGCAATGTGTTTTATTCTTAACTCCTGCTAAAATTCTCACAGCTTTTTTTTGAATTTTTGAAAAACACATCAATAATGCCGATTGAATTAAGGAGGGATGTGACAATAATGCAAACTTTAGCTGAGCGCCTCAATACAAATCCTAGAACTCGATCATTGTCTCAGAGATATTGCGCCCTTTCATACTGCATGATAAGTTCAACTTCACGGTCGAACACTTCAGTAGGCGCTGGGCTTTGGTAGAGTTATCGCAGTTACAAATACAGGCATTGCTGTTTTAGCTGAAAAACCTTTACTTTATGAAATAATAAGAATATAGGCTAAACCTCACCTTAATGAAATCATCAAAGTAAGGTAGATAAT
Source organism: Flexamia atlantica (assembly GCA_035578135.1). Lineage (NCBI taxonomy): Eukaryota > Metazoa > Arthropoda > Insecta > Hemiptera > Cicadellidae > Flexamia > Flexamia atlantica. The sequence continues at coordinate 10,577,733 of JAQJVK010000003.1, read as the reverse complement.
TAAAACAAAAGCCATGGAGTATTTTTTTAACAAAAGTGGTTCAAGATGACATATTTGATGAGTGATTTTATAATCTTGAATACTAAAATCTAAATTCACTGACTATACACACTTGAAAATTGCGGATAATCAATGTTAAAAGTATTTTATTACAAAAACGTTTTATTCATATAAATAAAAAGGACCTGCCAAAATTAAAGACTCGAGAACGCTTAGGAGAAAATAGTGGCCATGAAAGACTGACTGGTTAAACATATTAATTTTAGTACGTATTATAAAGATAATAATTACGACTGCCACTTGTGATGAGGCAAAAAATGGTTTTTGCCCATACAGGGGGCACCATCACTTTTACTCTAATATATTATTATTCTATTTACTTCCCAATTTCTCTCCATTTTTTTAAATTTTATATCATATGCTTTCCTTTATATCTACAATCTGATTTTATCTATAAAACTGTTCCATTAATAACAATGTTTATCCTACAAAAAAGATTTTTTAAGCCGCCACTGTTTTACACAATGTTCTTTTAAAAGCCTCGTGTTATATTTCCCTTAAAAATGGTATAAAATCCTTAAATATACCATTATGGACAGGATTGTGTATAGAAAATTAAAAAATAAGTCTGGAAGTTAGAAACAATGCGATGAAAAACTGAAAACAACATGATATTAACTTAGGTGATTATATTAACATGAGGTGTTGGAACCATAAGGTAATTTTTAACATCTTCTCTGCACTGTTATCAATACACCTTTTTCGCCTATTCTTTCATTTTTTTCATTTAGGTTAAAAATGTATTAATTTATCAAATAGTCTTCCGCACATCAATTCAACTCAATGTATCTAAAATTAAGTAAAAAAAATAAACGCCAGAAATGTTTGAGGTTTACTTCAATTGACCTTTAACTGCGACAAACTGCATTACTTAAGACAAAAGGAAATTTAATAAAAAGAGATTTAGAGATGTTAATTACGGAAAATGTGTAGGTGTGAAGAAGGAATTCATTATTTTAAACTTGCGCATGAGAATTGTTATGCAAAGACCGAAAGTTAGGACTTGTGTTAAGTTTGACAATGAAGTCTGAATAAAATTTACACGGCTTTGCCAACGGAAAATTAACTCTTACCAGTGTTTATTATTACAAACATTAGAATTCTTTTAGAGTTTTCAATGGCTTTCTCTTTAAATACTCCTTTTGCACGACATGTATAGTAAACTACACTTAAATGTACAGTTAAATTATTTTATATGAAGAATAAAGTTTGATTTTCAGCTGTAGATCAATAGTTTATGGTCAGTGATATCTGAATTTGTTTACTTGTGACTTTATTCGAATTTACAATGAATGATGAATGATGAAAAAATATAAAAATATAAAAAAATAATAAAAATGAAAACATTATAGTTCATCTAAAGCGTAAATAAAATAGCACACATTACTCTCCAAATAACTTTTTCTGTGTGAATAGTCTATTCACCTTAACGCTAAAGATTTTACTCATACGATTTAGAAAAAAAACATCCATCCAAGATTTGTCATAAGCAAAACATAAAGGAAACGTCCATTCGTATCCTTACAAAACAATAATTGTTTACTGTGGCGCGTCCTATTCTTATTAAATAAAATAAATGAATATTCTGATAACTGATAGCTGAAAAAAGTCAATCACAATAAATCTATTGCGTCATTTATCTTACAACTCCACTCCATCACTCTACAACTGAACTTTTTTTAATAATAAATTAAAAATTACAGTAATGTTAGAATGTATCCATTACATAAATATTTTATTCAATTGGTGTGGATAAATTTAGTCAACAACCAAAAAAAAAATCAATCGGCCCAAACTTCTTAAACAAGTCTGGTGGAAGTGGAAGAAAATTACCCCAAATGAACTTGAATGAAAATGTAATTTGTCTGATAACAACTGCAGATAACTATGAGCCTCCAAGTTCTACGTCCAGTAAAGTCAAAAACATTATTTTAAATTTTAGGCTTTATTTTAATACTGTGGTATATTACACTTATGCAAATTCATAATCAGTAAATTTTAACATTATATTGTATTGAATAAATAAATAAAATAAATTTAAAGCCAATAAATGTTAGTATCCAAGTCCAAATTTGGGAGACGTCCAAAAATTAACAAAATGAACATCCGAAATACCAAAATATGTAACAGTGTACCATTATTTAGATTTTATAAGAGTGCTTGAAAGTATTTGGAACAAAAATCAATAACCACTCTTAAAAATGCATTTAAGTTTTTAAATATTTAAATGTATCAAAGCTTTTTGGTTTCTAGATTCCAGCAGATTACTTCATCTTTTACTTAATCTGTCCAGTATGAATACGCTTAAAGAAATCCAGTTACGACGAAATACACTCAAAGGCAGGAATTAAAAAGACGCTAGGAAAGAATGAATTTTTTTAATTTAGATGAAACACACTCAAATACAAGAATTACAAAAACTAATGTAAACATAATTTTCATTTGTAATTGTGGAAGAACATTTCTTTGTAATTGGGGAAGAACATTTCTATCACGAGGAAATTTAATCACTAGACTGTCGAAAAGTAAAATATAGGAAACTGTTCCAAACAAAGCTTCAGACTGTAATCAAAGAGTTGTTTAGACAAAGCTACTCAAAGTACGCTTTGGAAACTTAAAAGTCTGTGTTGACGCTTGTTTTAGAATAATTAAAATAGCAAAGTTCGGTAAATCTATACTTCCAGTTAAACTTAAAATTGAAACTTTGCTTTGAGGAAATTTATTTTATACATTAACAAACTATATTTCTTAAATAAAATCACCCAAATTAACTTAATATTAACATACAGTGAAAACATGCTTGATGAAGAGATAGAGGTTACTTGGAATAGGAATATGCTATGCATGGAAGGACTTGTGAAGTTATATTTAATAGTATATTATATCATCTTTTTAATGCGAATAACTTCGAACGATATATACAAATTTAATTTGTTTTTTAAAAACTGCGTTATGCTATAGTAAAAAGTAAATTTGTTGCATATTTGATTTACAATAATTGCAAATCAAATATGAAACTGATTGGGTTTACAATATCAATTATTGATATTGTAAACCCAATACACGTTTATTAGATTGCCCCAGATATATTGCTTGGATTGTATAAAAAATTACTGTAAACAACTAAAAGTTCAGTTAAATAATGGTGAAACATTATCAATTCAACGCTTTAACAATACATTTGGCGAAAAGTAAGTACATCGTAATGTATAAAAATGAATCGCTTGAAATTATAAAATACTAATGAATCAATAGACGTAACTCAGTATGCCTAGTAAACACTAACTAGAATATAATCATTTTATTTTATGAGCACTTAAAAATTTTATAAAATAAAAAAAAAAAGCTTTTTGAAATTCAAGCAATTAAACCAAATAGAGGGAGGTTAACAGAGCGAAAGATAAATATCTACTCTTCAAAATATAAGAAAAATATCCGCGCAAAGAGCTTCTATACACTCCCTTTCTCGTCCTTTGAAAGGCATCGCTCTTCAAAAGAGGCTCACCAAAATTCCATTTATCATCTTACAAACTGAAAGAATCTGATTCGATATTAAAATAAACAGCTTTATAAAAATAATACTGTTTTCAAATTATTATTAGAAAATATTTACCATACAATGAATTACAGCACAATGAATACATATTTATTTGTTTAGAAATCCGAAGGAAAACCTCATAGAGAAGTTATTTAATTCAGAGTTTTCATATTACGTAAAAAATAATTTAAATATAATTAATTCTTTCATTATATCAGACTAACGAATCTTGGAGCTTATTTTTTATACACCTCAAATCTGTGATAACAAATCTTGCAACTAACTATTATCTTAATAAATTTGGAATAAAATCATGACAAATCTTTGGCGTTTAACGAACAATAATTTTAGCCTTTATAAAATACTTAATCTTAACATGTACGATGTAGTTTTGTCTGCAAAGGGGAGTATTGAACAATTGCTGAATAAAACCCCTAAAAGTAAACGAATGTTTATAAATTGAATTTTTAGCTGCACATTTACTTTCAAAGTACTTCCGGCTTAAAATTTTTAAAAACAAAATCATCTACCTTGGGTGGAGAATGGAAATTGCATTTGAATCACAAAGTAGCGTTACGCGATGAATTTTGTCGCACATTTTTCCTATGGCCCTCTTTTATGTAAATGGCACTGGGTTATATGACTTTCGTATAAATAACAAAATTGATTATGAATTATAATATGGTGTGAAAATAAAAACTAAATAAAGTAGAAGCTTAGGTTTTTCAACCTGAATGCGTGAAAATTATGTTTGATAATTTTAACTAAGTTTGTTGAGTATCTAAATATTTTCTACTTTTAAATACACAACTGCAAAGTTGCACTGCATTTTACAAATTATTTAAGGAGATATTAAAAATATTACAGACTTTTGCCCAACACTGTATGTAAAGCTAAAGCTACATAAAACCTAAATATTCTTACTCCAAAATATTCTTTCTTTTAATAAGTTATCTTTAAATATTGATATAACGAAAACTGACAATTCATTATTAAAATAAATTAATCAGGACGCACATATATCATAGTAAAAAAAAGCTTATGATTTTAAATAGAGAGATGTTATATACATAGATGTAGTCATTTTCAACGTTTGTGCATAAAGTCTAGTTATGTTCAATTAAAATGGAAATGAGCCCACCGAAGTGTGAGCTCCCGACGAGTTCTCAGCGACATTGTTGTGAAACTTCGCCTTTGTCTCCAAGATATTGAAAGCCTTTGGGCAATTATTATTGAAAATTCAACATTTTTACACTCTAATACAATTTATTTCTTAAAGATTGACCACAGTTTCTTATGTAGTTTTTCCTCGATTGATGAATGAAGCTAATAAAGTAAAATAAAAAACTATGAAATTATTTCATTTTTATTTTCATAGCTATTTTTTATGTGTATTTACTGTATTTTTAAAATTCACAACAGCTAAGGATTTGTAATTATTTAATTTGTTGACTTCTCCTTTCACTTTTAGTTTTTAACTACACTACGTTTCGTGAGGTATGGGAAATCATCTCGTTTTCAAGAGACCCTACATAAAGTTACATTAACCTACTTATTTCTATTCAACCTACATTTTTTGGGTTTTTTTGTTTTTTATGTTTGACACACAATTTATCCAACACATTCAACAGCATAGAAAGTTTACTCACACAAAAATCAATCCACTCAAAACACATTGTTCATGATATAGAATATACAAATAATAAAATTAAAACAAAACACACCTTACGGCAATGCCTCCAAGCTGGCGGCGCGGCGGCACGATACGCACACTCAACCTCTCGCACTCGCAGAATTTTAGGGGCTTTCGTCAGCAATTTTTAGATACCCCCTTTACAGAAAAACTACATCGTACTTGTATAGATGAAGTATTTTATAAAGGCTAAACATTGTTTTTTAAACGCTACTGGAATCAGAAACATTATTACAAAAATGTCTAAAGGAGGTCTTGAACAAAGTTTAAAATTATAAGGTTATAATGGCGTTTATTGGTATTATTCCAGTGGTATTTGGCATAAGTATAAGGAAAAATAAATTATTGAATCGTAGGAAGAGAAAAAAACTTGTAAGGTAAGGTTTTAGGGTTACGAGCCCACGGTTTGGCTACCAATTCTGAGCCGCTACTACAGAAGATATTAACAATAAGATATAGAATAAGGGAAGGCTCACAGAAGATATTATTGACGATAAGTTAGAGAATCAGGGAAAGCGCACAGAATATATTGACGATAATATGGAGGATTAAGGGAAAGATCCTCAGTGAGAGATTCAAGCAAGCCCTTTTGGATCATAAACATATTTCGCTCTTACGTCTTCATGATTATTTCGGCATTTATACTAATACTTAAAGCGATTTTTAAATACAAATACTTAAAGATGGTGAAAATACGCTTTCATCGAATTTTTTAAAATATTATCTTGATAAAAAGTGATGTGATTTTAATTTTTCTTTCACCAAACTCTTTTTTTAATTTGATGCATCACAAAGAGTACGTTACCATTTAACATTTGTAAATTCCGCGTGAGGGTGAGTAAAGGGTTAATGCTGGAATGAAATTTTCACGTGTAAAATACTTGAAAGATGTTGAAGGATGTTTCCAGCAAACGTCGAAATTACGTTGAAATACGTTTCCAGCAAACTGACAAGAATAATTTGGTTTTAAAATAAAGAACAACTTGAAAAACACCATTCATATTTGTACGACTAGGTGGATTAAGCATGTCAAAAAGCGAAAACTCTCCTGGCATCCATCTCTTTGTGACACAAATTTGAAATGTATAATTTGTTTTAATTACATTACGATTATTATTATTTACTTAATGTTTATATTATAAATTAAATGGGTATATTTTTATCTGTGCAGTTATAGTTATGCAGAAAAAGTTTATTGTTTACTTCGAAACTTAAAGGAAATACTGCCTTCGTTCTAGTGCTCATTCAGGCGAATCAAGCATTCGTATAATCTCCTACACTTTGAATTTTTTAACTTTAAGACCTGTTTATTTATTTAGTTTCATATGCAGTTAGGCTAAGAAGCATGAATAAAGTAATACAATCTAATATTAACGCTAAAACATGTTAAAAGATGCGAACTTCAAATACATCTCAAGTTTACTTACATTCTTTTTATAACGTAAAATATTTATAATCAAAGTTGGACACCTTATGGAAAAAGTAATTTACGACTAGAATTGTTTTCAATTATAGTTTTTCGAAAGTAGGTAAACAGAAATGTTTATGGGTTAACATGAAACACTGGTTTAAGTAAAATAAATTACCTTCATACAGCTAATTTCTCAGCTCTCCAAAGCATAGTACTATTTTGAGTAAAACAAAGTCACTACTCATATACAATTTTAACCTAAGTTCCAAACAAATGTTTGGTCATTTACAGTTCATACTTATTTATAAATTGATCACAATGAAATGCATTGTGGTAATGTTTGGGAGAAAATCATGCTCTGAACGTTATTTTCCGAAATGGGATTTACATTGCCATTACCCCAGTTTCCTTGATCTATTGCTGATGTTTCCCATTCGCAAATGTTCCAGGATTCAAATGCATTACATATTAACTAATGTTTAATATTTCCATAAGACACTTTTGACACACCTCTAGCTCTGTTTACACCATAGCACTTGTAAATAAACAGTACGTAAAGGTACGTGCACGTGAAGGTTGGACAGTAAACCTGTCAAAGTGTTTCGTTTCTGGAAAGCCCATTACAGATCCTGTCGATTTATACCACCTAAGTAGAGATGAGATGCAGCAAAATATTTTTGTTCAGGCGCAAACTTGTTAAGCGTAAAGTGAATCCGTGGCAAAAGAAAGCCTACTTGTGATAAAAGCTGGATAACACGTGGATAATGAAAGGTAATATTATGGGCTAAACGTAGTGCTGAATAAACATTCCACTTTGCCGTGTGACATGATTGAACGTACAGTTATTGCCAAACTAAAAATACTTGATTGTTTATAAACCTAACTACTTCATAAATTATTATTTTTGCTAAAAAAACTTACATAAATTTGGTAGCCTTAAAACTAATAATGTGTATGCCTATTCTTTTAATGCAGTTTACAAAACATACATTTTGTAGCCTAATTATGAAAATTGTCCTACATTTACAATTACGAATGCGTCATAAACATAATTTAAAATTACATTAAGCTTTTATATTTTAAAATTTTAAGGGAATTATTTCTTTGTGAAGACTCATTTAATTCATTTTTCATGACCATAACTTATTCAAATTTTCGCGTTCAACTTTCAAAGGCATCGTATACTTTTTTACCGAACCAAAATCTAGTTTACCACTATTTGAAATACTACGCTTTTACATTGTAAACTTAACTTTAAGTAGCCAATTTAAACAAGAATACATTGGCTATTAAGCTTGTAATGGCTTGTATTAGCTTACATTGGCTTGAATGTTAAGGGCAAAGTTAACATTCAACTTTCTATATGTTATTACTTGATAACATGTATTGAAAATCGTTACAAAACGAAAGTATTGAGAATTTGCAGCATTTTTTTAAATTTAACTGTTTTAACAATGATGTGCTCTCCGTTAAGATTTAGTTAACTTAATCAAATATAACTATTTTACTTTTGAGTCGTAAGTAATTTATTGAATTTGTCCTACCTACGAGTTTGTACAACTTAAGTGAGGAATAAATATCACTTATGCCCACTTGTTCGTGCTAATGTAAGAGTGTAATAGTGCCACATAATAATAGTATTACACTAATACACTAATAGTGTATTAGTGTAATACTAATACAAAATTAGGCATTTCAATTATAAATTAATTTCGGTTTACTGGCCAATGAACTGATCCAGTTTACCAGATAATAAAAATCAAACTCAAGGTAATCAGTGTAATCAAATGAACGGGCTTGAATGATTATCATGATGAGGTAAAACCACACTACTCTTAACATAAATAATTAAAAAAGGAAACCGCACAGCCGACGATAAAAAATTAAATTAATTCAAAGTTTAAATTAATTAATACAAAGGTTCGATCCGCCATACTTGGCGTGCATGTTAAAAAATAATATCGGAGATCTAATTGAATTCTTCGGAGATGCAATTAAGTTTTTGTTTTATTTAACCGTAAAAATAGTCTTGATTACAATAAGGAATGTTAATAATTACAACTATAGGTCTTATGATTTTGTTTTAAAGAAATCCCTCTCGATGAAGGTAATTAAAGTCAAAAGTATTTTGATGTTTTAAAGGAAACTCTTCGGATTTTAATTATGAAAATCAAAGGTATTTTAATTTTGTTTAAAGAAAAAACTTTCAAGTTAATGGGCCGATTTAGTTTAAAATTAAAATTATAAAAAAACTACTTTTAACTCAAAAGTTTTCATACACTAAATATATCTGTTAATTTCCCAATATCACACAATTGTAATCCAAGTATACGACATTGAAATAGTTGGCCAATGTCATACACATTTCTGGGTCAAAGTAAGACGGCGCGAAGATGAAGAGCTCTTTACAACACCCCACTTCACCCTCAAGGGCCATCTCCATTGTTTTGACTTTTAATTCAAGATATAAAATAATTTCCAAGGACCGAAATGTTTTTCTCAAATTTATTAATTTGAGGTGGTAAGAGTTTTATCTGCTTAAAAGGTCAAACCTTGTTGCTGATTTTATTGTAAGTTTTTAATTACAGAGGTTTAAATTAATATGAACTAAATATTGAGTCAATCTTATAAAGAATTCTTTCATCAAGGGCGTGTTGAACCGCATTTCCTTGACAGCGTTTGAATCTATATTCTGTAAAATATAGTTAAGCGTATAGACAACACTAAATAAACTCCCCAACATGAGCCTTTTAACTACATTCAAGGAAAGGAAAAATAGTATAAGATAAAGAGGAAAGCTTCATTAAAGGGCAAGCCAGTACAAGATATAAAGCAAACATGTATAGAACTAAAAAAAAAAAACTCAAAGAAAAAACTTCCTTAATGAACTTTTTTCAATAGACTTTCTTAATGAAAAAATATAACGGTATAAGATGAAAGAAAAAGCTAGAGAATGCGCAACGTAATTTAAAATTCATTCTGTCAAGTTAAATTAGTATACTGACAAAGTCTAATTTTTAATCGTTTCATTTTAAGCATAGTTAGATAAAATTTCACGCAGATTAGAATATTCTAGGCAGTTGAATATAAAAAAGTGTTGTGCCAACATATCGTGGTGCCTGAACTAACTAATGATTTAAAACAAATTTGTTTTAACAAGTATAAGTTAAAGCATTTAGCTGATATCTAGATAATTTAAGACTAAAATATCGTCAGTTCATTAAAAAAAAACCCATATGTTATTGTGACGATTATATCTTTTTACTCATAAAAAATGAATAAAAGAGTCTCGGTGTATTAGAATAAAAAAGATCTGCAGTTTATTAAAAACGTTTCTCCTGTCCAGTTACACCTCGAAAAGCATTTATACTTTAGACTAAGTACATCAAATTATGAATGAGTCTGGATTCTAATAAAACTGTGCTAGATTCAAAAATGAAACTAAATCTATAATAAAATCCCAATCCATTCGATTTATTAACGACTATATTATGAGTTTTATGTTTGATAAAGTAATTTTTCAAACGGTTTTAATATTTATCATCCTTACCCTGGCCCTTGACTACTACCTCAAATATTTTAAGGTGGCATTTAATTCATATCCTAAAAGCAACTGACAGTGGGACTAGTGTCTAACTTCTCACAACTCATTCATTATACACAAACATGAATTTCTCATTAGTGATTCCATTAGCCATTAGTAATAATCCATTAAGCTTTAAATTAATTCAACGATTTTCGGGGCTGAAAAACAATAAACTCGGCTTTTTAAAAGAGAACTCGATTACTAAAAGGGAAGTTTCAGGGCCGTGAAATAACTTTGTCAATCAAGACTTACTTCCAAATCCTTTTGAAGTTCCTCATCTCGGAAAGAGAGAGAAAATAATTAACGGAGAAGAGATTAAAAACAAAATTAATTGTGAAGTAGACTTTTTTCAGAGGCGCGATTTTCCCACTTTAGATTCCACTTTAAACATTGCATTAATTCCTCCCTTTCGTCGAATGACAAGTTTGATAGAAAAGTTCGGTGGAAAGTTTAGTTATGCATCAATAACATTGTCTGATCCGTTATGTAGCCTACAGTTGTGGTTGGTTCAGAGTTGCCGAAGAGGATTACAGGATTACTGCTCTCAACTATTCCAACTTGCAAATCCGGGTGACTATTTACTGGGAGGCACGATTGATTTTAGCACTCCACATAGGACCGCTTTCAATAACACCTAATGGACTTAATGGAATGGTATCAATATTCAGAGTGAACGCCCGACATCAACTGCGTATTCAACCGTTTGAGGATTTACAACGAAAATTGTTTATCAAATATCTTCTAAATTACATAGGTTAGTGTCACTAATATCTTTGTTTCCTAGTAAATAACATCCTCAATTTTTAACAAAATTTTGAATTTTCGAGAAAATATTGGCGATTACTAATTATTATAAAACATTACCACAACGCTGCGATAGATTTTACGGTATAACAAAGAGTGAAAGCCCTTTATCATCTGCTGATCCAACCTTTGGAGGTTTTACAACGGAAAATTCTTGTCATATTACTATTGAATTGCATAGGTTAATGTATCTAATATTTTTATTTCCTTGCAAATAAAATCCATAATTTTTATCAACACTTTGGATTTTCGAGAGAATACTAGTGATCACTAATTTTAATAAATTAATCAGACAGCACCTGGTGGACCGAGCCTTGCTTGGTGCTATTTCATGTTTACCAGTTCATCCAGTTAGTATAAAGTATTTCAATGTCATAAAATTGATAAATAGAAACCTGTTTTATTGCTCCATGGACTCTTCATCCCATTTGCTGTTTTTCCCTTGATGGCTGTAGATTCCAAACAGCTGTTATGATTACTTCATTTGTTTACACTTTCCTTGTTTATTTTCGTTGCTATCACGGCAACCCATAAGGCCAATGTTACAATTTTACAACTTTAAAATTCGATTTATTACGTTATTAGATGTTCTCTGGCCAAGTAATCTGGGTAAAAGACGTTTTTGAGTCATAAATTACTTATTTCCAGACTTTGAAGGAAATCCTGGGAGCCGTTTTTGAGATAAAAGTGCAAGCACGCAAGCAAGCGCACAAGCATACATACAAGACCGATAAAATTGCTCATATAAGAGTACAGGATTCTCTCAACGCCGCGATCGACATTACTACATGATAAATTACTGTATGTAACGTTGTTTGTGACAATACCACACATTCAACTGTCATTTACTTTGTTCAACTGGATTCATTAATCCTGCATCACATATATGCAAGCTTAATTAGACCAAAAATAGTGCATATTACCTTACTAATAACGTTTAATAAGTTTAAATTTCATCAAAAAGATGTATAATAATTTACAGTTCTTTACTTCATTTGTCATAAACAGGTTCTTACATTACACAGCTTATTGGGGATACTATTAGACACATTTTACATGAACCAAATATCAAAATAACCTCGCACTGGACGTTTAAATGAAACAATTGGCTTTCTACACATTATTTAAACAAAAATTATCGGTTTCCTCTCCCGTCCTAACGATGTAATAAAAACCCTCTTTAATTTGCTAGGAAATGAGTCCCAGCAAGCAAATCAGTTTAAAGCGGAGATAAAATGAATTTTCATTGAAATATTAGTATTGCTCGTTATACCAGTCTGCGTCACTGAATTACTCATAACTTCTAGAGCAATTATGGCGGTTAAATAGTTATTTGTGCATCAAGGGACTAAAGTGCAACTTTTTCTCCCTGAGGAAAGCTGTTATCGCCCGATGGCGTAGCCGAGAGAGAAAACGTACTTTGTTCCCTTGACACTAAATTTTTCCTCCACCTACACTAAATATTTTCCTCCATTGTTATTAACGATAACTATGACGGTATAACTAGAGACTTTCATATGATCCTTTGCTCCATTAATCTGGATTATAATCAAATAAACAAATAACATAGGGTATTTAGGCTATATACAATCATTTAATTCACACTTTCATACTATTAAAAAAACACTATTTTTTCAAGTCTATTACTTAAAAAAATACCTCCCAAATTTTGTAAGTTAGAAACAATCATGTTTATGACACGTCCGGAATGTTGACAACAACTCTAGATAATGTGTATCCAACTTAATTCATGCAAAAACATTATTACCTGGCTGTGAAATGCATACGACTTTGTGTTCTTAAATTGAAACACTAAAGTGTTCTTAAATTAAATTTTGGGTATGTAAATGAAAGTCGACAGTGTTGCAATATTTTCTCACTGCCCAGTGCGGTGTTGCCGGATTTCTTCCATTTCCATTTTCTTGCATTTCGTATGAGATTACTTTTAGTCCCATGGGAGAAAAAGTAGATGCTTTTAGTCCCTTGAGAAAAAAGTAGTAAGTAAGTCAACGATTATTAATTTTATCGAACGGTCAACGAGAGCTCTTTATTTTGAAATTAGGAAGTATTTGATAAAATTTCAATGAATGAGTTGTACGGTGTGTTAAAAAAATGTGAGACAATAATTTACCTTATGATTTCTCGGATAAAAATAAGAAAAAAGTTTAGATTAACGTATGTCCTAAGGTGCTTCGTTTTCCGTCTGTGTATGTTTGTGATTTATACATATTTAATCATATCTTGTGAACCTCTTAACTTGAAAACTTCCAACTTGGTATATAAATGACCACTATTAACAACTATTTTGTAAGAAGTATCAAATTTCTTATTTGTATCATTTCAAAATGGCAACTGTTTTTTTTGTTTTCAAAGCTAATTATCTTAAAAACCTTAAATTTTAGAACAATTATACAAAACAAAAAGGTTGCAAAATCCATCCATAAAACATCCAATTAACGCTGATATTAAGATTATGGTAATCGAACAACTAATAACGGAGAAATTTTAACTTTTCTGAGTAAAATCGTGCAAATTTCAGACAGCATTTTCTAAAGAACCATGTTTTTATTCATGTTTTTATTTCTCCGTTATTAGTTGTCCGATCCGATAGTTGTTAATAGTGGTCATCCATATACCAAGTTTGAACTTTATACGTTAAGATGTTCGTGAGATATGATTAAATATGTAAAAATCACAAACCGACATTACTTTAGGACATATGTTTATTTAAACTTTTTCCCTATTTCGATCCAAGGATTCACTAAGTAAATTATTGCCCCACATTTATTGAACACCATGTATATGAATAAATGAATTGTAAGTACTTATTCATTCAATGGGAGTTCAGAAATTATTTTTTAATGCAATCTAGGAACTACTGAGTCTAATCTTGTTTCAGAATAATCATTTTACGAGTTATTTGTAATCTATAATACGTTTCTTTTGATTTTATTTTATTTTTAATGTAATTTAAATAAAAAGATTGTACATTAAGAGTATTTTGATATTGTATTGGTCCATGCTCTAATTTGAAACCCTCAAAGGCAGTTCTATACGTTAAAGGCTTTAAAACGATATGTATGCCTAAGTCTTCACTCCCCCAGCATTTTGTCACTATCCACAGAAAATATTACTTTACAACTAACAACAAAAACGACCAGTAACACAAGCAAGCTAAATATATATATATATATATATATATATATATATATATATATATATATATATATATGACATTAATAGTTATCGTTAATTAATTTCGTCAACATACGAGACCATTGTGTCTTCAAAATTAATCACAATTTTTAATCAGATGGTTCGTTTAATGTATAATATTATTGATAAAAATCGTTTTACTTCATTAATAAAAAAAAATCAAACCAACGAACGCTTCATTAATTAATGGTAAACGCGTAACGTTTTCCATCGTTACTCTTTATTATTGTTATAGTCAGACTTAACTTGAATGGGATTTTAAGAGCTCCCTTAAAACGTCATGCATGTGGAATATTTTAATAGCGACCACAGAGCGAGAGACCAGTTATGTGGAGAAGCATGTCTCGCTCGTTAGTTGTGACAATACACTGCCATTACAGTCCTAGTGCCGAGATTACTGGCCGTGATACGTGAGTTATGGCCCTGAGACCTAAGTACAATGGGAATTAGTGCTTGGCAGACAAACAGAGTGGCCATGAGTTATTTCATACTTTAAGGTAAAATAGTGTTTGTAATCATTTGGCTAAAACTGTGGGGAAAATATGCACAGAAAATGTGAGGGACTAAAATAACTGTATAAATGGGACTGAATTAAATTAAATGGGACGTTGTTCGATGGGAGTAAAATAGGATTGTACAGTATTACCTATTCCTAAAATAAGTTTTAGGAATATGTAATGCAGTCACTGGTTTTATTGACAAGTTTTAATGAAGTCTCAATAATTTCGAGAAATGTAAAATGAAATAAGATTATGCTTTCAGTTATTCAATAAAATCCTCAATGGAAAATAGTTGTATAAGTTATTAATTAAATTTGTCATTACCTAAAATATATAACACCGTAAAATTATAACATAAAATTAAAACTAATCATGGTTAAATTCCCGATGCGGAATTCCGAAATCACGATGTCCACGGCTGTGATGGGCGGGTTCGTATTCAGTCTATACTACTGCCGAATGAATATATATAATTCGGGCATAAATTAACAATAATATATTTAAAAGAATATATAGAAATAAGACAATAATAAACTTACAATGTTGAAGTACTATTTAAACATATGTGACTTTGGTTTAGAAGGTAAAATAGTGTAGGTAATCATTTGGCTAAGGCTGTGGGAATAAGTTACGTTACGTTTTCTTTTCTACCAATATACATAGATAGATGGTTGTACACAATTTCTTATTTCGATATTTAACTAAATATCGAACTTTAAACTTAAAGTTCGATAATTTCGTTCGATACTGACTGTGAGAGGTGGTCACATAATCAGGTAATGAGGAGGAGGTGCGGGCTGGATAATCACCATAATCGGATAAGCGGGCGTGAACCATTAACATCACAGTGGCTCCGTGAGCAGGTGGGGGGGGCAGGTCCGGGAGAACATAGACCGTATCAAATAACGTGGCCCTAGGGGCGGACTGGGCCAAGTAGTCTGACACGACCTAAAATAATGAATGCGAAGTATTAGATTGGAAAACATGAATGGTGATGTCACTTCATTGATTTATTGTTGTATATTGTCGACCATTTATTTTTTGTGGTTATTTGCTATAGTAAATATGGTATTTTTACCACGATCACAAGTTTTCGAAACAAGGTTAAGTATTTAATTTACTTTGAATTTTATTTATTTTGAAATCAAGGCGAACGTTATCCATGATGCACGAAACACAGATTCAAAAGCAACCAATTTACTGTACAATTTATTTGCACATTTTACTGGAAAACAGCAATATCAACAGTATCAATCAGGGCTGAAGAAAAAAGCCTTTAGCCCTTTAGTATCAATAGACTAGATAATATTTCCTTTAAAATGCCAAGTCGTAATATGTTATGTTTTCTTTTTATATTTTAATTTAATTGGAGTATTATAATCTAAAAGACACTTCACATAATCGTACTGAACATGACCTATAATGTATCTAAACTTGACACAGACGGATACTGCACTCGAAGAGCCCTTGAAATGTAAAGTAAATGAACAGCCCTTGACTATTACGGTTCACTACACCTGTCATCGCCTCGGATTTAAACGGGTTTTCTATTGACTAATTCCACCAAAACACTAATCACTTAAATTTTGCAATACAGTACTGACTTTTAAATCAATAATTTTACAAGGAAAAGGTATTAAAGTTGTGGTGTAATATCATAATATCCTAAGATCTTTAGAAATTCAATTCTTAATTGTTCTCTTAGATGCTAATCTCACTCTAAGATGATTTCAATATGAACAGTGTGTTTATACGAATTAACATAAATTAAAGTATTTCTGTGGACAAACCTTAAAAACGTTTAAATGTTTATTGAATGATATTTTATAAAAAGGCGAAAGAGGCTTTGTTAAACCATTTGAAAGCGTTTATTTTCTGCAATTTCAGATGAAAGGTTCAATTTAAAAGGTAAAGTTTAAAGTTTAAACAGCCCAAACTTAAAGTTCTTCAAACGATTCGAAGTACGAGGTAGACATGAGGTAAATAAATGTAGCGGTACAAAACGCAAAGTTCAAATAAGGAAAATTAGTTTATATACACGTCGGGTTCGTTGACGAAGTTTGCTAGTTGACTAAATATGTAACATTTCCTTATATTCTACGAAGAGTGCCAAACTCCCCTGTAAAACATGATGGTATGCGAGTGTGTATACTTGAATCAATAAATAAACATTATGGTGTGGTTATATAAAACTAAATTTATATCAAATTAAAGCGTTTAATCATTTTCAACTCATCTTCGCGAGGTACTTTTCTTATTTTTATTTTAACATTTAAGGGTTTCTCATTACCTTAAACGCACTTAAATCCCTTACCAATCTTAGCTGTTTTTTGTCATTCCTCCTGACGAAGTGCAATGTTTTTTTTAGAAAAAAAGAAAAGGGTTGTGATAAGCAAATATTTAACTGAACGTGTTTTCTAATTTTGTTTGCGACATAAAATAAAACAATTGTTGAACTGACAGTGAGCGAAACATACTACGTAAAGGTTCTAAGATTAATAAGCAAAAGTAAAACTGTTCTTTTCCTCTTAAAACAGTGAGAATGTAGGATAGAGTTCCTCAACACAATGTGTAGGCAAGTAGGTTTGTTGAATGAGCAACTTTACGAAACGAATGGCTGTGGATTTAGGAGATTGTAAGGATAAAAAGGTGAAGTGGGTGAAAAACTCACTCAAAGTTTCGGAAGTCCCGCCAGTGACGTCAACGATCACCGGTAAGAACGGAGTAATGGGAACTTTTACATCT
Source organism: Flexamia atlantica (assembly GCA_035578135.1). NCBI lineage: Eukaryota > Metazoa > Arthropoda > Insecta > Hemiptera > Cicadellidae > Flexamia > Flexamia atlantica. Next base: position 10,560,180 of record JAQJVK010000003.1, on the reverse strand, counting down.
ATAAATGGGAGATCGTAAACTCATTTCCTATAAAAAATTTTCAAGTAGGCATATTTCAGAATATTTTCTTTGCGTTCAAGGTGTAAGAAGTAGTTATAAATTTTAAATTGGAAACGACTAGAAGTGCTGTTAACGGGAAATCATTTAACGCACACGTCTTGGTAAATGTATTGCTGAAAGGGTATGTTGATGTGGTATTTGTAGAGCAGAGTCACTTTTCAAGCTTAACTTAACTTAGCTAGGCATATAAGTTAAGTAATGAAGGAATATAAGATCCATACGGATGCAATCTGGTTTCTTCTAACGCCGAAAGTGATGTAAAGAATGCATTAGCTTCTTTACAGATTCAAATTAAATGCGTTTAAATTGTTGAAAATTTTGACCAAAAGTGATCGGTAATGAATTTTTTTATTCATATTTCACACCTACATACAAGAACTCGTAATCCAACCGAAAGAGGAAATTTTGTCAATCAAACTAAAAGATTTAAGTAATTTAATGAGAAATAATCGAACAATTACTGGTACAGTAGTAGAATTTCGGTAAAAAAAAATAAATAAGAGTGTGCAATATGTTTTAATTGTATTTTGTGACACTCAATATTATCTCAAAGAGATGAATTTAACTCGAAGTTTATCAGAGATCTTTCTTCAATATCCGAGCTGCACCGAACTTCGGATCTTATTTGTTATAAACTTCGATATGAGACAATTTCGCGGAAACAGCGTAACGACATAAGGGGCTACTGAGCATTGTTTACCTTGCCTGATTAAAAATCAGGTTTGTTGTATTGTAAAAACTGATAGATCGGTCAAAAATAAAGAAGGTTGTATCAATTTTATAGGCAACATTATTTTTACACCTTTCGATTTGTAACTTTTTATACAAAATCGTATTCCTTAGAAGGTTCGTAAAGAATTTTCTTTTTCATTTTTTTTAAATATTATATTCTGAAAAACGAATTCGCCTCATATTCTGATCGAATCTACTAGGGATTCTGTTCCGAAATCGCCTCCAACGCGATGCTCTTTTCACAAACAAAACAATACTAGGCACAACACAACACTTGAAAACAGTATATTAAAAGTTATTATAAGTAGTGGCGATGTGGCGTTTCTGGCCCAATCAAACTTTGACAGGCAGTCAATTTTTTGACAGCTACTTCCGGTCACGTGACCGGAAGTGACGTCATCAGCTGTGACGTAGCTGTGACGTGTATGGGTGGGTATTTAAAGTTTAAATGCCCTGATGTGCTGGGTATTTAAATTTTAAATGGCCGGAAGTGTGTCAAGGTCTTTTGGGGATGTTTTTAAAAAAGATCTTGCATTTTCGGAAGATCCGAAAATGCAAGATATTTTCTTTTTTTATTTATTTGTTTTTTTTTTTACAAAAGTATTATTTTACAAGTTAGTAAAGTTTGCTCCCAAATTTGAAAAGTAAGTTGTTGTCGGTGCTGAAATTTCTTGTTTATTTTCATTCTTCTTGTTGTTGTAAGTTGGCAAAAACACATTTTTTTCGTTTTGATTGTTTGTTGCATAAAGTTCTAAAGATAAACCAAACCCAGTGGTTATAAGTTGTTTTAGTTCTTCACTAAAAATTTCCAAATCCTTGTAGGTTGTAAGATTGATAGTGTTGTAGTGAATCCCGCGAATGTTGAGAGACATGACTAGAGTTGTTTACTCGACGAGAGGTGTAGCAGGAATGACTATTGCAAAGCCGGTGCTGCAGGTACCTCCGATGGTAGTGGGGGTAGTGGTGGGGGTAATGGCAGGTGTTTGTTTAATCACTTTGAATTTAATCGTTGCCACAATAGACAGAGTCGATGTTGTAATTCTTCTAGTTTATCCAACCGGTTCTTTTGATATGTTTTGCAACTACATTTACAATAGCAGAAAGAATTACATTTTGTACAAGCTTGTCCGTCAACTTGATCTTCAGGTATTCTAAAACATTTTTCTTTGCAACAATAAGTTATAAGTGTTAGATTATTTCTTTTGGATGACATGATGGTTGTAGCTTGTCTTAAACAGAACTGAGCCTCTCAACGTTAAAGTTTCGTATTTATGTAAAGTATTCGAATAAAACTATCGAATAAAATAATCGAATAATACTATCGAATAAAATAATCGAATAATACTATCGATTAAAAGTTCAAGGTCATCCGTTTGAGGTTTTAAAAAAATACAACATATCAGTATATAAAAACATATACTGATATGTTGTTGTTTTTTATCTTTTTATTTAAAACATTTTTTTTACAATGTTATTTTTGTGCGATGTGCAGAGTTAGTTCCGTAGAGTTGTTTCCGCTCATTCCGTGTGACACCAAATATAATGATCCTGGTTGAATTTCCCGCAGATCTTCATTTTGCAGCAACTGGACGAATCGTTTTGGAAGATATACTTGAAACTTTGGTTCATCACCCGGTGTATATGGTGCATCGGATAAAGATGCGACGACTGCGTCTCCATGCGTTGTATCAATTTTCTTCATTTCATGAACAATATAATGTTTCTGTTCTTTTAATTCTGAACATTTCTTGATAATTAGAGTATTTGATTTTGAATGCAAGTTGAATTGTTCAACTAAACATTGGAGAAACTGTTGTGATGCCATCCTTCACAGGAGATGTTGTCCGTTCGGAGTATGGAGTTAGACTGATACTCGGGGTGTGTTGCCTCTTCGTTTATATAACCTTCGGAACCCCCACTACATTCTTCCGTTTGTTGTTGTAAGTAAGCAGCCAAGTGATACGCGTTTTGTAATGCGCATTGAGATTGGTTGTGTTTCGGATTTATTGTAGAAACACAAATATTTCTAGCATCAAAGTGAAATGTTTTGTCCACTTTTATGTTTAAAACTTCTTTGTTTGTGTACTGTCGTATCCAATTCTTTTTTTCCAATCCTCTGGTATATATGTGTGTAAATTGTTTGCAAAAATGAAACATAATTTTGTGTACATTGTTGTACGGTAGGAAACCTTCATACCAATGGATATGATGAAAATTATTTGTTAGCCATCTGTTTGTTATTTTAGCTTTTGACTTTAGTTCATGGACAGAACACGGTGCTTCAAATAAAAACGGGTATGCTACTTGTGTAAGCAAATCCAAAATTACCAATTCTTTTATGATAAATCTATCATCGTTTCCGCGAAATGCTTGAAATTCAATTACACAAGGTTTTGCTGCCATTTCTTCATCCTGTCTGCTCATCACGGTGTCTGCTGATCAACTGTTTTCCACACCACGGTAGGTTAGATATATATATAAACCAGGCCGTACAGTTGTAGGCGCGTTGGTGTATGTTTAACGTGGGCACCATCCCCAGTAGGCCTACCCCACGGTTTATTCTTTTGTTAAATTACATTGTAGTTTTAACCTAGCAAAGTTTTTTCTTCTGTATTATTGTTGTTGGTGGTTTCTTCTTCTGTACTGTTGTTGTTGTTGTTGGTTTCTTCTTCTGTATCCTCCGTTGCAACTTCGGTAAAAGGTTCAAAGTTTCTTAACTGCCTCCACATTTCCACTTCGTGAGGAATTCTATTAAAGATGGATGTATCTATTGGTCCGTATTGTAAAGTGCTTTCTGGTTGTTTTTCGCATGCATCTACCAGATATTCCTTAATAACAGAGCTTGAAAATACTAATTGTTTCATATACCTGGTAATAGGTGATGTTGCATAGTTTAAAATGTAAAATTCTTCACGTGTTAGAAGAATTTTATTTTCAAATTGTGTCGAGTCTCTAATTCTTACTTGTTGTTGACCACGATGTTTAATAATGTCAATTTCATTGTCACAATCCAAAAGTCGAATGTTAGTTTTTCTTCCAAAGAAACTGTTGGCTAAATAACATTCAATAAGATGTAGATGTTTTAAAAAGGAATCCCAAGCATTTTCTGAAAATAAAACCATCTTTGTTCCATGGCTTAGTATTACTGCGGGAGAGTAGTCTAATGATTTTACCAATCCTATCGACACACTTTTACTCATGCAAGATGAAATAGGATAAAAGATGCGAAGGAAAACTTCAGTTAAAATGTTTGGTGGAATATTTTCTTCAAGTTTTCTTTTCTTTCTTACGTTTGTTTTATTATTTTCCAACTTTTTATTTTGTTTTCCAAACTTTAAAAAGTCATCAATTTCCTTTACAATATTTTCTTCAAAATGTTTATCATCATTTTCCAATAAAGGTGCTGTTTCGGAAACGTCTTGTACAACTGATAAAGAACTCATTTTGTTTATAATGCTGTAGACGATGTTACCCATACAACTGTAGACAGTAAACTAAACAATTTTCGTTCCCGCTCCTGCTTTTATAACCGAGTGGTGGGGGTATTTTTTTTTCCTTTTCATTTTACAAAACTGCTTTTACAATTCCTGTTAAAGGTGTATATGTAACAATTTTATCATGTAAAATTAAACAATAAGCAGATGTATCTTTGGGTACATTTTGTTCAAATTCCATTTCTATTTTTATATCTACACTGGAAGATTTTACAGATTCGTTTTGTTTTGAACAATCAACTACAACAATCGGATAGTTAGATTTAAATTGGTTTGGCGTTAATAAAGGTGTGTTTGTTTTTCCATAATATGAATTTTGGAATCTTGCGTACATATCGTACAAAACGCTAAACCTGTCTTTTGTAAAGTTTATGTTGAAGTTGTCGTATGGAAAGAATTGTGAGTTTAGAAACACCTTAAAATTTGTAAGTTTGCAATGATCAAATTCACCAGCATGTTTAGTTATTTCGTTTCTTCTTTTTGTTTGTAATCCAAATATTACATATCTTGCCTTTTCCAAATGAGTAGAAGTTTTTACAGTCCATGTATGACGTTGTGTTTCCGGTAAAACCGGATATTCATGAAACTCCCAACTTCTAAATGGTATTACGATATCACGATCTGATTTTAAAGTTCTTAATAATGAAATTCTATTCTGATCGTTTAACCGTACATGCGGTACTCTCCAAACAATTTTGTCTAATTGCATTTTCCATTCTAAAGTAGCTTCCGTTGTTCCATCAGTTGCTTGAATAATATCTTTGTCGTTTGATGATCTTAACAAAACTAATTCTTGTTTTACGTTTATTATTATTTTTCGGTAATCTTCGGCAAAGCCTAAAAGTAATCTTAAAGGAATGTAAAAGTCAAAATTGCCTGAAGTGTTTGGAGTGATTGTACTGGAATCGGGTGCTACCCATCCTGCGGCGGCCAGCATATTTTTTTCACTCGGTGTTAAAGATGCTAATCCTTTTAATGTACTTGTAATTCCCACCTTTTTTGTTGAATCTACTGTAACTCCGGAAATTTCATATCTTATTTCATCAAACAAATATGCCATGGGGTTATTTATGAACGGAACAGTACTTGCAGTGCTTCCATCTTTTTTTGTTACTCTTCCTTCGATATACAAATAACTTTCACATGGAAGTGTATAAATATCCTGTTGTTGTATGGGAATTCTAATTTCATCATTATTATTTAATTTTGATGAAGCGTAAGGGTTGTGCGTATGATATTCCTTTTCCCATAAGGTTTCGTCGAATGTCGGACCCTGCGCTATATCCAATATTTCCATTATTAATAAGTTTTAATCCAATTTCTTCTAGAAAACGAATGTTATCACTTGTTAATCCTTCTATAGCTGAAGTGCTACTGACTTGTTTACCAGTCAGCTCTTTCTTTTTAAATGATAACCCCATTGTTATACGGTTGATTTTATATGTATTCGTATAGTTATAGGTTCGTCTCTAAAATCAATATGATTTCCGTCTTGATCTAGTATGTTCACCACAATGTCTGAAATAAAACTGGTGTTTAACGGTAGGTACACCAAGTTTTGTGGCTTTTCCACAATTTTAAAACCCGGAGCGACCGTTGGATAGAATGTGTGCAATATATGAGTATTTTCACCATCTCTATAAGAACCATGTATAATATTACATGTAATATCTATACTGTTAACTTTCATTATTGTTACAGTTCTAGCACCTGAATGGTTAATATTAGGTTCTAAAATTTTTGTTGTTTTAGGAAATCCTAATAAACTACCAATTGAATGTTCTTTGCTATAATCTATATAATATTTAGATTTAATTTCAGCTTTCATAGTATTGTTATTTCCTTTTATTGTTATATTATCTTTTCCCATATGATTTTGTATCGCTTCATTTATATCATCAATTTCATATGCTCCAGTGGGTAAACTAAATACTTGTATATCTGAATATTTGTTTGTATTTTTATCTTTTGTTTTGTAATAATGTATTTTGTCATTAACATTTTCAGTAACGTTGGGAATAGAATTATAAGTTGTTATATCTAATAATGCGGCTTCCCATAATTTATCTTTTTCCAAACGTAACGCAGGGAAAAGAACACTTCGCAAAGTAGATGAAGTTCCAGTTAATGATACTGTATAGGAAGACATCTTAAAGTTGACTAACACTTTTTGTTAAAAAATCTAAACATAAATGTCCACAGATTACCGTATCATCAGGTTGCTCTCTTTTATAATTGTATAGTACATTTTTAGCTGTTTTAAAGTAATATTGTAGTTCTTTTGGTGGTGGAAGATTACCAAAACTATCAAAGTAGTAAATAGTTGATCCTAGTTTCTTATAACATACCCAATGAGTGCCTGATCCTTTACTATTATCTAAATTTACTATTCCGGTTTCATTTTTCCATATTTTAACAGGTAATGCATCTTTCATAAACACTCCTCTAAAAAATGGAATTTTTAAACAAGAAACATAAGTAATTAATTCTTTATCTGTTAATTCTTTATTTGGAATTAGTAATTGTTTTTTTCTGTTTAATACACACGATACGGTCTTAGGTATAATCCTCCTCCTTTTTTTATCATTGACCATATTGTTTGTTTCTTTTTATTTTTACCTGCGGTGGATCGTCGTTTTCTTCTTATATTTCCTCCACGTTTCTTTGCAGGTTTTCTTCTTCTTTTTCCACCTCCTTTCTTCTTTCCACCTCCAAACATCGTTTTACCCTTCATTGCTGCTGATACCGCTAAAGCTGCTGCTTTTTCACCGATACTAGCGTCGCTGGATGTTACTCTTTGCCAAGCTTTTTCAGCAAGTGCTCTATCCGCTATTGATCTATTTTTAGTATCTGCAAACTTTGAATATGCTATATCGTGTTGTTTGCAGGCTTGATCAAGTTTATTTATTCCAAGATCTCCTCTAGCGAGTCTTTTTTTCAATTTTGTTCCAGGACCACAATATTGATAACCTCCTGGTAAATGTAGTTCTACAGGTAATAAATCGATAGCTTTATTAACTATAGCTCCAACCGGCTTAGTAATAAGAGAAAGTGCTGTTGATGCTATTCCTCTTCCTCTCTTTATAACGTGTCGATTATGACTGATGCGTTGAACTTTCAACATGGTCTTTTATAGTGAAAGGAAATGTCGATACTTGTTTATTTTATAAATGCTTTATAATGAATGATGCACTTATCCTTTGACATTGTTTATTTATAAGTATGTTTGTTTATGGGTAAAACATTTTTTTCCAGTTTTGTGGAAGGATTGTATCTTCTTCATCATCATCACCTTTAGAAGTTCTTAAAGTATCATTTTCCTTATTTAAAAAATATTTTTCCATAACATTCTTTTTAACCCAATTTAATTTTTGATCAGATTTTATGGGCTTTATTGTGTTATAAATATCATATAATACTACACTTAAGAGTCTTACAATGTAATTTACATTAACAGCATCAGTAAAATTAATAGGGTCTTTTAAGCTAGTCAATCGCAAGTCTTCACAAAAAAAAGACTGCTTATTTAAATCTTTTCTTAGAAAAAGATTATAGTATATGTGTCCCTTCTGATGCATTTGTGCTACTGTAACTACATCATTGTCTCTTATTCCTTCTGCAACATTGACTAGTGGTTTCCCTTTGCAATCAAAGGCTTGTCGGCCGCCTTCTTGTAATACAGGAACTTGTCCAATTGTTGCTACATCAGTTTCATCCGACCCTTTTTTAACATTAGTAATTATTTTTGCATCAGCATCCCATTTCTTATCTTTTAATTTCATTATTTGACTTATTGTTGCTGCATGTGATTTTGCAGTTCCTTCCTTAACGTTAGTTAACACTTTATTTTTGCAATCAATTGTATTAATATCATGCGTAATACAATGATCTGTAAGATATTGAAGGTTTACAGCATCTTTCATATCTTTAGGGTCTCCAATATCATGTATTACAAAGTTGTAAAAGGAAAATTTATCTGTTTTTTCAGGGATGACTGAATGTAAATACTTTTTTGTAACTGAATCTTGATCATTAATAGGATCTGCTATATTGGCTATTCTAAGATCTTTTGCATCATATACTTTATTATTACTCCTAGGATCATATCGTAAGGTTTGGTTTATGTACCACATTAAATATTCTTTATTTACCGAATCATTCTTATCTATTGGTTTTGGAAGATTTACAATTCTATAAAAATTAGCGTTATACACTTCATTTTGAAGCTTTAAGCTAGGTAATGTTTCACTTCTTAAAGTTTTAAAATTTACCGCATCATTTTCATCTTTTGGATCATTTACAAACTTTAAACGTTTGTTATTTATATCATAATCTCCATCGGATGTTAGTGGTAAACCACCTCTTTTTCCATAAGATCCTGATTTGCTTCCAGTTTCGGAATACCGTCCAAACTTATCCACACTCATGGTTATACTGAATATTTAATCAGTTATACTTGTATTATATATACTCATATTTTTTATGCAATTACTCCTCGATTTCGCAGTTCGCCGACCAAAGCTACCCATTCATTTTCTAAACCACTATGTCCGGCTTGTTTAGCTTCATATATCAACTTCATTCTGTCAACCAATTTGTTTATATCGTTGTAGTATATTATATTAGTATCATACAAGTTTTTTAATAATCCTTTTCCTGATAAACTTGATTGATTTGTTTTTCTTCTTTTATGTAAAATATTTATTTCAGCAGAAGATAATGATTTTCTTTTTATGGGTTCCCTTCTTTTTGGTGGGAAAAGTTTAGCAATAATAGTTTTATATTTTTCTGATGCATTTCTATGAACATTAAAATTTTTAGAATAATTTTTCTTATGCGCATTTGTATCCTCCAATATTTGTTTAAAAATGTTTAAATCCTTTTTAGTATATTTATTAGGTTTCGGCTTAAAAATAAGTTCAAACAATCCTTTTGTACCCTTGTATTGTTTATTATTTATAATAATATTGTCATGTTCGTCTACATCAAGTTTGCTATCTCCAATCATTAGCCCATTTTCTTCTATTCTAGCACCAAAAGTATGATATTTTCGAGTTGGTTGTGCAGAATGTAACATTTTTAATACAAATTGTCTTGCAAGCGGCCCTTTATACGCGATATCCGAGCCCAATTTGCTCAAGTTGGATGGATTAATAGGCTCTTCTTCTTCTTGTTGTTCTTCGCTTGTAGAAAGACCTTCTTTTTCTGTTAAAACATCCGTTTCTTCACCTAGTTCGCTTTCTTCTTCAGTTGTTTCTCCTTGTTGTGTAAAACTTGTATCACTTTCATATTCTTCTTTTTGTTCAAATTTTGAAATGGGTAAAATAGCATCTCCGGAAAAATTAAATGTTGAATGTTTAACATTTTGTCCTAATTGTTTTAATGGCTCAGTAATAGGTTTAAATGTTGATTCCAGAAATTTCTCTCTTTCACTTATTCCTAATCTTAACGCTCTGTTTTTATGTCTAATAGAATCACTAAGTGATTTTATTTCTTTTAATAGCTTTTCCTGATTAACCATGTTTACACCATGAAGACTTGTACGATAATGTTGTTAATTAATGTATTAAAACAAATTTATCGAAACCTATGCGGTAACGACCATCTGTTATAGCTTTATCTTTCATAATTACCAAAAATCCATATTTTTCCGCCCAAGCTTTTCCACAAAGCTCTTTGAATTTATCAAATGACATATCAGCATTTACATGATCGTTGTATATATGTTTTAGGTTTGTATCGTCTTGTTTGAATAAAACTAAAATATTTGCATTGTCTCTAATTAGTTGTTTTGGAATTTTGCTATATGTTTGTCCGATATATATGCTATCAATATTATTATGTCTTCCCATGGCAAAATAGTTTCTAATAGTATCATGATTTTCACTAGATACATCATCAAATACAAATACAGAATACGGCTTAGCCTGGTCTGGTTGCATAACACTGTCACTAGCATTAAATTTGTAATAGTTAACATCGGGCACATCAGTCAGGATCTTTTCCAACAATTGATACTTTGGTTGATGTAAGGACTTTGAAAAAATATATAGGTTATTAAATCGCAATCCTTTTGTGTTTGTAATTAAGTTAAACACAACGTTAGTTTTGCCACAGTTTGAAGGACCGCTGACTATACATCGTACAGTGTTTGGAAATAAACTGCCGTGTTTACCATTGTTGATTTTAACGTTATCTACGGTTAAATCATCAATGTTATTAATATTAAATTTATCTTTATGGTGAACAATCTCCATCTTATTCAAAGGCAGAAGAGTAAATAAGTTGATTTAAAACTAAATCAAATCTTTTATAGGTATCCACGAATCTTCAGTTTTATCAAACCCCAACCAACGTACTTTAACTTGGTCTTTTTTCCTTTGCAACACCTTTTCAACAAGATAAACATCGCCTACTGTTGACTTTAACAATTCATGTCCGTAAAAACCGCCTTGTAACAAATTTCCTTTGTTATCTTTTAAAATATAAGTTTCCGGTACAGTAGGTTGTACTTTATACACTGTAAAAACTTCGTTTGTCCAATTGGGCAGGTATTTTTTAGTAAACACTCCTTTGTATTTACTAATTCGAACTTTATCATTTACATTAAATTTTCTTGGTTTTCTTTGTTCCGCTTTTGGCTGTGTATTTTTTTTAATTCGTTGTAAAACTAGTTTAGCGTTTTTCTTATTCACTTTGTTAGGTGCCATACCGATAGTTCTATGAAACTTGTTGTTGTAATCGCTTATTAATTTTGGTAGGATATCAACCCATACGTAAGAACCTCTTTTCGAAAACATTTTATACATTGCACCTTTTAAGGTTCTATTAAATCTTTCAATTATAGCTGCCTTTTTCTCAGAATTTGTGGAATAATGATTTATGTTATATTTTTTCATTAACAAGGCAAAATGTTTATTAAAAAATTCTTTCCCATCATCAGTTTGTAAATGTTTAATTTTATTTTTATCTCTTTTTATAGCTACTTCCATAGCTTTTGTTATGCTGTTACCAGTTTTGTCTTTTAATGGCAAAGCATCAGCAACTTTAGTAAAACAATTAATAATCGTAAGTATGTATTTGAATCCTTTATTTATTTTACTATGCGGTTGCATTTCAATTAAATCTGCTTGATATAAATCATTTATTCCTTTTACAACAGTATTTCGTCGTGGAAACTTTATTCTTGCAGGTTTATGAAGTTCATTAACAATCTTTTCCTTTAAGTCTGTCATGATGATTTTACTAACAAAGTCAAGTTAGTATTGAGTGTTTCTTTTTCTGCATCCGCTTTTATAGTTCAAGGTCATTTCAACATATTTTAAAAAAAGGGGAAATCACAGCGAGCATGCTGTGATTTCCCCTTTTTTTCTTTTTTTCTTTTTTCTTTTTTTATTTTTTTTATTTTTTTTTTCTTTTTTTCTTTTTTTCTTTTTCTTTTTACTCATTGATAGGATTGAGAGAGTAGTGGCCGAATGGTAGAGTGTGAATTTTGTCTGGAAGAATGTGTCGTTTGTCATCATTGGAGCAGAGTGCTTTTTTCACTTCTGTTACGCTGTACAGTTGATGGTTGAAACTTCTGATGGTGTTGAATTTTGCAGTTATAGTCGTTTCTTCAAATAAGCATTGCTTGTAGTGTTCAAAATTTACATTCTTCTTAAGATACAAACTTTTTACTCCCTTAGCTTTTTTAATAATATTGTTTTCTTCTTTATGCAATTGTAGTGAATACAATTTTGACATTAGTGCAATAAGTTCTTTCAGTAAAATTCCATTTGCTTCGTCTTTAAATTTTCCAAGTTTCTTTTTGTTCCGATCATTGTCATAATTTAAATGATCTTTTGGATAGTCACTAAAATCAAATTCATTTTTGTGAACAAATGTTCGAAGATCCAAATACATATCTTCAGTAAGAATCCAGTAGATGAAAGCGTCCGTGTCCATGTAGGCGATTCCGATGTTATCTCTACCGTAGAAGGCGACCATTTTGTTGTAGTGGAAATCGTACATGTGGGTTTTGGAAATATCCAAGATTGACATTCCAACGTACAACGGACGATCCATTTTCACACTTGTCTTCTTCATAGATACTGCCACAAGGTTTTCATTGATGATAACGGATGTTTCAAAGTTTGGTTTTTGTACAAGTTTTTCTAGTTTTATAGGATCTGTAATTAATTTAACATTTTTGTGTTTTCTTTTGTTTTCCAATGTTTTTCCAAATATCGCGTTATTCATTAATTTAAAAAAGTCCTTTTGAAATGTTGATGTTGCAGCTGCTCTTCTTCTGGTGTTTGAATCAATGTACGGTTTTAACCAGCAAGATTGGGAAAATTTTAAAACTCTATGAATTTTGGTTATACGTAAACCCAATTGGAGTGCTTGTTGAACAACCCAAAAGTGAGCTACGTATCTTTGTTTATTTTCAAGAGTCATCATTAATTTTGGATGTTTGCCAATTGGTGAAACTTCTGTTTTTGCAAGGAGCGGAAGATCGTAATGAAGATCATGCAAGTGTTCTGGATATTCAAAGTCACAGTCCAATATGTATCCGGTGTCTCCGTCTTTTGAAATTTGCGAAATATCACCAATAGAGTCTGGATTAACCCATTCAAAGTTTCCAAAAGGAAGTGGATTAGACATGGCCCATCCGTATAAATTGTTGGCATCGAAATATCCTAAGAACACTGATGGTTTTTCTTTATCGTAGTTTGGAAGATATTTGTTGTTAGCTTTAACATGTCTAGTAACACTTTGGGTCAATCCACCTCTAACGCCCGATTCGATCATCAACACCATGTCAATATCTGTTAATAATTGAAGGTTGCACTTTGTTTCTTTTAGCATAGCTTGCCAAGCTAGTCCTGGAGAAGTATAAGAATGAAGAGGGTCTAATCCGTAAGCTTCAAAGCAGGTGTTTCTAAATTCTTCCATCACATCGCAGAGAAGGGTCACATCAAGTTTTACATAAAAGTCAGAATAATCTCCCAGAGTGTTCATTTCCAATTCGTCCCAAACTCTGCATGCGTGTTGATAGTCTTCAGGTGAAATGTCCAAATCGGTAAGTTTACTTTTGAAAGCTTCTGGTGGAGGAAGTGACGTTTCTTGAAATTTATGTAGTCCATCGATGTAATCATACGGGAAAACTCCTTTCCGAAGAACCAAATCCATTTTTTCTGCAGGTACAATTTTGCTTGTTTCTATTAAATTTTGTCTTCTTAAATTTTCAGAAAGTTTCATAAGACTGGAAGGCATAAATCGAAAAGAATCAACAAATCTAAGTTTAATTTTGCCCACCTTTTTTGAAAAGCTTATAAATTTTTCCATAGTTTGTGCTATAACGTCTATTTCACCGTTGTCTCTTGCTAATTCAGGAATGATAAAATGTCCATCGTATCCGCTAAGATTGTGAAAAACGACGGGAATAAAAGATGGTAGTTTGTAGTTGATGTTACATCCGTTGCAAGCTGCACCTCTGTAGGCTCCTGTCAGATGGTCATGGTCGCGAACTTTAACTTTAGTTTCTGTAAATTGATTGTTACACAAATAGCATGTTGTTGTCAAATCATAAAGATAAATTTCTTCCGGTGTCATAGGTGACATAGGAACCACATTGCTATACATTGCTTCCACTTTCCCAGCGATGTCGTATAAATCATCAACAAAGTATCGAGCTGCTTCTTCTCCACGATAGATCTTTGGTGTAGATGTCAAACCATATTCTTGAAGATGTTCTTCAGGCAGAGTGGATTTTACTATTAAACAGTAGCTGTTTGGTTTGTGAAGTTGATACTTTGTTCTGCTTGTAATTTCCTCTCCTTCTTCTTGTTCAAGTGGAAGCAATGAAGATTCAAAATCTGCATACACTACAACGGGGATTCTGTATTGTTGGATAACTTTATCAAATTTTACTTGTGATCTGCTAGGGTGTGGTAATTTAATTCTTACTTCATAGTTTCCATTGCATAATCTTTTATGTTCTGTTAACCATTCTGAACCTCCTCTTCTTAAAGGTTTGTTTACAAAACAGAAACATCTTTTACAAGTTGTTTTTGGTTGTTCACGTTTTGATAACTGTTTGCAAACTAGAGCTTCAAAATCTTTAATATATACATAATGTGAGATATCACCTTTAGTTATAAATAATAAATCAGTATGATCTCTGCGTTCGGTGGGTGTTATACGTAAGGGATAGACATTGTTGGATGAATCTAAGCCAAAGATGTTTACAGATGCAAAAGGATTTTTCTTTTCAAATTTTGATATGTCTTGAATTGAAACAGGATAAGTCATGCCTTGAAAGTTATACATATAGGAAACCTCATCGTATGCTCTACTCGGTCGTTCCACATGATCTTCTACATATTTTGCAAGCATTGCATACTTGAAACATTCAGCATTTTCATTTTGTACATTAACACAAGATTTGGTTACTCGAATCTTCCTTGGCAAAGCAATATAACTACTACCTCTCATTCCATATCCATGTTTATGAACTCTCACATCTAAGCTTGTTATACTTAACAAACTCCATCCAGAACCTCTTCCTTCATGTTCTTGTAATTTTGTTAAAAGTTCTTCAAAACAATCATCCACAATTGAGCTTATATCCGATGCAAACATGATGGTTTTGTTTTTAGTTAAAAATCCTCTTGGTGATGTTTCATTCTGAACATTTGTAAATACAGTATCTAATAATATTCCAAACTTTATAAAATTTAATCTTCTTAGTTCATTCTTCAATGTTTCTGTTACTAATGTTTTTGCTTTCAATATAAATTGTGCTAGTTGCAATTGAGCATTGTCAATCTTAAAATGAGTTACTACACTGCCTGGTAAAGCTCGGGCGTATAATTCCACATCCAAAGATGGTCCGGGTGCGTATTGAATAACACTTGGTCTTGAATTTAGTTGTTGTTGATGGGTAGCCAGCATTTGATCTAATTCTTCCAAATCTTCTTCTTCTGCATTGTTTCTTGTTTCGTTGTTATGGTACACTTCTTTGTGTATTTGTAGTAAGTTTTCATTTTCAAAAGATTCTTCACAACTGATGCAGTAATACATGACGTAGGTGTGCTCTCCACAAAAGTTGCAGTAATAATAAGAACCACTCTTAAACTACCCCTATTTATAGCACTACCCCCACCACTTTTTCTGTATTAAACACAAAAAGTGTTAATAACAGTTAAATTTCTTATATTTCAAAACTCCTAAGTGTCAAGGTCAAATAATGCAAGTTTAAAAAAACATCTAAGTGCCAAATAATGCAGGTATTAAAAAAATCTAAGTGTCAAGGTCAAATAATAAAAGTTTTAGAAAAAATCTAAGTCTCAAGGTCAAATAATGGAAGTTTTAAAAAAAATTCTATGTCTCAAGGTCAAATAATGGAAGTTTTAAAAAAATCTAAGTGCCAACGTCAAATAATTTAAGTTCAAAATAATACATATATTATGCGTCGTAAGTGTGATCATCATTGCTGTTGTTTAAATATGTTATTTCCAAATCGTTATCGCTTTCATCTTCCTCCATGTCCGATGCCGGAAACAAACGTCGCCGAACAAGAGCATGTATATATTGTACTGGATCATAGTTAATTGTTACAACATGTGTTAACGGTGTTTCTTCGCCTATTGCTACTGGTACTTCCAAAATATTTTCTTCATCACTTGTAGCATCAGACGTAGCATCGGATGTAGCATCGGATGTAGCATCAGATGTATCTTCTACTGGAATCAAACTATTTTCAAAAATACTTTCGTCATCCGTTAAGTCTTCTGGTTCAACTATTTTATATATTTTTTCACAAATTGTACATCCAAAAGGAAAATTGTTGTCTGTTGGAGGCATTATAAAAGAAACTTGATATTGTAAAATAAATGTTGAAGCAAATGTTTGAAAATTTTTCTAAGTCCGAAAGTATTAATTATTAGGAAGTTTTACAAGTCCAATGTAAAGTAAAAATAAAGAAAGAAGTGTTGTTGCCTGTTTAAACATTTGCAAAAGAATGATAGGTTTGAAAATTTTTCAAAGTCCTAAAATATTAAATATTGAGAAGTTTTAACACTTAAAATATTTACAAATCCAATGTAAAGTAAAGAAAGAAATGTTGTTGCCTGTTGGAACAATGGCAAAAGAATGATGGAAACCAAACCCGCAGTAAGGGTCCTGTGGTTTGGGAGGGGGTAAGCGAGGAGGGGGGATGACCTCAAGCCGAGTTGGGGTCCGGGATCTGCGCGTGTGGTTCGGCATCAGTTGCTCGCTAGACAGTGAGGTGGTAACATGTTCAGAAGGCGCCCTGAACATTTTATCATTTTTGCTGTTTGGTGAAAATATCTTGGTGTTATTTGTATAATAACATCTTGACGTAGGACTGATTAATTTTAAGGCATGGTAGTTGTTTGTGCTTGTAGATACCCTAGGGTTTGTAGTTTGTTTTTAATTTGCTGGTTTGGTAGTTAGTATTATTTTAAAATCTTTCTTTTACTTACAATATATTTCTGCCTGGAATGTTTAAATTTAAAGTAAAATTTTTGTTTTTAGGAATGTTATATGATATGTTTTTAATACCTTTCTATTCCAATTTCCTTTTTCCAACAAGCTTGTTGAGGGCATTCCCTCTCTTGTCTTGTACTCCTTTTTAGTTAGGGACACCTTTCAATTCCAATTTCCTTTCCTTTTTTCCTTCCATCTTTTGCATGGTAAAACCAATAATGGTAAAACCGGCAACCGCTTTTGTAGTGATTACGCTCACCAAAGCGGGTCACTTACAACCTCTATACGTGCTGGATGGGTAGTTCGCCTACCTCCGGAGTTTCGCTAGACCTCAGTTGTTCTGCGTCGCTAATGGCGAGACACTGGCTCCTTTAGTGTTAGGAAATAAAAAACATATTTGTATAACATTTTTTCCTAAATTTAATTAAACAACTTGCTATTTCAAAATAACATTTTTGTTTTAGCTTAGCGTTGTGCGCTTATGGTGAGGTGTGTGAGTTCGCTTACGTGATGATCACACTGTAATCATGATGTGCAGCGCTGGGCTGTCTAGCTATTTTTTTTTAAACTAAATTTTATTTCTTTATTTTTTATTTTTATTAATTCTTAAACTCTAGGCAGATTGTATTGTAAATTAGCTTTTCTTCTTTTAGGTTTCCGGGGGTGTACGGTTCTGTCAAACCGTACACCCCCATTTTCTTTTTAGTTATCGAATGACCTTGACCTACTTATTTTCAAGGTCAACAAAATGACTTAGCGAAAATTTCTAAGTCTCAAGGTCATTTATATATAGGTAGATTTAGCTTTTCTTCTGTTAGGTTTCTGAGGTGTACGGTTCTGTAAAACCGTACACCTCCATTTTCTTTTTAATTATTGAATGACCTTGACCTATTTATTTTCAAGGTCAATAGCAGTTAGCGAAAATTTATAAGTGTAAGAAGTAGGTCAAGGTCACCAAAAAATACCCTATGAACGGGGGGAATAGACCGCTAAGTAATTCTTTTAGAATTACAAAGTGGTCTATTCCCCCGCTCCTATTTTTTTTTATTTCATTTTTACACTAACCTCTCAGTTTTAACAAAAGGAGGTATTTGTTGTGCGCACTGCATAATGTTTGATTTACACAACACATCTTTTACCCTTTTTTAATAATATACGAACATTGTTCTTTTTTAGGACTAGATTGTAAAAAGTAAAAAGTCATTTTGTTATCCCGCTTTTATAAGAAATTAACCCTCCATTGTAAATTTTGAAAATAGGTCAAGGTCATTCAAAAATACCCTATGAGCGGGGGAATAGACCGCTAAGTAATTCTCTTGGAATTACAAAGTGGTCTATTCCCCCGCTCCATTTTTTTTGTCTTGTGTTTAATTTGACCATTTAACTTTATCAGATGGAGATTTTCTTACTAAATAATAATGAACATTACTGATATTTGGAATTTGAAGATTTACTGGTAATTTGAGCAAGTAGAGTTCATCACAACATCTAAGAACAACATCCCTGTTACTGATCTTTTTTACAAAAACATATTTGTGGTTTAATTTCAATCTGTTGATTTTAATTCTTTTATAGTTTTCAATTTTTTCTGGCAATTCACTTTTGGAAGGTTCAATTTTGACTTTTTTAGAAGGTTGAATTTTTGAAGGTTCACGTTTGTTATGCAAATTACACAATTTTTCACCTACACTACACAACTTCACACACCTTTCACCTTTGTTCGCTCCTTTTTTTAAAATATGAGCACATTGTTCTTTCTTAAAACAGGATTTTCTTAATTTTTGAAGTTTTTGAAGTTTTTCAGAAATTTTTTTAGGAGATTTTTTTGGTGAAGATTTTTTTGGAGAAGGAGATTTTTTCGGTGAAGATTTTTTTGGAGAAGGAGATTTTTGTTTCACAATAGAAACAACAGATGATGATGATGTTCTTGATGACGAGGAAGAAGACCTGGACGAAGACGAAGTGCTTGCCATAGCGCTGGATCCGAAGAAAGTAAAGATTACTCTGTTTACCCTGCCTTTATAACAGCTCACCACCCATTTACCCCCTCTACTTTTCGACGTCAAAAAAATATTCATCCAAGCTTTCTAACACTGGCAAGGAAACAGTTTCAAAAGGTTGATACAAAATTTCATAAATGTCTTGGTTTAAATTTTGCGAAGTTTGAAGATATTCTTCTATTTCCTGTACAAATTTCTGTTCGAATTGTTGGAATTCTTCTATATCCTGTAAAAATGTCTGTTCGGATTGTTCAAATTCTTGTTGTTCTAAGTTAAATGTTGGTGATTTCAAGTCTTCTTCCAATTTTTTAATGTAATCTATTGCATTTTGAACTATAGATTGTCTGTTAATTTTTTTTTGTTTTTGACTTTCCGGTACAACTAATTTTAATTTTTCAAAAGCTTTTTTTAATCTGTGTTTTCTTCTTTGTTCCCTTCGGTTTCTACTTAATCTTTGATCAATCAGGTATTTTAGGAAAGATTCCATAACGTTTTGTTGATTCAAAATGTAGCAAACTATTAATTCTATAAAGCTTCTATCCGCTCAATATATAGTGGAAACCCGGGGGGAGGGGGAATCACCTTCGCCATCAAGGTGATTGGTACGTATTTAAAGCTTTGAGGTTTGCATAGCCAGACCATAACTATGAGCTCCTTGTACGAGTTGTGTCTGCAGCGTATCTGCACCGATAACCCTATGCTCCGGCATATCAGAAGGGTGTCAGAGCCGCTGCCGCCAATTTTGCAAGGAGAGCTCATTTATGAGCATAAAAGACGATGCGTCTACAAAACCAAAATTTGGTTTGAAGGGCCAAATGTTGGCAGAATATGTGCCGTATGTCACATGGTACGTTTTTTCATTAACTGCATTGTTTATTTTGTTAACAATATATTATTTTTTTTAATTTCTTTAAACTAATAATTTTTTTTTTTCAGGCGCTTCCTCTTGCCGGCCCGGGGGACGAGCTTTATCGAACTATTGCTTATAGAAGCGGAATAATTGGGTATAAACTACAAATGCCGGCACCTCAAGAAAAATGTCATCTCTGCAATTTCTGCCCCCTGGCAAAATATGAAATTAATTGTATGTGTTTATAAACACATATAATTATGAGAAATTAAATAGGGACGGGGAACAGAGCAGTTTGTGGTCTAACCACTTACTGCTCTGTTCCCCGTTCATAGGGTATCTTCAGATGACCTTGACCCACTTTTAAAACTTTATGGTGGGGAAAATGTATATATAAACCGTGGATTATATGAAGAGGCATCACTTCCCTCACCGATAATCATGGAAAGTTTCCGTATGTTTTACAATGTTTTTTGCACTCCTCAACAACATATTCAATTTATGTTAAATTTAATCCATGTCCTCCAGAATATTAATTTTCTTACGATTAATGTTACTGGGGAAAGAATGGTAAATTTAACATATCAACGTTTATTAGTTACCATCAACCCTTTGGTAGATCCGAATTGGTTTTCAACACTTGAAACATACATTGATACTATGGCTTTTGAACAAGGATTCCATTATCTTTGGGTTGATGTAGATTACATCAACTTTCAAAATGAATCAGATGATGATGGATATGATTCTGCCACATAAAAGTAGACATTAACGGAACTTCTCCCCCTGCCTTTTAGGAAAAAAGAGAGGAACAGTGTTAATTAATAACACTGTTCCTCTCTTTTTTTCCGCTTAAAGTTAAATGACCTTGACCTACTTATTTTGAAGGTCAATTGTAACTTAGTGAAAATTTTCTAAGTCCTAAGTAGGTCAAGGTCATTAAAATCTTAGCGGAAGAATGAAAAGAATAGCTACCAACATGCATTGTTGGTATCTATTCTTTTCTTTCCTCCTAGAAAACCCCTTTAGTCCGTGTCAACTTTGATGTGAATTTTTGTACAAAATTGTACATAATAAAGGACCCATGTTTCGAGTCCTTCGTAATCCATAGAATCCGAAGTGCAACAGATTTTTGTACCGTCTGCTTTAACAGCTTCAAGTACTCCACTAATACACTTCAGATTGCTATGATACGTTCTTATGTACCATAGTACTTTTTTGGCTTCGACAAAGTTGTGCACAGCACTAAAGATCATGAGGGATT